>CM064493.1:56429545-56869545 GCA_032716605.1 Paralithodes platypus | reverse complement strand
ACACGATTACCTGCCTGGTTCACCCACAGAAAGCCTGGTTGTCGAGGGTGAGCTGCCCTCATAAACTTAAATAAGGCCTCTACTGGACATCAAAAATTATGAGTGTGTCCGCGTTTTAACTCCGGAACAGAACATTCTGAGAATACATGATCAGAGTGCTCATTCTTAGCAATAAAAGTGGGGGACCGCACGATCTGGACATTGTCGTGCAGTCTCTCAAACCTAAGGCAGTTATAGGTTCATTGCTCATCGCCGCCAGCTCAGAGACCCTATTTCCTGTAGCTAAAGCCATCAGGAACACAGCCTTTTTAAGTAATGAATCGAAATCCGGCGCATTATTATATTTGCGCGATTGAAGCAAAGATAAGGCCTTATCAAGCGACCAGGTGGGCATGAGCTGACGTGGTGGTGGGCGGAGCCTGAAACACGCCCTCATAAACCCTTTCTCCTCCGCCTGCGGTATCAAGAGACCAGTGAGATCAAAGAATGATCTGATAGCAGATAAGTGATTTTTTAACGTAACAACGGACAAACGCTTCTGCTCAAATAAATAATCTAAGTATTGGAAGACCAGGGCTCCTGAGGCATCGGTTTGCCCTGACTCTACAATCCAGTTCGTAAAAGCTTTCCAATGTGATTGATATTGCCTCCTGGTAGATAAAGTATATTGGTTCATAAGTTTACTAGCGACACTTTCCCCATACTGAGCTAGCCATTTGGCATTGTAAATATCCAGAAGGCAAAATTGAGCGAGGTCTGAAGGTTGCCAATCATTTCTAAGTGGAATGCGGAAACCGGGAGTGACACCGGGTCCTTGCACCATTCGTTCAACTGGTGGTACCACACCTGAGCCGGCCATAACGGCGCGATCATCGAGACTAAGCCCCGGTAACCTCTTAGTTTGTGAATTACCCTGCACATTAGAGCAGAATCTGGTGGAGGAAATAGATAGATTGAGTTCCACTTGTTCCAGTCCTCCAATAACGCATCTGGTCCCCCCGCCGGAGTTACCCCTTGGCGGGTCAGGAAGAGAGGTAGCTTGTGAGTCTCCTCGGATGCGAACAGATCCACTTGTGGACGGTAAGGCTTGGCAATCATCTTGTCGAAGACGGTTTGTTTGAGAGCCCATTCTACTAAAGTGCTCCGTCGCCGGGACAGCGCATCCGCCCAGACGTTCGACACGCCTGGGAGGTATGAAGCATGCAGATGAATGCTCAGCGATTCGGCTAGAGCAAAAATCTGTTCTGACACTACTAGCAACTCTCGAGACCTCACTGAACCTTGTTTCCGAATGCAATGGACCGCAATTAAGTTGTCCATCCGAAACGCTATTGATTTCCCTTGCAATGACGAGCCGTGGGCTTGGAGAAAATATAGAGGAGCTAGAAGCTCTTGTTTGTTGATGTGCCATGACTCATTCTGGGCCCAAGTACCCTGCCCTTGATGGCCTAGAGTGGACTGATACCCCCACCCTAGTGTTCCAGAGGCTACCCATACCAAAGGAGGGGGAGAAACCCATGTTGTCACAGAGTACAGTGTTTCGGTCTTCGCCCAGACCGACAGTAAGTTGTGAATTAATCGAGGAATCGGCCATAGTTTTCCCGCCGCCAGTAGTGGGAAATTTGTTTTGCCTTCCATGATTAATCTCTTTACTTTCAACCGGCCCAACTTCACAGTTAATTGGATCCAGTTGAGTGAGCCGACCAGGGACTCCCACGTCTTCCTTGTCGTATTCAGGCTGTGGAGAAAATGAAACAGTTTCCTGCGAAATCTGTGACGATTGTCCACACTCTAAGTAAGAGTCAGATTGGCGGTATCCCAAACCAGCCCGATCCACTGAATTTCCTGTGTAGGAACAAGGAGAGACTTTGCCAAGTTCACCTTGAACCCTAGGGTTTGTACATGATTGATTACTTGGTTAACATGATTGTGACATAACTCTCTTGACTCCGCCACCACTAGCCAGTCGTCTAGATACCACAACACCATTATTCCCTGGTCCAACAATGGCAGAAGGGCTTGCCGGACTAATTTTGTGGAAAATTCTCGGTGCCAGGTTCAAACCGAAAGGCAGTCTCTGAAAGACATAAGTCTCTTGCCTGACCCTCATGGCGAGGAACTTTTGGAACCGTTTGTTGATAGGGACATGCCAATAGGCGTCTTTGAGGTCTAAGGAGCACATCCAACCCAGCGGTGGAAGTACAAGCCTGATTTGTTTTACTGTAAGCATTCTGAAGGATGGATTTATGATGTAAGTGTTCAGACATGAGAGGTCCACTACTGGTCGCATCTGCACACTGTCCCTCTTTGGCACTAAGAAAACTCTGGAGGTGAACACTCGGCAAGTTGGTTCTACTAGTACAATGACCTTCTTTGAGATCATTTCTTGGACCAGGGCCTCCACCCCCAACGAAACATGGTTGTGTTCGAGCGCCTGATGCAGTCGAGGTCGCCGGATCCACCGCCAGGTGATAATAATAATAATAATTATAATAATAATAATAATAATAATAATAATATTTATTCAGTTAGCATTTTACAATGTTGGTACCACATAATATGTTACAAAAATGACATGTACCAGCCTTGCATAATTCCAACTAAGGATAGCCCAATAAGGCCGTTAGGCGTATTTCCATTGGGGTCCTTTGCTTACTACAGTTCTGGCCCAGGTTCGCTTGGGCCAGGCTCTGTGGCATACTTGGAACGACCCCGTCTGCAGACTGGGTCCGTTTGGTGGAGCAACTCTCGAATCCGACATGCCTAAGCACGGCCCCGGGAGACAGAGAGTTTGGTTGGCTAGTTTTTTGGAGGGGGTGGTGGGTGGGTATCAGGTGGTTGGCTAGTTTTGGCTGACGTCTGTCCCTGATTTGGTTTGGTGTGTGACTTCCCTCTATAACCTGAGTATTTACATTGTATCGTGGATTCACGATAGGCAATGGTATAACCTACATTTTCTATGTATCATACCCTAGATACAGTTTGTACAGTATGTAAGCTTAATAAGTTAAATAAAGCCTATTATACGAAAGTATAGTATTTAAGTGTCTTTAGGAATGCATATATGATTTATCATATAAATCATGCCGTAATATTATGAAAGCGGTGCGATATTTACCGCTAGTTATCCGCTACTAACTTTAACTTAGCAGTAGCCGCTAGATTCGTAGCGTAAGACGATGACGTCTCGGATTGTGGCGCACCGCGTCAGAGCACTTTTATACATCGTCCTAGCAACAACTTCACTCTTTAGTTCGCCGCGATCCTGGTTCCGGTTTCATCCAGCTCTCATCATTAACTTAAACTCAACTTCATCCTACAGACAGACCGACTGACAGCTAAGCCTTATTATCATGATTTAACTTTCTTTAACCTTATTTATTCACTATTTGTTCTGGTGCATCCTCGTGGTCACCTTAAGGTAAACATCCAATGGTGTTCGAATAGTAGCCATTTGCCTACCATCCATCAGCACCTCCATCAGCATTTCCATCTTGCCTGACTGCAATATTCTATGGTGATTTTAATAGTGAGTTACACTCCCGGTATTATTATTAATTTATATTTTATATGAGCGGACCTTTTCAGTCTTAGGTAGCCTAGAGTAAACTTTTCTTCCTTAAATCCGCCATATTGGTGCCCAGACCCGGGACTTTGACCCACATTTAGATATCCTATAGTTAGGTATTATGAACAAGGGCTATATTGATGGAGGTTGTGGATCAAAGGATCCTAGTAGGGGTAGGTCTCGGCTATCACCATCATACCCTATATTTGTTTCCCTAATTTCATTATTATTTACTATTTTTCTTTGACTTATGACTGACCTACCATCTCATATTTCCTTCATTGTTTAATCATCATATCCCAATCTCTCATGGTACTGTATTGTGTAAGGTAAGCGGTTTACATAGTCATTTCTACCTCTTTACTTTAATTACATTAATCTATGAAGGGTAGGCTAATGTGAAACAATATTGCATATGAGGACTAAAATGTAATTTCATATGACAATTAACAAAGGGGTAGGCATATATTTCACGATCGAGACTTATTATAGAGGTCCGTATTGGCCGACGAAGGGTTAGGCTAATTCGTGTGAATCATTTAACCCGTGGAGCCCCGGCTAGTTTTGTAATGTTTGTTCACCAGAACCCGGCCGGTTTTCAAAAAATTGTTTTATTCCAGAAACAATAACGAATGGGTTAGGAATGAAGGAAAAACCACGAAAAACCGCTCAAATAGCTTAAAGAATGGTCCTACAGAGCCCCCGAAAACGTATTTTACAAGAGTAAAAAATTGAAGGCAATTACCACAAAAAAACAGGTTATTGCGCGCTCACGCGCACGCACATGGACTTTGAGAGTTTTCAACCATCGGCACGGTTGCGTGGGATACGTACACAGTTCCCATACAAATCTGAGCCCTCTCGAGTGGCTACACCTGAGGTTACGGTCGGAGCAATTAGGGTGACTCGTCAGACGCGTCGCTGGGGCTGTGCGTTACATACATCGCCGACGCGTCAGACGCGTCGCTGGTGCTGGACGGGTTAATGGCTAGTAAACCAGAAGATAAAAAAAACATAATTATGTCTATCACAGTCTTGAAAAACCAGAGAGGGGGTTTGAGGGGTCTCATCACTAGGCTAACGTCCGATTTGGAAGGGGAGGTGTGGTGGAGTGGTCATGCCACTGGATTCGTAATCCAATGGACCCGGGTTCAAATCCCGATATGTCAATGGGAAGATATTATTGGGATTGAATTTGTGCTGTACCTAGTATCAGTGCATTACCACAAAGCCCACCGAAATGCCAAAAAAATACCCTCATTGTTCCCTGATTAAATAACACTGTATGAATATTCCCATATTCAAAATATGTTACAGGGGGACAATGCCTAGTGAGTTCACTGCTCAATAGGTGGCGTTCTGAGAGTGAGGGTCTGAGTCTGGAGGGTGAGACGGTGAAGCACTTGAACGAAGCAACCAGCCGCTTCAGAGATGGAGCTGCTTTGAGCCATGAATGGATGCTTCACATGTCTCACTCCCCAGACTGGAACAAGACCTCACGGGCTTCACCGTGTTGAGCGGTGGAATGTACAGGCTCTCAGCCTATGCCCGAGAGGGAGTAGTTGGAATATAGAAAAAAAAAAAAAAAAAAAAAATGCAACTCCTGAACAGCTAAAGGTTAGGTTAGAATACCTACAAACTACCTATGATCGTATAGATACCCTGAATGAAAGTATAGTATCAGGGTTAGAGGAAGAGTCAGATATTCAGGCGGAGTACGAGCAGCGCGCTGTCCATGATATCGCCAATTTAGAGGCAATCCATTTACTGCGAAGGGCGGTGAAGAAAATAGAGATAACCTCGACTAGTAGCGCTGCCAAGCAGACAGATCCCCGTCGTGAAGTCAACTTGCCCAAATTAAATTTACCGAAGTTCAGGGGAAACTTGACCGAGTGGTTAGCATTTTGGGATGTCTTTAAATCCACAGTGCATGATTCAAAACTTGACGATGTACGAAAGTTCCATTATCTTAAAGGCCAACTCGAGGATGAAGCTTTACATTTGGTAGAAGGTTTTTCCATCGTAGGCGAAAATTATGATAGTGTTGTGGGGTTATTACAGGCGACGTATGGCGATACTGACCAGCTCAAGGTAGCCCACGTGAACGCCCTGTTGAACCTAGCACAGCCTAGGTACAGGGTCGATGAACTGACAAAGTTCAGGGCAGATATGGAATGTCATACAAGATCATTGGATGCGTTGGGGGTAACCTCACAAGAAATGCTGGTCATAATTTTAAGACAGAAATTACCTCTAGCTATTCTAGATAAGGTTCGTACCTTTAACTTGGAGGAGTTCAAAGAGGCATTTAGCAAGGAGATGAGCAACATACAATTGAACAATGGTAGGACGGTGGGTGGGTCAGAAGGGACAACAGCAAGGGGTTCAATTAATGTGATGGTAGGTTCTAAAGGGAAGGTTGAAGAATCACGAAAGAAACCACAAATGTCATGTAGGCTATGCAACAATCCCAAGCATAAATGGCTAAGCTGTACCAAATATCAAACCAATGAAGCCAAATTAGCTCAAGCAAGGAAGCTAAAATTGTGCAAGGGTTGTCTGAGTAAGGACCATGGTATGCAGGGTAAATGTACTGCTTCCTATTTGAGGCTCTGTCGCAACTGTGAGGGTCATCACTTTGACAAGTTATGCCCCACAGGTAGTCCAGTCAAGGAGGAAAAAGTAGGGGGTACTGCAACACTAATGCTAGGCAGTAGGAAGGACACCACCATTTTACGCACAATCAAGATACCCATAGAGGGTTATGGCAGGACACAAGTCTGTCGGCTACTCCTGGACCAGGGCTCACAACGATCCTTTATAAAGAGATCGGTGCTGGACGGTCTAAAACACCGTGTAGTAGGTAGTGAGACCCTTAGGTTGCAAGGTTTTACAGGAGTGACCGACAGTAGAGACTACGAAGTTGTTGAAGTTGCTTACATCTACCGTAAGAAGAAACACTTCTTACAGTGTGTAGTGGACTAGTGGTAGATGAACTCCCAGACTATCAATCTGTAGGAATTAACAAAGTAGAGCATGCACTTCGTAGGAAAGGTATTTACCTGTCTGATCCCGTAGGTGACTTGAAGGAGGTGCATATACTGTTAGGCGCAGATTATTATTATGATGTAGTACACCCGGGTTTTAAAAGAGAGAGTGGAGTGATCTTGATCCCCACTAAGTTTGGCTACTGCATGAGCGGTAGTCATTGACTACCCAGTAAAATGTTCTGGTTGACACGGTATCCGTGTTGAGGATGAGCACGACCGCGGCAGAAGAGTTCACCGAAGATGATACTCACATTGAGGACCCAAAGTTAGCTGCCGAGTTCAATCTAGAAAGACTGTGGAAACTAGACCACATAGGAATTAAACCTGTGGAGAATGACCAGGAATCAAAATTCGCGATCGAGAAGTTCTCGGAATCTGTGCGTTACTTGACCACGGAAAAGCAATACGAAGTTTGTCTACCCTGGAAACATGAAAATATCAGTTTACCCACTAATTATGGTTTAGCGTTGGCTAGGTTACGCGCCTTGCAGCGGAAACTAACCCAAGAACCTAGCACCTACAAGGCTTATGATGAGGTTTTTAAAAATTATCTCGACCGAGGGTTTATCGAGGTCGTCGATGTGGATGAGCCAGGGAGTCCTGGGAAGGTCCATTACCTCGCACATCATGGGGTAAAGAAGAATAGTGTTACCACTCCCATCCGAGTGGTATATGACTGCTCAGCCCACCTAGGCCATAGTCCCAGTCTAAATGACTGTCTATTGACCAGCCCTTCAATGGTGTCGGATCTATCTCAGCAATTACTGCGATTTAGACTGGGACGATACGCATTCACCAGCGATATAGAAAAGGCCTTCTTGATGGTGAAACTGCAGAAGGGGGATAGAGACGTCACCCGGTTCCTCTGGTTCGAAAACATCGACGACCCCGAGAGTCCCATACTAACCTATCGGTTTAAGGTAGTCTTGTTTGGCGCAACATGTTCACAATTTCTATTAAATGCGACCATTAAAAAACATCTTGAGGATTCTGAAGAAGACACGACTGAACTCGCTCGCAATTATATATAGACAATTTACAGGGGTCTAGTGATAGTGAAAAGGAACTAGTCGCAATCTATAGGCAGGCTAGTAGGTTGTTCACTGAGGCTCATCTGTTTCTCCGCGAGTGGGTTTCAAATTCTGTGTTGCTTCGGGATGGTCTCATAATAGATGGGGTAGCTTCTGATAACCAAGAATATACCAGAATCCTGGGGATGATATGGCAACCAGGGGAAGACATACTGATGTACTGGAACAGAGATTATACTAAACAGACAGGGACGCACACAAAACGTAATCTGTTAAGCTTATAAAGTCGCGCAATTTTTTGATCCTTTAGGTTTAGCATTACCTGATACCATCAGAGCTAGGATTCTAATCCAGGAATTATGGAGACGCAACGTGGGGTGGGACGAAAATTTACCCGATGATCTTATTGAACAGGGTAGGTCCTTACTAGAAGATTATAACACCCTATGTACATTAGAGTTACCGCGCCAAGTGGCCGCATTTGGACCCATGTCTTTACATGCATTCTGAGATGCGAGTGCCACAGCGTATGGAGTAGCTATTTATTGTGTTACTTCGTTTGGGATTAATTTACTCACCACCCGGGCTAAGGTAAGCGACCGCGCTGGTGTAGTAACTAGCGTCTCGGACTTCCACCCAGAAGGTCCGGGATCGTGCCCACTCTCGGCGCATTAAAGATTTTTCACAAGCACTGAGTCGTTACCATCCCTCATGAGCAAGGGGATGGGGTAGTAGTACAGGACCCCAATGGAAATACGCCTAATCGGCCTTATTGGGCTACCCTTAGCTGGCTTAGCATGCGCTAGCTTTAAGAACTATTATTATTATTATTATTATTATTGCACCGGTAAAGGGGGTCACGATTCCCAAATTGGAACTAACTGCCATGCTGCTATTGGGACGTTTGGTTAATCATGTACGCACTTCATACGATAAGGAACTGCAAATAAGGGCGGTACACGTATGGTGCGATAGCCAAATTGCACTGAGCTGGGTGCATAGTCAAAGGACATTGCCCGTCTACGTGCGCAATAGGGTGGATGAAATACGATCCTTACTACCAAACGCCTTCTATCATTACGTACCAACCAAAGACAACCCCAGTGACTTAATAAGTAGGGGAGTAACGGCGTCCAAATTTGATTAAGTCTGACCTGTGGTGGCAAGGCCCAAAATGGCTGCTCCACGAAGGGGATTGGGCTGTATGGAATGCCGAGGTTGAGTTAGCTTTGCCTTTAGAAACGGTGACAGCTGTCATTCAACCGACATCAACACCGAGTCCTATGTTAGAGTGGGTAAGGATCGGTGGGTACAATAAATTAGTCAGGGTCGTAGCTTGGGTGTTGCGTTATATCACCAACATAAAGGCCAGGCTACAAGGACGACTCTGCAATCTGGGTCAAAGCTTAAATGCAAAAGAAATAAAAGCAGCTGAGGTAACACTAATTAGATGGGTTCAAAGGGAATCCTTCAGTCAGGAATTAGAGTCCATGAGAAGTTCTGGTAAGATTAAAATGCCTAACATTGTGCGTCAACTAAGGCTACACCTGAAGAATGACATTATTAGATGTGAGGGCCGTCTAAAGTGGTCAGGTGTAGACGACTGTGCCAACAATCCTATCCTGATGCCTGCAACACACCATGTCACCGATCTACTGGTACAACGCACACACGAGGAAGTAATGCACTACGGGGTCCACCACGTTATTTCTAAATTGCGTCTCAACTGGTGGATACCCAGAGTTCGGCAGGTAGTTCGACGAGTAGTTAAAAGGTGTGTGGTGTGCCGTAGACTAAAGGAAGACCATTTACGACTGGACCTGCTCCACCCTTGCCAGAGTGTCGCGTTAATCATCTAGAACCCTTCAGAGTTACAGGACTAGACTATACCGGCGCACTGAGAACTAGGGAACTGGACAAGGTTTATGTGTTGCTATTTACTTGTGCCACTTCATGTGCAATACATTTAGAACTCTGTGACAATATGTCTTGTGAAGAGTTTATGCTGGCATTCAGGAGATTTTGTGCACGTCGTTCCTTCCCTCATTTGATTCTTAGCGACAATGCTCCCACTTTTCTTCAAGCTTCCAGGTACTTGAAAGATATTAGCGACGAACCAACAGTTGTTGCTTACTTAGGAGAGCAGAAGTGCGAGTGGAAATTCATACCAGTCAAAGCGCCGTGGTTTGGTGGAATGTGGGAATGGTGTGTAGGCATCGTGAAGTCAGGCTTACGGGCGGTTGCAGAACGCGCCTTGTTAAAAATAAAAAGGAGCGAACTAGTAACTGTGCTCACTGAAGTCGAGGTGGTTGTTAACGATCGTCCTCTCACTTATGTATATACCGACCTGCAAGAACCACTGCCACTAACACCAGCGCATTTGCTCTACGGCAAGCCGTTAACTGCATTTCTGACTGATTTGCAGTCACAGGCCCTTCGATGTTCACCGAGGCTGCGGTGTCACGACGGTACCAGTATATTTCTAGGGTTACAGGTGATTTTAAAAAGAGATGGGTGAATGACTACTTATTGGCACTACGTGAGAGGGCAACTAAGACTGCTGGTCAACCATCAGCACCCTCTGTAGGCGAGATAGTGTTCATCCATGATGATAGTCCTAGATTGTATTGGAAGTTGGGCCGCGTAGTGGAGGTGTACGAGGGCGAAGGCTCGGTAGGGCAAGTAGCGCTGCTCAAGACAGCTACTGGGACTACTGTTTGTCCGGTCGCACGACTGTACGCTATGGAGCTTGGCTCTTCTACACAAGAAGAAGCTCCACCTGATAATGCTGGATCCGAGGAGACTGACTTCGCCGATCCACCACAACCCGTTGGGGATCCGCCTCGGATCGGGACTAGACCCAGACGCGCAGCTCATGGCGCCGTTGATATGTGGCGACGCAAGATTGCTTCTGGGCAACTCTAGATATAAGGTGGGGTTCAGGTATTGTGTTTGGGGGGGAGTGTATCGTGGATTCACGATAGTCAGTGGTATAACCTACATTTTCTATGTATCATACCCTAGATACAGTTTGTACAGTATGTAATCTTAATAAGTTAAATAAGGCCTATTATACGAAAGTATAGTATTTAAGTGTCTTTAGGAATGCATATATGATTTATCATATAAATCATGCCGTAATATTACGAAAGCGGTGCGATATTTACCGCTAGATATCCGCTACTAACTTAGCAGTAGCCGCTAGATTCGTAGCGTAAGACGATGACGTCTCGGATTGTGGCGCACCGCGTCAGAGCACTTTTATACATCGTCCTAGCAACAACTCCACTCTTTAGTTCGCCGCGATCCTGGTTCCGGTTTCATCCAGCTCTCATCATTAACTTAAACTCAACTTCATCCTACAGACAGACCGACTGACAGCTAAGCCTTATTATCATGATTTAACTTTCTTTAACCTTATTTATTCACTATTTGTTCTGGTGCATCCTCGTGGTCACCTTAAGGTAAACATCCAATGGTGTTCGAATAGTAGCCATTTGCCTACCATCCATCAGCACCTCCATCAGCATTTCCATCTTGCCTGACTGCAATATTCTATGGTGATTTTAATAGTGAGTTACACTCCCGGTATTATTATTAATTTATATTTTATATGAGCGGACCTTTTCAGTCTTAGGTAGCTTAGAGTAAACTTATCTTCCTTAAATCCGCCATACCTTCTTTGGGCTTGAGCTGACTACCTCCCTGCTGTGGAGGAGGCCTGGGGTCCCGAAAAGACTGTTTAGCATGAGGGGGTTGTGACTTACCGCCGCTTTTGGGCTTATTGAAAGGTATCTTAAACGGTTCCCTCTTAGCCTGGGAGGTAGTCGGCTTCCACCCATCTACCAGATTGAAAACTACACTCCATGTTTCTGAACTGAGGAGGGAGGCAGTTAAGACTGGGGAAAGAGTCACCCGGCGACCAATATCTTTCGGTAACTTCTTTACTAAAAACACTCTGAGGTCCTGGCGGGCCCTCACCGCCTCCATGATTGCTACCCTAATGTCACCCAGGGATTGTATTGAATTCTGTAATAAAATCCTACATGACAGGTCTGTGGCTTTTCTCACATTTTGGTCTGCAATGGCCGAAATAGTCCTAGCTAGGGATACCGTAACCTGACGAGTGACAAGGTATTGTGAGAACAATCTGAAGGCTTTGCTTCTTAACTTAAAGTCCCTATCCAGATGGGCTGGGGGAGGGGTACAAAAAGGGTCATCTAATTGGTGAAGAGCTAGTTTGGGGCCGCCAAGAAAGCGAACAAGGCTGGCTACACTCCCTCTGCCTTATTAACCGGTAATGAGAACCAAGCATGCAACTCCTGAGGGACTTGATGGGAGTTTTTAGATATAATGGTAGAAGCAAATACTTGCGCCTCTGCTTCCCAGTCTACCCAAGGACCCAAACCTACCTGCTCCATCTGCAGGATTGGTGTATGTGACTGATCAAGTACCGGAACTGTAGCCAGTTCCGGCGTGAGTGCATTCAAAGCTTTAATGTCAATTATGTCATTAACGCCATCTGCTTTGGACCAGTCTGTGAAGAGTCGTGCAGATGAGGCCGGCGGTACTGCCGGGGCAGCTGAGAACACAAAGAAATCAGCATTATAGGTACTAGATATGGCCCTAATAGAAACGTCCAGTAATCTCCCTAGCTCATCCTTGGCTCTGAGTTTCCTATTCTTGTTGATTTCAATAGTCCACTCACAAGTTTTGTTACCTAGGAGATACCATCTCTGCCGGTGGTGGGGCCGAGGCTGCCACTGTTGCTAGAATTAGGTGTGGCTGGGGGAAGTTCAGAGAATTGATGCCAATCCTGACCATGAAAAGAATGCCTCTCCCCCTGAAGGGAAAGGTGTATGCCTCATATGTTAGAAGTGCAATGACGTATGCCTCAGAAACATGGGCCGTTAAAGTAGAGGATGTCAACAGAATGGAGCGTAATGAGATGAGAATGGTGAGATGGATGTGTGAGGCCAGGCTACAGAATAGAATAACAAATGTTGAGCTGAGGAGACATTTAGGTATAAAGAGTATTAGCGAGGTGATGCGTACAAGTAGACTGGGATGGTATGGACATTTGGAGAAAATTAATGAACAAAATTGGGTGAAAAAATGCAGGTCTGTGATTGTGGAGGGAGCTGCACCAAGGGGTGGACCGAGGAAGACCTGGGATCGGACTATACGCGCCGATCTCAAATCCAAGAACTTGACAAGTGAAGCAGCCCTTAACAGGGTTGCCTGGAACGCCGCCATTAGGACAAGAGACTAAAACTGCACTTATGTGTGGAACACTCAGTCTTAAAATGTTATGTATGTATGTATGTATGTATAGGAACCGGTAGATCTCCTGAAATAGTTGGGTGTGCTAGGAATGGTTTCAATGGGTGTGCCTGAATCCAAGAGCAATCCGGCCCGTAGGGGAGAGGCATAGGGCCTTTCCTCTGTGGTGCCTAATCTAAGGGGGGAGGAGTGATGTCAGAAATTACTCGCACATTAGTGGTAGTCATAGTAGCTGGCACTGTAGTGCCGGCCGCCGTGGACGTTGTCGGGGGTAAAACCAAAGCAGGTAAAGAGGTCTTAGGGGTGGGAAAACCTGAAGGCTCTAACGGTCTTAACGTGGAGCTACTTGTGGGAGCTACCGGTTGACTAGAGTGAGGATCAGGAGAGGGAGAGACATGGTACTGCCGCATGACCCTATGCATTATATCACTTATCTCCTCCGTGGTCACACACTTACTATGGGAACCCCTGGAAGATTGGGAACTGGCTTCTGATCCTTCAAACATTAAACTTTGAGCCGAGGGTACATTAACTTCCTCCGGCTCTTCATTAAACTCAAGCACTTCCGGTATGTCCTGCTGTGCGTCTGGAGTTTGTTCCTCCGGCGGCCAAACCAAATCAGGGACTGATGAGGGTAAAACTTCACTGTTAATACTCTCCCTATCTGTTCCCTGACTAATTCTCCAGCACCCTCGTTCGCTCGTCGCGGGTGGCTGGGAGTCTTGAATCACCTGAGAGTTGTCAAAAGAATGAAAACCTGACGGTAAACCTCTATACTGATCTGCTAAAACCCTACTTGGTCCAGCCGTAGGGGCTTTGCATGGTACCTGAGTTAACTTTGGAATAGCAAAAATAAAGTCCTGTGGTACACTTAATGACTGTTCATGATGAGGACTAGGTTCTATTTCCTCCACCCTGATCTCTGAGTCGCCGGATTGGACGGTTGGCATGCTGGAGGTAGGGGTAGAGGGTGGAGGTGGCCTTATGGTAACTTTCCGGCTACTACTATGTCCTGTACTGGCCGGTGTCACCTTGTCCTCCCTACGGCGTTTGGTTGATCTGGACGACTCCGCCGATGAGTGCCTAGACTGCTTTCTGGGAGATCTCGACCGTGACCTTGACCGTTGCCGTGGGGAAGGCAACCGCCTCCGCTTGGTCCGGTCGGGGGGGAGGGTAGCCTCGGTAATGTCACTCTCATTGCTACTAGAGCTACTCACTACCTCTTTTGAAAGAGTTTTAGGTTTAGCTTTAGGTTTAGTAGATTTAATAGGAGCCGAATTAACCAGAGGTGACTTTATGACTAAATGTTCCCACAGGGTATCATCATCGCAATGAAGGGCCTTATGGGCAGTATCTTTAGCATAAGAGTTGAAAATGTTCTTTACCTCTTTCAATGCCGCTAAGCACGACAGGTCTTTCTTAGTGAGAAGCGCCGCCTTTAACTCAGAACAGACAGAACAACGCTTAGACACCCACAAGCCTAGAGAACGATCAAGGCATTTCACGCATCTAATGCAAAGTTTGTGAGCAAATACAGGCAATAATGAGCAAGTAGGAGTAGCGCACAGCTCGAATAGAGTCTTTTTGATTCTCTGTCCACACAACTCAGTGTCCTCAACTTAAATGCTTCTTCTGAAATCACTGTGTTGGGTGATTTTAATGTCCATAATGTTGAATGGCTCACTCATTCAGCCAGGACTGATGATGCTGGTCTTGAATGTGAGCTATTTGCAGACTCATTTAATCTCACTCAACTAGTCAACCAACCAACCCGTGTACCAGATAATCCTAATCATAATTCCCACCTACTGGACTTATTTTTAACAACCAATTCAGAAAATTATGATGTTACAGTGAGGTCCCCGCTTGGATCTTCTGATCACTGTCTGATACAGGCCACCTGTCTATCACCTACCACACCTTCCCACTCTGAACCTGTTTTGGTGACTAAATGGCATTACGATAGGGCAGACTGGGAGGGTCTTCAAGGTTTCTTTATTGATATTCCCTGGACCTCTTTCTTTTCTAATGATGCACACTCCACCTTGAGCCACATACAAGATTTTGTAAAAATTGGAATGGAAACTTTTATTCCTCATCAAAAGTACAGTAAAAGATCTAATTCACCTAAATGGTTTGACCATAATTGTGCTAGAGTAACTGAACAAAAAGCAATAGCCTACAATGCATACACAAGATCAAAAACACATGAAGCCTTTAATTACTTTAGAAACATCAGAAATCATGCCAAAACTGTATTAAACCTAACTAAATCAAACTTTCTCCATAAGCAGGCAAATAAACTTCTAAATAATCGTAAATGATAACAAAATATTTTGGTCTACTCTTAACTCATTTAAATCCAACTTCACTACTGCTTCATCCATTCCACCATTAAAATCTCCGACTGGCAATCTTGTAAGTGACCCACGAGGTAAAGCTAACCTTCTTGCGGATATTTTCTCCACCAACTCAACCTTAGATGAAATAAATCAAGATGTCCCTGTACTTAATTTTAATTCGCCTGAAATTCCCTCACTTAAGATCCACACCAGACATGTCAAAACTATTTTGCAGAATCTCTCGGTAGATAAGGCTCCTGGTCCAGATGAAATTCCTCCAATAGTACTTAAGAATTGCTCCTTGGTGCTCGCTCCTGTATTGGCAAAAAAATTCCGTCTGTGTACTCATACCTCATGCTTCCCAGTACCCTGGAAAGAAGCAAACATCCATCCAGTTCCTAAAAAAGGTGCCTCTTCAGATCCATCAAACTACAGACCAATAGCTATAACTTCCACTCTTGGTAAACTCTTTGAAATTATATTAAATAATCACATAATTAAGCATCTTGAGAATAATAAATTAATCAGTGATAGGCAATATGGTTTTAGACGATGTCGATCAACTGCAGACATGCTTTGCCTTCTTACGCATCAAATCAACCAAGCTACAGACCAACATGGTGAAACACATACAATAGCACTGGATATATCAAAGGCATTTGATAGAGTCTGGCATCAATCCTTATTGTCGAAGATGTCACACTACGGCCTTGCATCATTAGTTCCACTAATTTCTTCTTATCTTCATAACAGAAAAATATGTGTGATGGTAGATGGCCTTTATTCTCAATTTCACTCAATAAATGCTGGTGTTCCCCAGGGATCAGTTTTGGCCCCAATTCTGTTCCTCATCCATATCAATGATCTCATATCTACCACTCATAATCCAATACATTCCTACGCAGATGACTCAAAACTCCACAGTTCCTTCACATTTACCAATTCTTTCACCCAACCCGATCTTATAAATTCAAAAATAAACACTGCAATTTCTCTGAACCAGGACCTTTCTAGAATTAATGGATGGGGACAAAAGAATCTAGTTTCCTTTAATGCACAGAAAACCAAGTACATTCAATTTTCTAACCGACAGAATCTCACTGACTCCCATATATTTTTTAATGATGTAAATATTCCCACTTCCCCTAGTATTGACATTCTCGGTGTAACATTAACTACTAACTTGAGCTGGACACATTATGTTAGAAGCATTGCTAAGAATGCCTCTAAAAAACTGGGACTTCTGTACAGAGTTCGAGAATTCTTCACTGACGAGCAGTTGGCCGTGATATATAAAAGTCATGTGCGTTCTCAGATGGATTACTGTTCACCTCTGTGGGGTGGAAGTGGAGTGGTTGCATTGAGGCAGTTGGACAAAATTCAAAATAAAGCTATTAGATTAATCAATAACCCTGCAATCACACAGGACCTTCCTACATTATCCATACGAAGAAACGTTGCATCCCTTGCATTATTCTACAGATATTTTCACAGCAATTGTTCCGAGGAACTTGCTTCAATTGTGCCGCCTCTCCACATCTTTCCCCGTAGAACTAGGGCAGCTGAGAGAGCCCATGAATTTACACTTTCTCCTCCACAATGCAGGACTTCTGCTTATCAGAATTAATTTATCCCCAGAGCTACTACTCTTTGGAATTCACTTCCCTCGAATTGCTTTCCACAAACTTACAATCTACAAATGTTTAAATCCAGTTGTTACAAACATTTTATGAATGGAGGATGCCTTTAGGCACATGGACCTTTTTGTTTTATCTGTGTTTTTCCTTCCTCCGTTCATTGTCTCTTAAAAAAAAAAAAAAAAAAAAAAAAAAATATGGAAAAAGGGTTCCCCCCCCTCCGCCGGAATCAGCCACCCACCAGCTGCCAGGCTAGTTGTCACTGAGGCACTGGGTCTATCTGGAAAATAAAATTTCCAGGAATCAATGCTCATAAGGATAACCTGCGAGGTGTTAAGACATCCTACCTCAAGTCCACCGGAAAATTAGCTATAGCCACAGCTACTCTAACCTTCCGCTGGACTCGACCATGGAAAAAACTGGGGTTTTCTCCGTTTAAGCTGATTGGACTGCTTACCTGTGACAAAGTGTCCCTGGCCCTAGTGACCTTAAGTGTTTAACTATCCGTGACTATTGAAATAAAAAGATAGGTAACGTGCTTGCACTACGTATCACAACACCTGCACACTAGACTGGAACGCCGGGCGAAGGAAGTCTTGTCGTATGACAAATCGGTCAGGGCGAGTCTCCTCGGTGGGCCGAGGTTGCTCCCGTAGGAAGGATTGTGGTTCAGCGCACCACGCCGGGACATTTGGTTGCTCCTTTACTCGTCTGCAAGACGAGAAAACGGAGGCCCTGCACAGAAGGCCGCCGGAGAAAGAACAACCAAAAATTATAGAGGGGGGGACTTATATGTAAAAATCCCCCCTTCCAAAACTCCACATGTATATAGGGACGTCTCCCAAGGGCCCCCCAATAACATGTAAAGCACACATGTAACACAATACAGGGGCACACATAGGCATAATCACAAATACATAGAATTTATAATCCTAAATTACCTGTAGCCTACAATGGAGACCCTTAAAGAGGCTGGCCACGAGGCCCGACGAAACATCACAGGATTAACAGACGCTCCGATGATCCAGCAGCAGCAGCAAGTAGAGGGGAGGCCCGCGAGAGGGGCCCAGAAGCAAATACGGACTCTAGAAGGCTCCGCACTACGTACAGCCACCCTTGAACTAGAGCATTTGCTAACAAAAAACAAAATATGTATGCAACTGCGTCAAAGTGACGGTCTGAAGCATATTCTTGCAGAATGGTAGCCTCCTAGCTATAATATCAAAAGCTAAAGGCGCAAAACAACATAACAATAACACACGTGACGCGTAGATCCCGGGATACGAAGGCGCCTTGTTACAAAAAGTACCCTATTTTACACACTTCCTGCGGTCGTACCAATGGGGCAGCCCGTGCTAGCTTATCTAAACCTTGTTCAATACAACGCAGATGTATACAAATGAGTAAGGACTCACGAGAAGCGTAGGAACGACGAATGAAGCTGGAGCACTGGGGACACCCGCCCTCCTGGTACGAACGCGGAAGGGAGAAGGAAGTTATGGCCGCAAGGGAGCCTGCGCCTGGGTGCTGCGCACAATAAATCCACGCATGGAAAGCCATAATATAACAGATATTAAGTTAAAAAAAGAAAAAAATCTACAAAGTTTTTTTCTGTAGGGTACCCAATCATAAGGACGATTCCATAAGAGAATTAAGCGTGCACTTATGAGAGTACTCCCTGACTCTTCCGCGCGGGAGATTCAAAACTGCTGCCGCGGGTGTTGAAGGGAGACTATTATATTAATAGGCAATATCGTCAATGATGAAGGGGCCACTATTAAATAGAACAACCTCCCACCTCAAAAGATGAAGGAATACTGGCTCTCCCAGCCTGCAGAGGGTTGGATATAAGCTGAGAAGTGTTGGCAACTCGAGAGCAGTGCTCAAACAGCTGTAGTACCAGGCACTGCCTGATACTGGCAGTTACAAGGAAAGTACATTACTGACGGCTCCCTACCGTCGCTGGGACTGGGGAGTGACTTATCTACTGACGGCTCCCTGCCGTCGCTGGTACAGAAGGGGTTAAAGATAAGGTTTTCTCTGCCCCAATTGGAAATAGTAGTTAGATCAGAAGATAAGTGTTCTATGGCTTCATTACATTTGTCTTTGAGAGATTGCTGGCTGGGGCATTCATGAAAACTAATTGAGTAGTGTAAGGTAGAGTCATCTGCGTATGAATGGATGGGACTGGAGGTACAGTTGAGAAGATCATTTATAAAAATTAGAAAGAGAATAGGAGATAGGACAGAACCCTGAGGAACACCGGACTTGAAATGAATACAGACCACACTTAAAACACATCACAAACACCCCACACATCATCCTGGGTGGTGACTTGAACGCCAAGACGTCGGCCTGGTTTGTCGACAACCCCGACACAGACAGAGGGCTGGTACTACAAAACCAAACAGATAACCTCATCATCCTTAACGACATCCATCAACATACCCATGTTCCTCACCAAGCCCTCTATAACCCATCATCTCCAGACATCACCTTTTGCTCCCCAGAACTTGCCCCCACAACATCCTGGAGGGTGGTCAGAACCTTAGGCTCTGACCACCTCCCGATCATTATCACCACCAAAACCAGACTCACCCCAGCTAGCCACAAACACACATACACCAATTATAAAAGAGCTAACTGGGAAGCATTTACAAATGAGACAGAACAACACTTCACAACTCTAAACAGTACACCCATCACTAACATCAACAATGCTGTACACATACTCAATAAAACTATCCAAAACGCTGACAAGAAACACATTCCAAGAGGTAACAGGAAAAGACACAACCCCAACTTCACACCAGAAATTCAAAACCTCATCAGACAACGCGACACACTGAAACACTCCCCAGCACCCCACACACAAGACATCACACAACAAATTCAAGCACTCAACACCCAAACTAACAACAAGAACAACAAAAACTAAATTGGAATAACTTCCTACAAACACTTGATCACAAAACAAACCCCAAAAAACTCTACAAAACACTAAACAGCATCACACTTTCCAACAGCAACACAACACAATCACATGCTGCAATCACAACAACAGACTCTACTCCTTCATGTAAACAACAAGCAAACACTCTCATCAATCACTTCTCACATGTCAGCCACCTAAAACCTCACAAAGACGACCGACGTGTCATCCGACGTAAGAGACAATTCCCCACAGACCCTGACTATACACCCTTCACCAATGACCAGACAAAGCATATCATCAACAATCTCAAGCACTCAACCGCCTGTGGCCTAGACAACATAAGCAACATACACCTCAGACACCTGGGACCACAAGGCATACAAGCACTCACTAACATATCAAACTACAGCTATTCACACAACACAATACCAGACATTTGGAAGCATGGTATCATCATCACATTCCCCAAACCCAACAAAGACCCCACGCTACCCTCCTCGCACCGCCCCATCACACTCCTTTGCTCCCCCTCCAAAGTCATGGCCCGCCTAGTATTACAACTAATTACACTCGACCTACCCCTAGCTCCAACACAACATGGCTTTAGGCCACTGCACTCCACAAACACTCTTCTCACAGACCTTACACAAAGAGCTTTTGACGGCATCAACTCAGCTAGACCACCACACAGATCACTATTAGCCACACTCGACATTAGTAAAGCCTTCGATGCCATCCCCCGCCACAACCTAACAAACAAAATCTACAACACAAACATGCACAACAACACAAAAAGGTGGCTAGCCAACTTCCTAGCAGGCAGATGTGCACACGTATCTTTTGCCGGTCAGTCATCTAAAATCAGAAACTTTCCAAACGGAGTCCCACAAGGATCCGTCCTATCGCCCGCACTCTTCAATCTGTACATAATAATAATAATAATAGTTCTTAAAGCTAGCGCATGCTAAGCTAGCTAAGGATAGCTCAATAAGGCCGATTAGGCGTATTTCCATTGGGGTCCTGTACTACTACCCCATCCCTTTGCTCATGAGGGATGGTAACGACTCAGTGCTTGTGAAAAATCTTTAATGCGCCGAGCGTGGGCGCGAACCCGGGCCTTCTGGGTGGAAGTCCGAGACGCTAGTCACTACACCAAGCGAGCCGCTAATGCACGATATAACTACACCCAATACGCCCCAAATAAACTTAGCCTCCTATGCAGATGACATAACACTCACATGCACACACCATGACCCAAGAAGAGCAACAGATCTCCTTCAACCCTATCTCAACACACTACATGGCTGGTGCACTACAGACTTAATCTAGCCCCAGCCAAATCCACCGCAACCCTGCTCACAAGCTGTACAGGTGAACACGAATACATCCCTCAACTCACCATAAACAACACACCCTTAACACATACACACACACCCAAAATCCTAGGAGTAACATATGATACTCATATGACATTCAAACAGCACACCACAAACATTAAAAAGAAACTGACACCCAGACTTAACGCCCTCAGGTCACTTGCTCACACAAAATTTGGACACAACAAAGAAACTACCACCACAGTATATAAACAATACATAAGATCAGTGATGGAATACGCAAGCCCAGCCTGGGCTTCTAACCTAGCTGAAACACATCATAAGACCTTACAGACTATTCAAAACAAAGCCCTGAAGATCATTACAGGCTGCACAGCTACTGCACCCACAGATCACCTACATCAAGAAACCAAAATCCTCAAAGTCAAAGACCATCTGGACATGAAAGGCACTCAATTCCTGGCAGCAGCCTCCACGAACCAAGACCACCCACTAACTACATGGCAACACGCCCACAGACACCAAGAAATATCAAAACAACACCCAGCACACAGTATCACACACAATTATTGTCCTCTCTCCCTCCCTGCCCACCCCGAACCAACTTCCAGAAGCACATCCATACTCATATCTCTCGCCAATCCATCCACTCACTCACAGACAACACGCAGCTGCATGCACGACCTCCCGAAATCCATCCTTCCGAATCCTCCCTCCCTCGCGAGGACAGAGTCCACCTGGCCAGGCTGAGATGCGGACACCATCCAGCTCTCCTGAGCTATCAGAAGAGACTGGATGACTCCATTGTCGACGCCTGCCCGGGATGTAACACAGCACCCCATACCATTAAACACATCATAGAAGACTGCATTTCACACAACCACTTACGCCAACAACACAATCTACACTCAATGAGAGCTCTGTGGGAAAGCCCGATCGTGGCCATGGCCTTCCTCAGGGACTCGGGGCTGTTCGGCCAGGCAGCTTAGGGAACAACAACAACAACAACAACACCGGACTTGATAGTATGAAGAAGTGAGCGATGGCCGTCCACAACCGCAGCTATGGAACGGCCGGAAAGGAAATTAGAGACAAAGGCACAGATGGAGGATAGAAACCGAAGGAGGGTAGTTTATAAATTAAAGATTTGTGCCAGACTCTATCGAAGGCCTTCGATATGTCTAGTGCAATAGAAAAGGTCTCACCAAAGTCCCGAAAGGAGGATGACCAAGAGTTAGTAAGATATGAAAGAAGATCACCAGTAGAGCGACCCTTAAGGATCTGAGAGCGATGTGAGAGCAGATTATGAGAAGAGAAATGCTTAAGAAATTTGGAAGCAAGAATTGAGATGACGGGGCTCAAGGAAAATTAGCCAAAACACATCCAGAATCTGCTCCCGTATGTGGAAGAGCCCCCAACATCAAACTGTAGAATTGCCGGCATTAAGACCAAAAGAAAAGGGAAGAATAAGTGTTATGCCCTGATTTTATTCAGGTTTAACTATTAGTTCAGGTGAGTTCTTTCGAGACTGGGATTTCCTAGTTCATACAAATGCATGTTATGCCCTGATTTTATACAGGATTAACTTGGTATAGGTGAGTTCTGCAAGATTGGGTTATTGGATTTCATGCAAAATACATAAAGGGAATCAACAGAGGACATAGATAATCTCGGAGAAATGGTTTGTAATACAGCTTTATTCTAAATAACACTCGGGTATAAGGTACGTAATAGAATTCACACGAACAATAGATGTTGGAGCACTCGGATAGGTTATTGGACTTATTACAATCTCCTAGCACTTATCGCGGATTTGGATAGAGACTCACTTCCCACTTCCGACGTTCAGGTATCATTCTTCTGATCACATTACTTCAACGATACGTAGGGTACACGAATCACATAGGCTAGGTAACTCGTTAATTAACTCTGGTAATATGACTCGAAATCAAAGATGCAAATATAAGTAATATAGTTATTTCCCAAGAATTAACGAAAAGGAAATAACCGTAGCTAGGTTCACTGGTCTAGTATGTTCACTTGGCTAGGTAATATTTAAGACAGAATACCAGTGGGGTGACTCAGATTTTTCTGGTTAACAATCATAATCACTTATTGCAGAATTCCTTTCACTCGAGCCGTAGTCCAATTCATTTAGACTTATTTCTTCGGCGAGGTTAAACCTGATAGCAAGATTAATTACGGGAGTCGGTTCGCCTAGTTTAACTTCACTGATATATTGTAGTGCACACTAGCATAGTAATCACTCTCTTCTTAACATCAGAGAAAATCGAAACATAACTGAATACACCGTATGATCGAGTTAGTAGTACCGTATACTGATACTTCGAGAATTAGCACGGTAATAGTTTCCTGGTTATCTTGAGTTGGTGATGTCGGGGGTTAACAGCTGCTCCGGGGCCGTCCAAGTTGTCCGGTAGTGTAGAGAAGGGTTACAGATGGGCTATTTGCTTAGCCGGTGATGACGCCCCGATATGTTACTCTTGCTGGAGACCTTAAATACACTGTCTCAGGTGCAACCGGATTAACAATGCATCGGATTAACATAAGACAATCGGGAGAAGCGACTTTCTTATCTATCTCTGGTCTTTATAAAAGGTTCAAGGGGTGCGGGCGGATTTTTGCCTTTTTGTCAACAGACAACTGTTGCCAAGAAGCTATTCTTGCAGAGTCCTCAATTAAGAATTTCTCACATAATCCCTTCTAACATAACAAGATCTTTCTGCCCTAGACCAGTTATGAGTTATGATTGTTTGTAAACCCAAGTAGAAGGGGGCACACTACAATACGTTTATAAGACAATCAATAATTGGTAAATCGGTTGTTTGCAGATATAATCTTGCCCTCGGGGGTCCGATTGCAAGAAAATATTCACAAAGGGTTAATTCACTTCCTCACAGATTAACACAGACCACGGACACCGAATTATCGCGAATCTTGAGGGGTGGAGCACAATAGACTTCAACCAGAGCGGCGCAGCAGGTGCTTTGATATCTACTGATGAACTTTCGAGTTTTGTCTCGGGGGAGCTTTTATAGGTGGTGGTCAAGGGGGGGAGAGAATGTTCTAGAATTGGGATGTTGGGGGTAAATAGAAGTTAATTTAATCTCTTGACTTAGGAGGGTAGTGAAAAAGTGTTTTTATCTCGTTAGTATGTAGGCCGTAATATGATTTGTTATTGTTGACATCTTTACTCTAGGACAAGTTATTATTAGAGGGGTATAGAGGAGGATTTGGGCAAGGGGGGGCACTAGTTTATTGGGCGTCTTACTGGCCCAGGTTGTAAGGCATTATTCATCATTTCACACAAGTATCCCTCTCTGGTCTAGCTGAAATGCTATTAGGAATCTAGGACGGGTTAAGGGGAATTTTGGGGGTTAGTTAGGAATGGGATGGAATAGTATTTGGACTGGGATTAGAACTTGTAGTTCGTTGTAGGTTGGGGGACACCCGGGTTTAGGCAAGAAGTTGATGGGCTTGCCTGTGCCAGGATAGGCTTCCGCGGGGGGTAAAAGCGCGCAGGCCGGGGGTTGGTGGGGTCCCCTTGGGTAGGGGGCAAGCCATGCCCTGAATACTGTGGCACAGCGTTTTTTACGTTAATTGGGTTACTATATGAGTTCAGGTCGTCATGAGATATATATTTCGTTATGGTTGATCATTGAATCTAGTTTTTACTCACGAGACCCACTCGTGGGGGTTATGGATAGTGATTTTGTTAAAGTGCAAGTCAGGGGGGAAGGAATACCCTCTCGAGGGGAGTGAGAGGGGTTGCGCCAGCCTCGCGCGGGCTGCCCTTCTGGTTCGGGTTGTGAGTTTGGTTATACAGGTTAGAGAATAGTTAACGGAGGTGCAAGAATAGGTTTGTACCTTCTGTTTACTGGGAAAGAACTGAATCGGCACGGAAAAAAGATCCTGATAGACATCTTACTAGTGGAGGGTTGTGAATTGAGGGGAGGGGTGATGTGAGGCTAAGGTGCCGTGTCGCTCGTGAACTTGGACATCGACCCTTGACGCGTTGGGCATAGGGGTGGCATTTCCTTACGATGAAAACAGGTAGGGTAGTGTTTGGAAGAGAAAATGACAGGGTGACTCAAAAGGCTACAACTGGGCATAGTGTCACGAAAGCAGAGTATTGTGGATTGTGGACGAGAAGGTGGTGATTGATTAGACGTATAACAGCTGTGGGAAGGAATGGAAGAGAGGAACAATATTGTGGATAAAAGATAGTTAACCTAGGAAATGAATACATGCATGAATGGAGGTATTATAGCCGTCGTTATAATAAGATGATGGAACCTGGTTGAATAACTCGAGTTCAATTACATAAACACTTAGTTACTAGAAGGGGACAACTGAGCATGGGGCTACATACATTTATACTCGTAATGGAGAGAGATACTATAGGTCTCTTTCCTGTATCTCTCTTGAGATGATCGTATGCAGATTGGTCATAATTAACTTATATAAATCAACTTAACTACGTATACACTTAGTTACTAGAAAAGGGAACAACTGAGCATGGGGGCTACATACATCTATACTCGTAATGGAGAGGGATACTAGGTCTCTTTCCCGTATCTCTCTTGAGATGATCGTATGCAGATTGGTTATAATTAACTTATATAAATCAACAGATATAAATCAATACAATACTGGGCATAGGGTTAGTATTACGTTTAGAGGTCAGGTTAGGGGGAAGAAGGGTGGTTTCTGGGGGAGGGGAATACAGGGTGAATTTTAGTCCTAAGGGATCAGATCTCGGTATGGTTATTTGAGGTCTTATTATTCATAGCTGGGGACCTACTCACATTCTAACAATATAAATATATTTGATATTGGAATAGTGGGGCGGAAATGTTAGTTTTCTGTGGCATACATAGAAAAAAAACGGATTTTCATGGGGTAACAATTTGAGGCGGTTGTATTGAGTTTGGGCCGTAGTCAAACGCACGCGAAATAAATACAACAATGTTGCACGGCACGACCTTTACCTAAGCACAGGCCTGCATAACGAAATTGGGGATGGTCTGGGGCTTACCTAATTACCACAGTCACTGTGAACACACACACGACGCGGGCATTATAGCTTACATCGTATAAATAGGGGGGGGGGCCCCCCCCCCCCTAGGGGGGGCATGGTTGCTACATAATTAAATACATGACTGACATAATCACAATCTGATTTGTTGTGAAATGGGAGCTAAGGTGTCTTTAGATCGCCGTCGTACCTACGCAATGAAAGTATTATATTCTGCATGGTTGTTACCTAATTAAATACATACTTAGTCGGTACATCAAGAATGTCAAGGAGTAAAGTAATGTGGTTTGTATACTAGAAGACTGTGATTGAAGAGACGTATAACATGATTGTGGAGTTAAGTGGAAGAGAGAAAAACGAAGTTGGTGATAATTATAGTTATCCTTCCCTGTGGCGCCGGGTCCCTTCATTCTTGGGGATCTCGTTGGGGCTGGAGGTTTCGCTCCCGGGAATTTCGTTCCTGGGGTATTTCAACATACATGGAAGACAATAGGGATATGGATAATATCGAAATATGGTTTGTATTACAGTTTATTCACTTATTCCTAAATACATAAAACTGAGGGCTAAATATGCTAACATAAGAATTTCATAGGGTACAACTTAATTCCTATATTCTTCTAGCACGATCACGGATCTAGATGGAGCTCAGGTACGGTTAGCTTAGTTTTTGTATCATACACTTATCTATCTTTTAAATAAGATGCCTCTTGGACATAGGAGTCTTGTGTTGGCAGAGGAGCGTAAGCACCAAAAGGAAGTTTGATACATATTCCATAATGAAGGCTGAAAAATTACTGTTTTAGAATATTTTTAAATCTGCCCAAATTCATAGATTTGATCTACCTGAATGTTTTTGGTATCATTGTATTCAGAATGATGAACACTTTCAACTGGGTACGAGTTTTTGGCCGAAAATATTTTTTTCCTTGAATGGAATTATCTCTGTCAATCAATCTTTCCTTCATCCTATTGTAAGAATTGGAGTTTACACCATACCCGAAAGAGGATTTATGGAGCTCCGATCTTACTCTCAACCATCTGAACAATTTTACCAGCACACCTAAACTTCGTTAGATGCAGGAATAGCCTCCCGAATATATCAAGCCCTGGTGGGGGCTTGAACTCTCAACCCTTGGGTTGTGAGGCAACACTATACCAGTTAGACCAACAGAGATATCCCTCTTGGCCTGGTCGGCTCAAGGTATTTCCGCATCCGAGGTCTGTTTAGGCTAACCTATTTTCATTGACTTTACACTATGACTTACAGTAGATTGCTTTAAACGTTGTGTGTCCAGGCTTTTTTACTCCAACGACCCTTGAATTTGGCTCTCTGTCACTCCTTTGGCTCTGGGGATGCCACTCGTTACAGGCAGCCTGCCTTTTGTCTCCTTCATACACAAAACTAAAAACATAAACAAATATGCAACAAAATTGCATAATCCATTTTGTGTTACCAGATAAATTTTATTTTTTTCTATAAACAGATTCTCCTTAAAAAAACACAGATTGATATATAATATGATAGGGTTGTCATCATTTGATCATGTGTTGCATTAAGTGACGGTGACGGGCCCAGAGCTGGGCACCACAAACAAAAAGTCAAGTCAGCAAACACAAATCAGCAAACCCAGAACATAACTTCAGCAAACACAAATGTGTAAACCTTCTGAAATTTCTAGCCCTCAAATGCAAATATGCAAACGCAAACTGTTTTTTATTAATTTTAAATTTAAACTACAGAATCAAGGGTAAATCAATAAATTCAATCTCTAATGTCAATAAATATATATATTTACTTTAATATAATGTTGCCCAACTTCCATGGACCTCAAGGATATACTTACAGGCTTTTAAAGCTTGGAAATTTCTGTAAATTGCCAAAACATTCCAGAACATCACCCGCAGTGAAAGGGTTAATATATATAGCATAGGCCACTTAGTTTGTCCACATGGGCAGTTAAATGTTGGGGCAACTTGTTTATGAGGAGAGTGCTTCAGTAATAATCAGTATTCGCAATTCCACACCATTCAGGAGGAGGTACGCCGGATCACAGAGGTGCAAGGAGGCGATTTATTCGTGGTCCCCCCTTTGGGAATGGCAATAGGCTATATATGCCTAGATAGGTCTACTTTAGATAGATTAAGTAATTTAATAGAAAGTAGCCTAGGCCTATTAATTTTAATGCTCAGAATAAAGGCCTAGCTTCAGATCAAAATTTAATAACATTTTATTGTAGGCTAAATTTAGTCTAGGCCTATATGATACTTTCAAAATTAACACTTTCTACTTGACACTAATAAAATGAGTGTGATTATAGGACTAGGCCTATACATAAAAGTTAGAACATGCAATATTTAGCCTAGGCCTACATGCTTTGAGGCATTTTGATGGAATTAGTGACTGATTATAGCCTAGACCTAGCCCTAGGGCCTAGGCTATATATTATATATAGAAGTTAGAACATGCAATATATAGCCTACATGCTTTGAGGCATTTTGATGGAATTAGTGATTATAGCCTAGACCTAGGCTATATATATAGAAGTTAGAACATGCAATATTTAGCCTACAGGCATTTTGATGGAATTAGTGATTGACTGATTATAGCCTAGACCTAGGCTAGCCTATATATATAGAAGTTAGAAAATGCAATATTATTTAGCCTACATGCTTTGAGGCATTTTGATAGGATTAGGGTAGCCTAGGCCTAGCCTAATAAAATTACTTATATTAGTAATTAGCCTATAGGCCTAGGCTATATTTAGAAGTTAGAACATGCAATATTTAGCCTACATGCTTTGAGGCATTTTGATTGGATTAGTGATTATAGACCTAGGCCTAGGCTATATAGCCTAGCCTATATAGAAGTTAGACTTAGCCTAGGCCTACATGCTTTGAGGCATTTTGATGGGATTAGGGTAGCCTAATAACATTAGTTTAGGTTAAAAAATTAACAGGCTATCAATCAAATTAACGATAGCCTAACTTTATAATCTTAAATTAGGCTAGATTATAAAGTTATAAAGCCCTTCTCCAGAGACATATTCTTGGTCATTACAGGCCCATAGAAGGTTTCTAGGTGGGGCCAGGGGTGGCTTAGGTCCTCGATTTCTGCATGCTCTGCAGCATCACTGTCGGATGATGGTGGTGAACTGCTCCCCATGCTGTTGGCAGCTGCGGTAGGCATGATGGTAGACTCCATGTTCACTTCAATAGGCCGAAAATATAAACAAAGTTTGCTATCAGGTTGGAACTCTTGGACTGCAAGCTCGACGCTTGCTACTAAGTAAGTGAACAAAAGTGAAGAGCCGATGAATAGGCCTAGATTCCAGAACACAGGTAGTTGGCTTGGTCACATGACTTTTTTTGGCTGGAGCTGCAGGAGCGGCCCATTGGCAGGGCTGGCTGGCGGCTGGAATTTTTATTTTGCGGACTCGAGGTTTGCAACATGGAGGTACTTTCCAGAGCTTCAAACCCGCAAATAGGCAGCCATTTTGGCGCCAACGCTAATTCGCCAACAAAATGACACTTCCGCCATGGCGGAATTGGCTATTTGCGGAAGTGTTGGCTAAAGTGCCCAGCTCTGCGGGCCATTAACTCCAACTTTAATTGTAAATAATTCAAAACTTCCTTGGATCATTTTCTAGTCGGATATCTAATAGTGTAGGCCCGCCCCTATGTTCAAGAAAAAGGTTTCGTGTAAAATGTTTGTTAAAAGTGAACTACCACTTGATTTTGCTTGATATTATGATGATGATTAAAAAAAATAGGGTGGAATTTTGTTCTCAACTTCTACCAGTGGGTAAATCGACCAAATCTAAGATGGCCGCCATGGAATCATGAAATATATACTTGATACCCTATCTTTGCAACTAGGTAAGATAAAAACATGAATGAGAGGTCTTTTTATATCTTTTAATACCTAAGGAATCTGATTTTGCCATCTATAGATCAATAGCAATTAAATGGAACCCAAATGGTTGCCATACTGTATATGTGTAAAAAAGGTGGCAATTGGCTGTCCATGTAGTGGACCATGACAGAAAAATCTATATATTTTGTAAAACATTACATTTCAATAGACAAGCTCTATATAGGTAATATGAATAGCTTTATGATAACTTTTATCATCAACTCATCTATCCTCATCCACGTTTCTCATAGTCATCTGACTCAGACTGACTGTTCAAACAGCTTATAATTGGAACAGACTAACTCTATAATAGAAAGCCATCTAGGTATATACCTATGTTCATCATAAACTCATTCATCCTCATCCAAGTCTCTCATAACTAAATGTTGATTATTTGAGTTAGTTTGGTTGTTGCAGCTGAAGTTCACACAACCATACATTTCTGTGCATGAAATATTGTTATTCTGACAGCTACATTTCCCCTTGCATCCACGTTTGCATCCACACTTTACCAAGTTCATCACAGCTGCAGGGGCTGGAGGATTCATAAATCTTACTGGAGCATAATGATGCTTAGATGGATCAAACTCCCAAGCATAATTAACAGGAGATTGGAGGCATGGATGACTTTCTTCAGCCTTTCTCCAAATCATTGCTATGTAATGTACCCGCTAAATATGCAATGTTAGTGAGCCGGTCGTTGGAGGAAGACTTTCTCCCTCAGCTGCGCGATTGGAGTACAAGAACCAGCGAAGCTCGTTCACTTTGGTGTACACTTCAGACTTGTACAGTTGGCTTACGAATCGTTCCAACTGGTCGTATACTTCTTGCAATAGGTCTCTGTACTCTAAAGATTCCAAGGCATTAAGTATGCCATCATCACACTCCATGAACACTTTAAAGCACCACTCTTTAGTTCTCCCAGCAAACCGTCCAGACATGTCCGATCCTGTTAGAGCATGAAAGCCTAATATCGCTGAAGCATGCCTTTCTCCTAACTTGTCATACACTGGTTGGACTGGTATTTTTTCTTCAGGTTTCCCTTCCCTGCAAGGTAGCTTATATCACTGGGTAGGTTTGGGTACATTTGGACCATGAGAAGGAAAACATCAGTGTCTGGAGATGCAATGACAACCTCTGCATTTTTGTCAATTGAAAGGGCATGTAGCAGGACTAAGGTGTCTGCCTCTTCTTGATTGTGTGTGAGAAGGGTGGTTGGAACACTAGTGTTGCCCTTGGTTTCTGTCCCTGATGTAACCATGAATTTCTTCAATTTGTTTATTTGGCTCTTGCTTTGACCTGTACTCTTTGCAGCTAGGTAAGTTGTAAGTTCTTCTTTTGTCTTGATATTCGTGAGGAAATTCTTCAGAGAAATATTCTGAATTAAAGTAGTTCCTTGACATGGTAATATTTATTAGTGGCCCCTCCATCATTGACGAACATGCCTATTATATAAGGCATCCTCTTCAAACACTAATCCGCCGTAGTTTGAATCTACCGCGCAGAGCATTTAAAATCTGAGGAGCCTTCATCATGAGCGCACGCGACCTCACTCATGGCTTCAGTCATTATGAATTGGGTTCTCACTACGAAAAAACTTCGTAAAAAATAAAAAACAAAAACAAAATAAGAATAACTATCCAATAAGCTTTCCATCATATCGTAGATGTACTTGTGTGGATCTTTGACCAGACGCTGATTCAGGCGTCATTCTTCCTTCTCTGCTCTGCGGTCAGCCGGCCCGGACGTGTCTCTCCACGCTCCGCTGGTTCCGCATTTGCTGCGTCCCTAGTGAGTTTTTTCTCATTTGTTTACTCCGGGATGTATCGAGTAAGGTTAGGATATGCGTAGCAGGAGTGTCCTGGGCTGGTTGCCCGCAGTGCAGTGTATTTTGGGTCGTGTGTTTGGGGCATCTATTTCGGATGTACCCTCGTGGTCCGGTTGTGGACAGGTGAACTTTTTCACAGTTAGCTAGCTTTGTGATGCAGGCGGCTTTCATTACGCGTTATTGCTTCCTTTTATCTTTCTGATGAGGTAGCGTATTTTTGCTGACGTTCCCAGCGTATTTTTCTTCACTTAGTGAAGTTTTTTCTGGGTCCCGAGTCAGTTCTCCCCTTTGCCGGAAGTATTTGCTACAGTGGTGTGTTGGCGGTGGTTCCTGTTGTGATATAATTCAGTGCTTTTTGTTTATATTCCGACATGTTATTGTTATCCGTCTGCCTAGGCCTAGCCAGCCTCTCGTAGCTTTACCACATATAAAAGTGTTATTGATTTATTTTCTAAATATGTACTACTGTGTGATGTGTGTCCTGGTTTAGTTGTGTATTGGCTAATTCCAAGGACTATTTATGTGTCCTGGGTTAGTTGTGTATTGGCTAATTCCACGGACTATGTTGGGCCCGGCGTTAGTTGTGTTTTGGCTACGCCTCGGTCCTGTCTTGCGTTCAGATGGTATCTGGACGGGGTGGGTTATTTCCGGCGGGTTTTTCTCGGTTACACCATGAAAAAACCCGGCTGGTTGCCGAGTTTTGGCCACGCGTGGTTTAAAAACAGGCTTGTTTCCCCGGCGAGTGGGTGTCTGTGGCTCCCCAGGACTGCGTCTCTGGGGTGCCTGTTTCAGGCTCCTTCTGATTCCCGGCGGGTTGGCTGTACCCATCTAACAGTGTTCATACGGACACGTGTTGTTTGTAGTTTTTTCGGTTTTCCAAAGCCTATATAAAACTATGCTGTTGTTGTATTTCCTCCCCGGCGATCTTTTACAAAGATGTGGGGTTAGGAACAATTGGGGTTAACTTTTAAACTTTAAGCGGCGGGTGCAACCTGGTAGGGTGGGATGACCGAATTTGCAAAATTCAGTTTAGTTGACCAGACAATTGAGGGATGCATTGTGTATCGCCTCCTTCAACATACGGCAATTTAAGGCACAATTGGGGTTAACGTTTTTTAAACTAATATTCACACCCGGCGGATGCTCCCTGGAAGGGTGGGAATAACGAATTTACAATTCAGTTAGTTAACCAGACAATTGAGGGATACGTTTTGTATCGCCGCCTTCAACATACGGCGATCTAAAAAGATACTTCGGGAGAAGTTAGATCTCGTATATTTGTCAGGCTTCCCAGTTTTTGATCTACGAGATCAAAAACTGGGAAGCCTGACAAATATACGAGATCTAACTTCTCCCGAAGTATCTTTTTAGATCGCCGTATGTTGAAGGCGGCGATACAAAACGTATCCCTCAATTCTCTGGTTAACTGACTGAATTGTATTCGGGGGCCGGCGTCTTTTTTATTTTTTTTTTTTTCCAAAATTGAATCTTGAAACAAACACCACCGGAAAGACTTAATCAGTTATAAACGCCATGCTGGTCTTTATATATTATGTCAGAGGGTATTCATAAATCTTTTGGACAACTTAAGATATTCTGAAATCTTTTACTTAGGAAACCCCACCGCGTAGCGAGCTGTAGTCGTTGAGTATTACGTCTCGTTACCCGGCGGGTTATTTAACTCTTGTGTGCGAACGTGTTTGGGTTAACCTTATGGGCATTAATTCCTGGAAATTTTCTTTTTTTCCAGAGCTGGGTCCCGGCGGGTCTATGCAGAACCTGGAGTAAGTATCCCACCAGTCTCTGTCATGGCTACCTTTGCCCCAGTTTTTGCTTTATGCATTACGCCCTCCTGTTCAGGTATCCCTCTTTTTGCACACACCCTTTGTATAAAATGTGTTAAAATGTCTCGTTTGGTGTGGGTTACCTTTCCGGCGTTTTTTCTCGTTGCTCCGAGAACACCGTTTTTGTTTACCGAGTTTTAGTCAGGATGGCTCAAAATAGGTAAGTTACCCCGACGAGTTTGGTCGCTTGAGGGCTCATAAGAAACTGCGTTTTCTGTGGTCGAGCCTGGGATCAGGCTTCCTGTGTTATTCATTGATTTATGCATTACGCCCTCCTGTAATGTATAGTTTAGTGTGGGTTACCTTTCCGGCGTTTTTCTTGTTGCTCCGAGAACACCGTTTTTGTTTACCGAGTTTTAGTCAGGATGGCTAAAATAGGTAAGTTACCCCGACGAGTTTGGTCGCTTGAGGGCTCATCAGAAACTGCGTTTTCTATGGTCGAGCCTGGGATCAGGCTTCCTGGTTTATTCCCGTCGAGGGGGGCTCCACACAGTTTTCTAGGTGATCAGGCTGACACCTGATGGACTTGGTTTTCTCTGCTTTTCAAAGCCTTTGAAACAATGCTGTCTGTTTGTTTGGTCTTTACCTCCCGGCGACCTTTTTACAAAGAGGTCTGGGGCAGGTATAATTGGTTTGACATTGCATATAAAACCCGGCGGTTGTACCTTCGGGTGGTTATATTAACGGATTTGCGATTCGAGATAATTTGCCAAACAATTGATTGATACAATAGGGTATCACGGCCTTCAAGACGGCGATCTATGAGGGCTTCTGGGAGAAGCCGGATTAGAGATTAAGATAGGCTTAGACTTTTTATGGGATAAAAAGATGCCTGAATCTTACTAGTGTCTCAAGTGTAAAGGGATACTTGAAAGACTTCATCTTTAATAAAGATATGCTTCATCTTTATGAGGATTAAGAAGTTATTCTTAATTCTTTTGGACAGGTGAAAGATATGCTGAAATCTATAATAAGCCATTGAAACAATGCCGTTTGTTTGTTTAGTCTTTCCCTCCCGGCGACCTTTTTACAAAGAGGTCTGGGGCAGGTACAATTGGTTTGACATTGCATATAAAACCCGGCGGTTGTACCTTTGGGTGGTTATATTGACTGATTTGCAATTCGCGATCTTTGTATTTCCTCCCCGGCGATCTTTTACAAAGAAGTGGGGTTAGGAACATTTGGGGTTAACTTTTAAACTTTAAATCACCCGGCGGGTGCAACCTGGAAGGGTGGGATGCCCGAATTTGCAAAATTCAGTTTAGTTGACCAGACAATTGAGGGATGCATTGTGTATCGCCTCCTTCAACATACGGCACTTTAGGGCACAATTGGGGTTAACGTTTTTAAAACTAATATTCACACCCGGCGGGTGCTCCTTGGAGGGATGGGAATAACGAATTTACGATTCAGTTAGTTAACCAGACAATTGAGGGATACGTTTTGTATCGCCGCCTTCAACATACGGCGATCTAAAAAGATACTTCGGGAGAAGTTAGATCTCGTATATTTGTCAGGCTTCCCAGTTTTTGATCTACGAGATAATTCGGGGGCCGGCGTCTTTTTTATTTTTTTTGTTTCCAAAATTGAATCTTGAAACAAACACCACCGGAAAGACTTCATCAGTTATAAACGCCATGCTGGTCTTTATATATTATGTTAGAGGGTATTCATAAATCTTTTGGACAAATTAAGATATTCTGAAATCTTTTACTTAGGAAACCCCACCGCGTAGCGAGCTGTCGTCGTTGAGTATTACGTCTTGTTACCCGGCGGGTTATTTAACACTTGTGCGAACATGTTTGGGTTAACCTTATGAGCATTAATTCCTGGAAATTTTCTTTTTTCCAGAGCTGGGTCCCGGCGGGTCTATGCAGAACCTGGAGTAATTATCCCACCAGTCTCTGTCATGGCTACCTTTGCCCCGGTTTTTGCTTTATGCATTACGCCCTCCTGTTCAGGTATCCCTATTTTTGCGCACACCCTTTGTATGTAATGTGTTAAAATGACGTTTTTTCTCGTTGCTCCGAGAACACCGTTTTTGTTTACCGAGTTTTAGTCAGGATGGCTCAAAATAGGTAAGTTACCCCGACGAGTTTGGTCGCTTGAGGGCTCATAAGAAACTGCGTTTTCTGTGGTCGAACCTGGGAGCAGGCTTCCTGTGTTATTCATTGCTTTATGAATTACGCCCTCCTGTAATGTATAGTATAGTGTGGGTTACCTTTCCGGCGTTTTTCTCGTTGCTCCGAGAACACCGTTTTTGTTTACCGAGTTTTAGTCAGGATGGCTAAAATAGGTAAGTTACCCCGACGAGTTTGGTCGCTTGAGGGCTCATCAGAAACTGCGTTTTCTATGGTCGAGCCTGGGATCAGGCTTCCTGAGTCATTCCCGTCGAGGGGGGCTCCACTCAGTTTTCTAGGTGATCAGGCTGACACCTGTTGGCCTTGGTTTTCTCTGCTTTTCAAAGCCATTGAAAGAATGCTGTCTGTTTGTTTGGTCTTTACCTCCCGGCGACCTTTTTACAAAGAGGTCTGGGGCAGGTATAATTGGTTTGACATTAATAATAATAATAAATAATAATATTTATTCAGTTAGCAATTTACAGAGTTGGTACCACATAGTATGTTATAAATATGACATGTACCAGCCTTGCATAATTCCAACTAAGGATAGCCCAATAAGGCCGTTAGGCGTATTTCCATTGGGGTCCTTGTATATAAAACCCGGCGGTTGTACCTTCGGGTGGTTATATTAACGGATTTGCGATTCGAGATAATTTGCCAAACAATTGATTGATACAATAGGGTATCACGGCCTTCAAGACGGCGATCTATGAGGGCTTCTGGGAGAAGCCGGATTAGAGATTAGGCTTAGACTTTTTATGGGATAAAAAGATGCCTGAATCTTACTAGTGTTTCAAGTGTAAAGGGTTAATTGAAAGACTTCATCTTTAATAAAGATAATAATAATAATAATAATAATAATAGTTCTTAAAGCTAGCGCATGCTAAGCTAGCTAAGGATAGCTCAATAAGGCCGATTAGGCGTATTTCCATTGGGGTCCTGTACTACTACCCCATCCCTTTGCTCATGAGGGATGGTAATGACTCAGTGCTTGTGAAAAATCTTTAATGCGCCGAGCGTGGGCGCGAACCCGGGCCTTCTGGGTGGAAGTCCGAGACGCTAGTCACTACACCAAGCGAGCCGCTAATGCTTCATCTTTATGAGGATTAAGAAGTTATGCTTAATTCTTTGGACAGATAAAAGATATGCTGAAATCTTTAATAAGCCATTGAAACAATGCCGTTTGTTTGTTTAGTCTTTCCCTCCCAGCGACCTTTTTACAAAGAGGTCTGGGGCAGGTACAATTGGTTTGACATTGCATATAAAACCCGGCGGTTGTACCTTTGGGTGGTTATATTAACTGATTTGCAATTTGCGATAATTTGCCAAACAATTGATTGATTCAATAGGGTATCACGGCCTTCAAGACGGCATCTATGAGGGCTTCTGGGTGACGCCAGATTAGAGATTAAGATAGGCTTAGACTTTTTATGGGATAAAAAGATGCCGGAATCTTACTAGTGTTTCAAGTGTAATGGGATACTTGAAAGACTTCATCTTTAATAAAGATATGCTTCATCTTTATGAGGATTCAGAAGATATGCTTAAATCTTCTGGACAGGTAAAGATATGCTGAAATCTTTAATATGATACTAAAGGACAACGAAAAGTAGTGGTGGAGTGCTACGGTTCGTTGACCGGCGGTTTTGAGGCACATATTTTTTACCATTTTTTGGGTGTAACCCTATGAGCATTAATCCCCGGAAAATTCTCTTTCCAGGGCGGATTACCAGTGTTGCACCAGGTGACCAGGTAGTTCCTGGGGGCAGGGTAGTTTTCCCCCAGTCTCTGTCGTGTCGGCGCTTGAACCTCTCATTGCTGTATGTTCAATGCTGTTAAGCTCAGGTAGCCCTATCTTATTTTTATTTGTTAATGAAATAATTTAATAGCTGAATCATAATAAACATATATATTTGCTATGATTATATTATGATAATATTGTGTTTATTTATAGTAATTTATTTTAATACAATTAAATATAAATTAAATTAATTAGTATACTTTATGATTTTGCTCACCAGCTCTGCTTTCAATGTGTTAATGAGCTATGGGAGCTTTTAATTATCATAAACCTTTATGGGACTCGGACGAGGGCTCCCGTTCAGGGAGTATACCGAGCTCGCAAGCGAGGGACAGCCACAGCCAAGGTGTATGGCGATACTCACAGTCGTACCTCACCCGCCGGACGATAACGCCGGCGGGCGGACCTGACGCTCTGATGACGGACGAGAACAGGTCGAGTTCCATTTATCTCTTTTCCGCCGCCAGACGCGTCTCTAATGTGCCACGTAGTCAACAAACTACAGGATTAGCGAAGCGTAGTCTCGCTAATCGCGCCCCTGTGGCTGGCGCAGTGTGGTACCAGCATTTGAACACGTGGTGCCCGCACCCAGTGTCCCTCCTGGTCGGGTTGTTCCACTTATAACACAATTGGCAACCTAGAAACCTCACGGACTTGTTCATTTTGGACATTCAGGAGGCCAAGTGGCTAGCACCTTATGGTAGCGACGTGACCAAGATATTCACGAATCAATATACCCAGTCTACAAAGCGACAGTTTCAATCGCATTGGAAAGCTTTTCGTCTCGGATTCTTAGAACAAAACAAACTGTGCCCTCGGTGGCGTTGGTTGTTTATTATTTAATTTATCTGTTCATGCAGAAACATTTATCTGAAAGTGATTTATGTGGGCAGGTTTTAAACTCCGCCCACCTCCCCGTCAGCTCAGGCCTACATGGTCTCTGGACAAAGCATCGTCGTTATTCTCGTTCCCGTATGTACCAAAGACTGCAGATTTTCCAAAAGGGCAGTATTCCTTATGGCTTTGGCTACCGGGAACAGAGTATCTGAGCTGGCGGCAATGAGCAACGCACCTAATTGCCTCAGGTTTGATAGGCTTCATGAGTGTATTCACATTGCACCTTCCCCAGGATTCATAGCCGAGATTGAGCACAGTGAACACGTGTTTTCAGAGTTCACGGTGCCGGCGTTAAATTGGGGAAAGGTGCACCATCTTTTTTGCCCAGTGCAAGATCTAACCAAATATTTAAGAGTGGCACCTCTAAATCACCAGGGTGCTTTATGGGTCGCAAGTCCGGGTGAACGATTGATGGAGCGTACACTGGCTTCTCTCTTGGTCGAGGACTTTAAAGAGAAGCATCCCGGCGTTGTGGGTAAGACCCACAATTTACGCAAGGGGACAGCCTCTTTACGTTTCCTTAATAATCTTTCGGTGGAAGTTATTACGTCCACACAGTTGTGGGCCTCTAATCAGGAGTTTTTGCCTCGATACCTTTCAGTAGCTCTGGACAAACCTTCCTTGCCATGTATAGCTTTACGGCAGAGGGTCTAGGTGGCCCTTTTAGTCACGTTTTGTTTAATTTCAAGAAAAAGGGGGGGGGGGGGGTGAGGGTGCAGTCAGTGTGACATAGGACACCCTAGACCCCTCCGGAGTATGTGTTCGGAACATACGAGCTGTGATACTGGTTGTAGGCATTGCATTATAAAATTTCTCTGTAGTATTCATTGCAGGAAATTGTGCTAAAGGCCAATAGTAGTGTTACGACAATTCTTGTTGTAAGTAGCTTTGGCTGTGAAGCAATAGATTTTTGAGAAATCTCGGTAGTGGCAACTACGACTTTTACTTTTGCAGTAATTACTTCTGCATAAGTACACGAGTTCAGTACTTCTACGAATGTACAAGAATTCATTTATGTTTGGTTATATTTTTAGGAATATATCCACTAGTTAATGGGGTTTATGTGTGCACATGTAAACTTATAAGTTTTTAGTTTTCACCACTTACTTTAAGTGGGGTGCCTTCTTAACTAGCAGACTGTGCACAGAGTCTCAGAGTTAACCCTTTTTCAAGCAGGCTTCTTTGAAGCACGCTCCTGCTTGTACCCCTTTTTGAAGATTTAGGCTGTATAAAGTTTATGCACCCGAATATCTCTTTTTTACAAAAGTAAGAATACTATGTGGTTGTTTGATTATCTGCTTTTCTAGAGTTATGATATGATTACGAATGTCCCCCTCCAGTCTTAGAAATCAGGCATGTTCGTCAATGATGGAGGGGCCACTAATAAATTATAGGTTTGACTCCTGTAAGGAGATAAAGAAAACCTAATATTTAGTAGTGGCCCCGTAATCATTGACGACTGGGGCCCTCCCGACCATCCCCTTCCCATTCGTTGATGTATTAAGGATTTTGGTTTACTTGATATGTCAGTGAAGGAAGAATGACGCCTGAATCAGCGTCTGGTCAAAGATCCACACAAGTACATCTACGATATGATGGAAAGCTTATTGGATAGTTATTCTTATTTCTTTTTTTTCTTTTTTTTTTTACGAAGTTTTTCGTAGTGAGAACCCAATTCATAATGACTGAAGCCATGAGTGAGGTCGCGTGCGCTCATGATGAAGGCTCCTCAGATTTTAAATGCTCTGCGCGGTAGATTCAAACTACGGCGGATTAGTGTTTGAAGAGGATGCCTTATGTAATAGGCATGTTCGTCAATGATTACGGGGCCACTACTAAATATTAGGTTTTCTTTATCTCCTTACAGGAGTCAAACCTATAATGTTGATTTCCCCTTTGTATGTTTTCTCCTCATTTGTTCTTTAAGGGAAGTTTCGAGATACCTGTCGAATACCAACCTCACTTCGTCATAATTGCTGGCCATGTTGCTGAGCTGGTCAATAATGACTTGAGCAAAATCGTTGCATGTGTTGATTTGGTCAGTCTTGGATATTGCATTCACAAGGGCCATTCCATCGATTATTATAACTTCATACTTTGGTAAGGTGTCATCACTTTCTGCTGGGGCTTCTGTTGCTATGTCTGGGGCACATGTAACTTATGATGATTCCATCTCTTCAACATTTTCATTGTCAGATGTATTAGTTGTGGATGTTTCTATGGCTGGAGTGTGCAAGACCAGTTATTCATTATTGACTAGGAGCTCAAGCTTGTGGAGTATTTTTGCTTTGTCATATGTTAACAAGACTGTTCCATCTGATGCAAATAGAGATTGTGGTACTATGCCAAATTCATAAGTGCCAATATATTCCTTCAGATCAAGTTGTGGTCGACTTCTTGAGATGACAATGAGTCGTTGCAACAGTCCACGCTCCTCTTTGATCTCTACTAGCTTTCCGGCTGCATTCACTTATATCATGGCATTTGAGGTTTTGAATGTTTTGAGCTTCTTCTTTGTCCTTTTGTCCCACACACAAAGTCGTCCTTCTGTTAGGCATTCGGTTATAAATTCCACAAACATACGTTGTCCAATCTGGTCTCGTTCCAAGATGTCTTTTGATACTTTTTCAGTCACAACTTTCTTTGTAAGAAGGTTGTAAATCTCATCCTCATCTTCAGCAGCCATGAATGGGTCTCCGTGTTCCCGGAATACGTCTGTCAGTTTCTGAGCATTTTTCATAATTTGAGAGAGCTTACCACCTGTAATTTCATGATGTGTTCTTTTGTCATTGTTGTCAATGCCGTAATCTGTTGCAAATTCATGTAGTAACTTGGAGAGCTCTGGCGCTATCAGGAAGAACTTATCAAGCGCCTTCTCATTTTGGGTTATTCCTACTATTCCTCCAATCACTTTTAGTATCCGGTTTTCTTGCTCAATCCCATGGTCTGAAGCTATTGAAGTGAAGCCAGCCACACCTTTTGTCACACAGAAGTTTCCTTTCCTGAATTCTGCCCAGAGATCTGGATGTTCCCTTTCAGTTTCCTGCATTGTTGTAATGTACAGAGGGAGTAAGCGAGCATAGTTTTGATGATCATGAGTGAAGAAATACTTTGTAAGAGACTCTATGCTTTCCATGTGCAGCAAAATTTATCGCTGCCTGGTGCTTCGCACAAATTGGAGGATAGTTTCAAACTGTTTTATGTAGTTTAGAATGAAGTGTTGCTTCTTGTTTGCATTTCCTTCAAATTTGGCAAGCTTCTTCATAATATCTCTGGGCTCGAATACAGCTATCAATTCTCTGACAGCATCACATAGATCATTCCTACTCTCTGTGGTTTGGTTTATGTCTCAATGGTACGCCTCGCCAAGCACAGTAGATACTGAGTACAATACTGGTCTTTCCTCAGGATCTTTTGTCAGGAAACTTTGAAAGTACAGATTGTAAATAGCAATTAATGTGACCATGTGTGCTTCCAATGAGCGGTACATGTGTTTCCCACTTAGAATTTGGGTCACAGTTATAGGTGAATACAGTTCAGCCTCCACAAAATATTACTGCCAGCAACAAAAGATAACAGCAAATTGGAAAGTATATAGTACAAAACATAGTGCAAAACATATTATAGTACAGTCTAGAGTACAAAATTGTATGCCAACTACCATCATTTTTTGCACATATATTGCCGATAAAAATGGCATGGTCAGTCCTGTAAAGAATCGTAAGATTCAGAGTCGTAAAGATTCCAGGACGAGCTCATTAGCGGCGGATCCCCAGATCGACCGTGGTGATTGTCACCTAAACATCTACAAAAGTACTACAAAAGTATATATGGCTTCCATCTTGTATTAATTTCAATATGTTGATTTATAGATGGCAAAAACAGATTCCACATGTATCTATCTATCTATTGCCATACGCCTTACTCCCCTTAATGAGGGTGGCCATACACAGAAGGCCCCCAAGCGGACCTATTCCCTGTATGAGGGACAACCCGAGCCAGTTTACAGGATTGACCACTCAATTTAGGATCCGTCCGACTCTGAGGCCCTCTATATATCTTGTTAGCACTATTTTTCTACAGTGGTGTTCTGCTAGTCCATCCACTAACCTGCCTTACACTTAGATAAGCAGTACGGATTTGTATCAGGTTTACTCCCCTAGACAGGTTGCCGACCAATGCTGACGAGTCCCATCCACCCGGATTTTTATAAGGTTGTCTCCCCTAGATGGGTTGCCGACCAAGGCTAATGAGTCCCATCCACCCGTATCCACATCCACATGTATAAAAACATATAAAACAACCTTTCATTCATGTTTTTATCTTAACTGGTTGTAGTGATCTGGCAAAAAGTATATTTCATGATTTTTATGGTGGCCATCTTGGATTTGGTTAATTTACCCACTGTTAAAATTTGAGAAAAAATGTCCACCCTAGTTTTTTTTTAATCATTATCATAAAATAATGCAAAATCAAGTTGTAGTTCACTTTTAACAAACATTTTACACGAAATTACACAAGGGCATACACTATAACGTTAACTTTACTTAAAACCTAAGACGTGTGCATGGGGGGTATGAGACACCACACTCCTGTGCGCACGTATTTGAGCTGTTCCCATCACTAACATCGTTATTTTACCATAAATAGCATTAACTTTCCATATGCGCCTATTATAGGTTGATTATAAAGGTATTAACCTGTTACAACAATAAAACAAGTGGAAACAGTGTTTGGATGGTCAAAATCGGCGATACAGGCCAGGAGTTACATAATGTATGGCTGACGCAACCTCCCTGCCCTCCTCCCCTCCCCTTGTCTGGAGAGACACTGTTACGCAATACTCTCTCTCTCGCTCTTTCCCACGCTTGGTAACAGTGATGACAACGCCCTGCTACCAACTCGCTAATGTTAGCACGAAAATAGACCACAGAATAGGGAAACAGGGAAAATAGGTGATAACTGAAGGAGGGGAGGAAAGTGGGGAAGGAGGGGAGGTGGAGGAGTGATATTTGGCATGCCCAGGGGCAAAAAAAAAAATAAAAAAAAAAATAAAAATTGGGTGTTTTAAATGGATTTTTTTTTCCTCTTAACCCGGGAGCTGCGGGTAGACTCTTAAGAGTTCCCCCGGCGCACTGCGGGTAGACTCTTAAGAGCAGAGACTTTGAACACGTACCAAAACCGCGCGTTTATAGCCAGGCGGCTGAAAATTGGTGTGGGTATTGTACATGTCAACTCTCGATACCACCCCGCCAAACGCTCGCCCCGCACTCGTGCAAGCACCACCGCGCCAGTAACCACGCACTAGTCATGGAGCCTACACGTCCCTCACGCTCGCTCCCTGATGACACAACCAGCCCTCCTTCTGGTGGTGTTAGCCGCCGTGGAAGGCAGAGGGTGGCTGCCAAAGACCCTAGCTACCAGTACGACACGCCCTACAGCTCAGAGGACGAATCACCAGCACCAAAAGCCCGTAAAACACGTGCAAGCAGGGCAATGGCACAGAGGTCATTGGTCTTTCGGGACACTGCCACCACGACCCAGGCCACTGCAACAACCACTACCACCACCACTGCCACCACTGCCACCCCTGCCACCCCTGCCACCGGTACCAGCGACGCAGGAGGCCGCCCTAGGTCTGCATTACCTGCGGGGGCAGGAAAAATTAAAGGCACGGGCGTAGGGAAGAGAACCCGTACGCCAGCCACAGTGCCCCTACCACCACCACCACCACCAGCCGCCCCTGGCCCAGCTGCCCCTGCTGCCCCTGCCGCCCCTGCCGCCCCTGCCGCCCCTGCTGCCCCTGCCGCCCCTGCCGCCCCTGCCCAAGGAACAGGGAAGGGGAAGGGGAAAGGGAGAGGGAAAGCGACTGGGAAAGCGACTGCTGGCCCTGGTGTCCCTGCCGCCCCTGCCGCCCCTGCCGCCCCTGCTGCCCCTGCCGCCCCTGCCGCCCCTGCCCAAGGAACAGGGAAGGGGAAGGGGAAAGGGAGAGGGAAAGCGACTGGGAAAGCGACTGCTGGCCCTGGTGTCCCTGCGGGCCCTGCTGCCCCTCCCGCCCCTGCCGCCCCTGCTGCCCCTGCCGCCCCTGCCGCCCCTGCCCAAGGAACAGAGAGAAGGGCGACAGGCACCACCATCATCTTGCCATCAAGGCCACGCACCACTGCTGCCCCTGCCGCCGCCGCCCCTGCCGCCGCCCCTGCCACCACTCCTGCTGTCCCTGTCCATAAGACTCCCGCACGTGCCAAAGTGACCCGGAAAAATCTTACACCATCTAAGTATGCCGCCCTGCTGTTTGATGGTGATTCGCAGGACATTGGCAGCCCGGGTTTCGACGACGAAGCCCTAGCACGGGACCAAGGGTGGGGGGATTTGGGAGTGGACAGTGGGAGTGAGTCCGACGTCGGTGACGAAAACGAGGAAGGGCATCGTCTGTCGAGTGAAGATGAGGGTAATGATTGATGAAGTGCGGTATCGCGACCATGGAAGCGATTTTCAGACGCAGAAGAAGACGCAGACGACATTCCGATCCCTGGCATGCCTTCGTTCGATTGGTCTGACGGGGTCAATTTTGTACCTGACGTGCCCCAGTTCAATCCTGGGACGTCAGGAACAACTGACAACTGGCCCTGTGATGATCAAGCGAACGAAAGCGACTTCTTCCTCGCTTTTTTCGACATGGAGGTAATGACGTACATCGTTGCCCAAACAAACGCCTACTACAGGTGGGTGTTTGGCAGATTGGACGTCCTTTCTCCAAAAGCGAGAATACGAGGCTGGGTGGATACGACTGTGGCAGAATTTCTGACGTTCTTTGCCTTGTTGTTCCTCATGCCTCTGATCAAGAAGCATGTGTTGCAACACTACTGGAAGCACGACCCTCTCATCGCCACCCCAACTTTCAATAAGTTCATGACTCGTGACAGATTTTTGTTGCTGCTAAGATTTATGCACTTTGCAGACAACGAAAATCCTAACAGGATTGACAGGCTATGGAAAGTCCGGGATGTGTTCACCATGTGCTTGGAGAGGTATAGGCAATACTTTTACCCCTTCCTCAATTTGGTGATTGATGAGTCGCTCGTGCTCTTCAAAGGACGTCTTGTTTTCAAGCAGTATATCCCCTTGAAGAGGCATAGGTTCGGAATCAAGCTCTTCGTGTTGTGCGACTGTGAAACTGGAATAGTGCGTGACATGATCGTGTATACAGGCACTGACATTGACATACCGAAAGCCGCTGCCAATGACCCCATGGGCATGTCAGGTGCCATCGTCAGGAAAATGTTGGCACCTTACCTGGGCAAAGGCCACATCATCTACACTGACAACTGGTATACTTCTCCTGCTCTCTGCCAGTTTCTTTATGACAACCAAACGGGGTCATGTGGGACTGTCAGAAAGACAAGAAAGTTTATGCCAAAGTTCACAGGTGATGTCATTCCTCTCACAGATGCCTCCTCCAGTGACACACCTTCAGAAGACGACCTGGCCAAGGAACACCGCGAGAGGCATGTGCGAAGAAGGCGACGAAAGGGGCAGAAATACAAGCAGCTCGAGAAGTGTGGGAAACTGATAGCCCTGAAGTGGAAGGATAAGCGAGACGTCCACCTGCTTTCCACCGTCCACACAGGTGCCCAGGTGGATTCTGGCAAAATCCACTACCGAACCAGGAAGACAATCTACAAGCCCGACATGGTAGTGGACTACACCAAAAACATGCGCCTGGTGGACAAGTCTGACTGTCAGCTGTCAGGTGTTGAGTGTCTGAGGAAGACTGTGAAGTGGTATCACAAGCTCTTCCTCCACCTAGTTGACATAACGATGCTGAACGCCTACAACTTGTGGTTGGTGAAGAAGGATATGGCCCCAAACCAGAAGCTGAAATTCCGGGAGTTCGTGTACAACGTCTCCTACCAACTCCTGGAGAAGTATGCCACCACCACTCACAGACGTACGGCATGGCGTGGGGATCACGTTCCTGACCGCATCCAGCTGGGTGTCGAAAGACACTACACAACCAACACCGAGCTGATTGGCACTCGTCACAGGCAGGTGCAGTGCACCGTCTGCAGCTCCAGTGTGAGGAAACCCCATGTGACCAAAAGAGTCACCTCAATGTGCGCCGAGTGCAAAGTTGCACTCTGCCTGGGTGACTGCTTCAGGGACTACCACACCTTCAAGAACTACTGAGTGTCGGCCCCTGCCCTGCCCTGCCCTGCCCTGGACTCGCCCCGTGCCCTGCCCTGGACTCGCCTCCTGCCCTGCCCTGCCCTGCCCTGGACTCGCGCCCTACCTTACCTGACCTGACCTAATTGATCACGCTACCTCATAATGTAACATATATATTATATAATGTATAAGTTCCAATGATGTCCCTGTGATATAGCTTTTACATTATATAATTGTATGTTTCATTATTTAGTTTATAAGTTTCAAAGATTTACATGTAATATGCCTTATTTTTTTAGTATATCAATATATATGTTTGTTATTAGCCTAAGTAATGTGTATATAATTATTTTCTTACCTCAAATGAATTGTACAAAAATAAATATGTTTCAATAAATCATGTCAAACCTACTATGATAATAAAATAAAACAATAAAAAAAGAAAAAAAGAAAACAAGGTCATGTCATTGTATTCTTACAATATGATATATTCTATGAATATTTCATATTGTTTGAATACAATGGCATGATCTTGTAAAAAAAAAAATTTATAAAAATTTTTCTAGACAATATAAAACCTTCCCCATAACCCCCTCCTGGATTCGATCCCACTACCCTACGACACTTTGAGTTTTCCAGTCCGCGACCTTACCAACCATGCCACAGGAGCTCATACCAAATATCACTCAAAACTTCGTGTGTACAATCGAAATGACAATATACAAAAAAAAATGAATTATCCCACCAATTTACGTTTGTAAATTGATGGGATTATCAATTATATCATGCCAAGGTTTATAATAGTTTGTCTCTGTCAAGAATTAGTAATTATATAACTTTATTCTGTCAAAAATTGCCCAAACACTCAGCAAAATTGCCCCTCTCAGTGTGACTCCACTCATTTTCACACGGTCAGGCGGTCACGAGGTGACCCTTGCCGCTCCTTGATTCTCCAGCTACAGCAGCTCTGTCTGGGAACAAAATTGGTATAAATACAATAATGGATAAAATACTCTTCACAAATACATTTGTATTGTATAATATTGTAAATAAAAATGAATAATAACTGTGTGGGTGTCGAAAATTGCTCAACCAGCTTTCTTATGTCTCGCCTACGCGCGTATATTGGATTATACATAGTCCTGACTGTCATACAAATAATTGCAGTAGGTCTCGAATATACATTTAGATTGCATATTACTTCGAAATAAATAAGTAAACGTTTCTCTGGTGGCAATCTACCCTTTCGCAGGTGTAAGGAGACACCAGTCTATATTTAGCCCTCTATCACAACAGGCAATCTGCCTGTGTTGACTCAGCACCGTCGCTGGTGGTCTATAAATATAGTACTTTATTTACAGTCAATGGCCTACATGTTTCTGTGGTACTTCACATGTGTCTAAAATGCAATGTCTGCTTGCATAAAAAATGCAATTCTGAAGTCCATTTAGATGTACGACATACGCATGTCTCAGTTTCTCTCTCTCTCTCTCTCTCTCTCTCTCTCTCTCTCTCTCTCTCCATTCCTGACTCATGTTATTGTAGACCTGTTGATGGCAACGAACACCAGCCATCTGGTAGACATAAGGGTCAAAATACCAAACATCAATACGCCTGGGGCGCCTCCACAATTATCACTAAGCTGGTTATCTATCTAGAGATCTGCCTGACTTCCATCTCTCCACGACTCACTCACTCACTGCACCCCTGCATGCCTCCCTCCCACCCACCCACCCACCCCCAACCCCCCCTTTCAGGCTTCCGTCTGCTAGAAACACATTCACAATTTGCGTAAATATCGCATCAATTGGGCTATATGCGGTATATTCCTTGTTATATGGGACGCCTACATATGTACACGTCTTTATTATAGCATGAGAGTGCTCTAAATACAAGATTGACGTGATATTTATGGCGTAACACACCCTCTCCCCCTTTCATTCCCACCACAACTCACTCACACCTTGGTTCACGCATAGAACTCATTGATAATGTGCGTAAATATCGCATGAATTGGTTTATATGCGGTATATATTTTGATATATGGCACGTATACATACGTACAAGTCTGTATTATAGCGTGACAGTGCTCTACGTACAAGATATACGTGATATGTATGGCGTAAACCACACTCTCAGCTCATAAATTGCCGCCAAACCTCCAACACATCTTCATTCCCGCCTAAATATTCTCTTATAATTCCCTTATATATTGCAATTTTTGGTCACTATGAGGCATATTCATTGTTATATGGGTGCCCTACACACGTATACATACTCTAAATAGCCTAAAAGGGCTCGAAAAAGGAGATATACGTGATAATACGCGGTAACCCACCCCCTCCTCCCTCTCCTTCTATCCCCTGCGCGCGTAAATATTCGGCAGGGAAATCTCGCCGCTCGATGACAATCTAGCCGCGCGGTGCCATTCGCTCCACATTTTTCAACTACGGACCGTTCCCCTACCCCCCCCAGACATTTTTTGAGGGGTCAAATATATATGGGCCGATGCACGCAAACATTCCCTACACGATGATGTACTTTTTATCGAAATTGGCAATAGGTCCCAAAATCATCATAGGTGCGCACAGTCTTACCCTGTAGAAAACCCCCTGTGCGCCGCGGAGAGGTTAAGAGTCTTCCCGCAGTTGCCCGGGGAAACTCTTAAGAGTCTTCCCGCACTTGCCGGGTTTTAAAGAGCATAGCTCGTCCAAGATTTTGACTCGGGTATCACCAGAATCGTCATTGTCAATGTACACCATACCCCTATGTAAAATATTAGGTGGCTGGGTTCAATATATATATATAGATATATGCAATTTTGTGTTTTGGGAGGGTGAATTTTGTGACGTCACAGGCGTTATAGTAACGTCAGCGTGGTACCGTGAGTACCTATATTTTCACAATACCACCCTCAGTCAAACTAATTTTCCTTGTCTAGTTGTGGAGGTGCCAGTTTCTATAATATGTTTTCCATAATAGCTAAAAACGAAGGGATGTCTTACCTACCACATAAAGATGCATATATTAGTAAATGAAAGTAGAGAACATTGGAAATAACCTAAATAATCCATATAGCCGGAAAAAATACAATTGTATTTGGGAATCGGCTCATCTGTTTATGGGGGTCGGCCAGGTATTACTATCCCAGCCACGCCTTTGTATCGGCTTCCTCTCTTTTAGGGAAAGCCACACAAAAAAGCAGGAAGAAATAGATCCTTACATTTGGAAACCCATTACGCCATCAGACAGTATACTAGGACCAATAGAAAAGAAAGGAAGATGGCTGTGATGAAGATCGATGCTGGGTGAGGACGATCGAGTTTCGTCAATGAAGGGGAGGGGAGGGGAGGCTGGGGAGGCCCAGTTGGGAAACAGCTGATCGATCGATAATAGCCGAGTACAATTTTAATGATGAATGAACTGTGCATACAAATATTTTTACATACCTGAATATTCTTACTATATATTGTAAGTACATACACGATAAATTAGGTAAAACAGAGAGATCAGGAGTTTATTTAAAAGTTATCTTACCGTACGAAAATATAAGAGACAAAGCGAAAAATGGTGAAACAAACTGACGGTCTTAAGGCCGTGTCTCACACAGTACGGCCACCGCTCGACAGCTGCCGACAGAGGACGACTTGCACTTTTCGCCGATTGTAATCAAATCACTTGATCACTGCACGATCCTCGCAGGCACACGATTGCTGTACAACAAACCCTCGACAGTCACTCAACACACACACGTCACACACACGTCATACACGCCGGCAACACGACCGTTGTAGAATAAATCGCTGACTGGCGACGCTACTCACTCGGCTATCACACGTTCGTCATACATTTAAAGTACGTTAAGAGCACGATAATGCCGCCTTTGGTTGACAACCATACGTTTACAGCGCAACATACGCACATACGTTGAACGATAAATACGACCGTTGTAGGCCGCACACGATATTGACACGGCAAAGGAACTGCCCTATGTATATATACAGTATATATATATATTTATAAATAACACCCCATTCTTAACATTAATCATCAATTACACACCCCAATATACTGGAATAAAACTATAATAATAATACGCTGTAGTTAAGTAGTCGATAGGTGAATGTATACCTATATCATTACACGATCTGGTATACACTGACTTAGATGCAGTAATCATTAGTTTACAAGTGGATGTATTTTAGTAAACTTGTAGATGTTTATGTTAACTATAGGCTACACACACGCACGCACGCAGAGAGAGAGAGAGAGTGAGAGTGAGTGAGTGAGAGAGAACTACTCGCAGACATACAATACAGTATATAGACTAAAATAATACACACACACACACACACACACAATTTATATAAACTAAATAATACACAACCAACCACGCAAACGCACACACACACACGCACACACACACACATACATACACACAATATATATAAACTAAATAATACACAACCAAACACGCAAATGCACACACACACACACACAATATATATATACACTAAATAATACACAACCAACCACACAAACACACACAATTTATATATAAACTAAATAATGCACAACCAAACACGCAAACGCACACACACATACACACAATATATATAAACTAAATAATACACAACCAACCACGCAAACGCACACACACACACACGCACGCTCACACACACACACACACACACAATATATATAAACTAAATAATACACAACCAAACACGCAAACGCACACACGCACACACACAAACACAAACACACACACACACAATATATATATAAACTAAATAATACACAACCAAACACGGAAACGCACACACACACACGCACACAAACACACACACACACACAATATATATAAACTAAATAATACACAACCAACCACGCAAACGCACACACACACACACACGCACGCACACACACACACACAATATATATAAACTAAATAATACACAACCAAACACGGAAACGCACACACACACACACGCACACAAACACACACACATACATATTATATAAACCAAATAATACACAACCAAACACGGAAACGCACACAGACAAACACACACACACACACACACACACAAACACACACACACACACACACACACAAACACACACACACACACACAAACTACTCACACACATATAATATATAGACTAAAATCATACACAATCAACCATCGATCAGAGGATGACAATGAAGATATCCCAGGATTCACGTACGCTCGTTGCACAACATATACACGGGCGTCACGGGCGTCACACGATAAAATTTAACGGTTTTTTAACCGTTTTTTCTGCCGATTATCGGCCAGAATTTAGTGCAGCCACTATTTCTTGGCCGATCACTGCCGACCATTTCCGCGCCACTCGACCACCCCTCGCCTACCACGATACGAGGCGATCTTTTTACACGATCACAGACGATCCCGGAAAAATTCAAATATTTTGAAAAGATCGGCTGTGGTCGGCAGCTAACGTACTGTGTGAGACGCGGCCTTAAAGGTATGGTAACACACACAGATCGAGTTGCCAACTAACACCAGACTTTTGCCTTGCTCGAATATATTATATACGTTAATTCTCGGTCATTTCGTGACATATTCCATTAAGACTTCGTTCACAGATGCATTCTGATATTGTGTAAGCGCCAATTACTATTATGTGTAAATAAAGCGGTAAATTAGGAAAAATACTTCGTATTGAAGGTATCATCTACGTCTGGAAGATTTTGGAAAAAAGGTACCAAATCCAAATATCCAAGAGACTCAACACCAAAGGCGAGGGAGGCTGTGCTATGTGAGGACTACGCCGGGATCAACACAAAAAATCAAATCCCTGATCCATCACAGCTTTGCATACAATGGAACCAGACTGTTCAACTGTATACCAGCCCCTCTCAGGAACATGACCGGGGTGTCTCCAGACACCTTCAAGAAACACTTGGACATGTGGCTGGCCAAAATACCGGACCGGCCACCAACACCAGGATACCCCAGCACCAACTCCAACCGACTTCTGGAATGGAGAGTGGAAGAAAGGGAGCTGCCTGGTCGCAGTGGAGCCCCAGCTCAACTGTGTCACTAACGGACGGAATACAACAAAGTGTAACAAAGTGTGCAAAGTGTATTGAGGGATAAGCCTGTTATGCCCTGATTTTATACAGGATTAACTTGGTATAGGTGAGTTCTGCAAGACTGGGTTATTGGATTTCTTGCAAAATACATAAAGAGAATCAACAGAGGACATAGATAATCTCGGATAAATGGTTTGTAATACAGCTTTATTCTAAATAACACTCAGGTATAAAGGTACGTAATAGAATTCATACGAACAATAGATGTTGGAGCACTCAGGTAGGTTATTGGACTTATTACAATCTCCCAGCACTTATCGCGGATTTGGATAGAGACATACTTCCCACTTCCAACGTTCTGATCACATTGCTTTATGATACGTAGGGTACATGAATCACACAGGTTAGGTATTTCGCTTTCTTAACTCTCTGGTAATATGACTCTTAATCAAGGATGAAAGTATAAGTAATGCGGTTATTGCCCAAGAATTAACGTGAAGGGATAACTGTAACTAGTTGCACTGGTCTAGGATCTTCCCTTGTCTAGGTGATACTTCGGACCGAAAATATCAGTGAGGGCGAATCAGGTTAAACCTGATGGCAAGAATAATTACGGGAGTCAGTTCGCCTAAGCTAAATTTCACTGATATATATTAATACATACTAGCATAATAATCACTTGTTTCCTATCATCAGAGAAAGTTGAGAATTATCGAATACACTGGATGGTTGAGTTAATAGCACCGTAACACTGGTACTTTGCGAAGTAACACTGTGATAGAGTTTTCCAGGTTATCTTGTGTTAGTGATGTTGGGGGTTAACAGTAGCTCTGGGGCCGTCCAAGCTGTCTGGTAGTGTAGAGAAGGTTTTACAGATGGGCTTCTTGCGTAACCGGTGATGACACTCCGATATGTTACCCTTGATGGGGACCTTAAATAACGCTGTCTCAAGCTCAACCGGACTAACAACGTATCAGATTAACGTAAGTGTTATGCCCGGTCCAAATTGGAACGCGAGATATTCTTTGTACAATGAGCAGCTCTCTAACTGGATAGGTATACCTTAAACTTTAAATAAAGAGACAACACGGCAGGATAGTAAGCACACAGGTAACAAGTTAACATGGGTTTTATTCAGTTTAACACCTGGTTCATGGAGGAGCAAGACATATATTTTATACCTGTAACCTGGAGATCATCAACAACAGTCAGAATAATTAAGACATACAATACTCAGGTTATCAAGTAAGCAATAGGAGTCGGACAATGGGTCCGGACTCAAGGTAATAATAATACTCCTAGGATATAATTATAAGGGATCCAAAATGGTGGAGGTACACCTCCTACCCAAATAGATCTCAGAGAGGATCTCAACAAAAGACAAGAGTGCAGTAATGGCAAATGCCGTCTGGATCATGCAATGATGTCCCCGGCATATAGTGACGTTAACTGACTCTAAAGCAATAATGGCCAAGTGGTCATCAACAATGAAGTGGGCTCGGAAAGGCTCACAAATGATATTAATACTATAGGTGTGCTAGATCTCACCTGGCAAAGATTAATCCTTAACTCTAATTGTGTACTAGCAAGGTGCTGAAGGCTGAGGCAACAATCGTCGGGAGCTGAGATAGAGTGAAATCTATTCGAGTTATGAACCTGACAGAATGTTAAATGAATTAGGCTAGAAGTTATACAAAGGGACTAGATTACGTGCAAATATGTGTTTGTGTTTGATGCTATGGGTCTTATATAAGCACGCCCCCTCTGTCGGGCTATGGGAGACCAATAACCCGGGAAGGTGCATATATAAGGATCCCCTGATAGGTATGTATAATGGGTCCCGGCAAGTGGGCTAATTAACGTCAATTTAAGTAGGGAGAAGAAAGACCTCTCGCAAGACGTAATGTTAATGAGAACCCCTGAAGATAGCTTCTACCACAACCCTGAGTCAATTCTATACCCATAAACGGTACAAAAGCACTTAAAGGAGAGCTGTAGTGAAGAGGAGGGCCCGTAGATCGAGGGAGGATCCAGTAGTCCGGAGGGCGGCTGGGCGTGATGACTCCGGAAGTTGGTCCAGGGGGGGGGGGGGGGCGGATGGGTGTGATGACTCCAGCTACTGGTCCAGGGTGAGTCACAAGATGATTCCTTAGACCTTGGCGCCTACCACGGGACAACCGGGTTCCTCTTGCACTCCCACAGTGCAGTGATCCCCAAAGGATATGCTGGAGTTCTGCTACAAGGTTTGGGGGGTTAGGGTGACTAGCATAATGATCTACCTAGAGTGGCAAGCAGTCTAGATAGTGACATTATAGGTAGTCTAAGGGGGGGTCAAGGTAAGTGTCTTCCTTCCTTGATAGTTCGTGGAACTATCAGAACCATGTAGCAAAAAGAGAATCCAGAAAGGGGAGCCCAAAGTGGGTTGCCCAAAATTAGTCCTCTTCCTGATGGGGGGAACCCGATCTGGTAGATCTCAAGTTACTACACTATCCTCATAATCCCTTGAACAAAACAAGGTAGGAATCCTTTGGTACTTGGTTTGTGCACCTCATTGAAGGCCAGAAAGGGGGAGCCCAAAGTGGGTTGCCCAAGCTAGTCCTCTTCCTGATGGGGGGAACCCGACCTGGTAGATCTTCGATCACAGCACACAACTGACAAGTTGAACACCAGCTATCTCTGGCTGTTCTTACCCTGAGCTAAATAATACCAAATGGCAAGCTTAGTTACTGATGTCCAGGCTGGGTGAGTATAAGGCAATCTTCTTGCCCCTACTTAAGGCGCCCGGCTTGAGAGGATCAAGGGCGTTTGGCACGTGGTGTTTATGTCCTTGTAGCTCTGGGGGTGGTGCGCCTGGACTCTGGCTGTACCTTGTAGTTAGATGCCCCCGGGCAGATTCTGTTATAAGATGGGGGGATCACTTCCTGGTGGGGGAGGAAGTGGATGAGAAATGGCATGTGCAGGATGATTCATATAAGAAAAGGTTTTAGAACTGCTGCATGGGTTGAACTGCTGGTTTAGTGGCAGCTAGAGATGCGGTCTTATTATCCTGAGACCGCATCTCAGTAAGACAGTCGAGAAAAGAGACTGTTTAACTATCTCTGGTCCTTATAAGAGGTTCAAGGAGCGCGGGCGGTTTTGCACCTTTTTGTCAACAAATGCTGATGGGGCCTACAGTCAATTGTTGCCAAGGAGTTATTCTTGCAGAGTCCTCACTCAAGAGTTTCTCGCATAATCCCTTCTAACATAACAAGATCTTTCTGCCTTAGATCAGTTATGAGTTATGATCGTTCGTAACTCAAGTAGCGGATGGTGCACTATCAGAAGTTAATGAAACAATCAATAATTTGTGAATTTGTTGTCTACCAATATAATATTACTGCCGGTAGTCCCGATCGCAATAAAACATTCGTAAAGGGTTAATTCACTTCCTCACCGAGTTGCACAGATTACGGAACGCCGAATTATCGTGAATCTTGAGGGGGGGAGGGAAACTACTAGACACCAACGCAGTGTGGCCAGCCGTTGCTGTGGGCTCTAATATTCAACTGCCCGACTGTTGTCTCTGTGTCTTATTTATAGGCAGGTCAAGGAAGCTTCAGGAATATTCTAGAAGTATTGGATGTCAGTGCTATGAAGTAGTTAATTTATTCTGGTGAACTTAGGGGGTTAGGGAGGGGGGTCTTTAATGTGGGGGTAAGTAACTTGTTATCTGATTTATTATCGTGGATATCTTAACCCTAGTATGAGGTACTAGTAGAGTTGTTTAGGCGGATTTGGTGAAGGTTTTTATAAGTACTACTTTGCTGGCACCCTACGTGACTAGGCTGGGAGGTATTATTCATCAATTCACCTAAGTATCCTTCTCTGGTCTAGCTGAAATGCTATTCGTAATCTAGGATGGGATAAGGAAGATTTTAGTTTTGGGTAAGGATGGGATAGGATGATATTTGGATAGGTATCTAGATTTGTAGGTCATAACCTGTTGGAAACTCACCTGTTGTCTGGCAAGAATTTGCTGGCTTGCGCGGGTTATGGTAATTCTCCGCGGGGGTCGGGGGGGTCCCCGTGGGGTCGGGGGGGCATGCCGCTCCCTGAATATGGTTATCGAGTGTTCTTACGTTAATTGGGTTGAGATATGAGTTCAGGTTGTCAGGAGGTATCTTCCTAGTTAGGGTTGATCACTACATCTAGTTTTCATGTACGAGGATCACTCGTGGGTGTTAAGAATAGTGGTTTTGTGAAAGTGCAAGTCAGTGGGAAATTTACATTTTTAAGGGGGGACGAGAGGGGGTCGTCCTAGCCTCGCACCGGCTATTGCTCTGGTTCAGGTTGTGAGTGGGGCTAGGGAGTTAGAGGATAGTTAAGGGGGGTACAAGGATAGGTCCTTACCTTCCATTTGTTGAGGTTAGTGAACGAACTGAGTCGGCGTGTTATAACGTTCTTATGGCGTCTTTACAGGGGGAGGGTTGTGAATTGTAAAGGGGGTGGTTTGAGGCTAGGCGCCGCACCGTTCGTGACCTAGGGTCGTGACCCTTAATGCGCTGGACATAGGGGTGGCATTTCCCTACGATCGAACAGGTAGTGTGGTGTGTGCAGCGGGGCCTGAAGGAGAAAAGGACCGGATGACCCAAAAAACAGGTTACCACTGAGCATGGGGTCACGAAGCAAAACAGAGTAGTGTGGATTGTGGATAAGGAGGAGGTGATTGGAAGACGTATAACAATTGTGGAAAAGTAAATGGAAGAGAGGAACACAATGGCAGATAAAAGATAATTAACTTAAGGATTGAAATACATGCTTGAATGACGGTATTAGTCGTCGCCAATTTAAGGTGAATGGGACTTGGTTGGAATGCACGGAATACGATTCGACATGGGCAGTGCCTCTGTGTCGTAGCAATATCGATCGGGCAAATTCCGGTTAATATTATATATATACTTAGTTACTAGAAGAACAAGACAAGGGGCAACTGAGCACGGGGGTACATATCTATATACTTAGTTGCTACAAAAGAAAGGAACAGCTGAGCATGGGGTTGGTATGTGGGTGTTGTAACTGAGCAGGGGGCTGCATATATCTATTCTCGTAATGGAGAGAGATACTAGGTAGCTTTCCTGCATTCCTCTTGAGATGATCGTATGCAGATTGGTCATAATTAAACATATATAAATCAACAGATATGAATCAATACAATAACTGGCAGAGGGTTAGTATTGCGGGTTAGAGGTTAGGTCAGAGGACGGAGGGGGATCATAATTAATTATAGGGCTGACATAATCATGATCGGATTCGTTGTGGACTGGAAAACGAAGTCCTGAGATCGCCTTCGCACCTACACAATGAAAATACTATAACTCACAAGGTGGTTATCTAATTAAATACTTACTTAGTTGGTAGGCTACATCAAGAATGTCCAGGAGGAAAGTCATGTGGTTTGTATTCTACAAGACTGTGATTTAAGAGGCGTGTAACATGCGGAGTTAAGTGGAAAACAGAAACAACATTGTGGATAACAGATAGTTACTCTAAGGATTGAATACATGCATGAATGACGGCATTATAGCCGTCGTCCTAATAAGATGATGAAACCGGGTTGGTATGCACGTGGCACAATACGACACTAGGACAGTGCCGCTATGTCGTATCAATATCGGTGGGCATACTCCGGTTAATATTATATATACACTTAGTTACTAGAAGAAAAAGGAAAAAGGGACAACTGGGCACGGGGGTACATATATCTATACTCGTCATGGAGAGAGAGATACGAGGTAGCTTTCCTGCATCTCTCCTGATAATCGTATGCAGATTGGTCATAGTGAGTTTATCCAAATTAACACGCCTAAATCAATACAATAACTGGCATAGGGTTATCGGGTGTATAGAGTACGGAACAATGCAACGTGAGGTTATGTATAGCTAACTGCTAAAAATGGGGGAACGAAGATAGGTGTCTTCCCTTTTTACAAGTTCCCTATATTATGTTTACATTAGGGAGTTGGTACATCAATAATATAGCAATGTGGATCTCAGTGAGTTATCGGGCTGTCTAGTGTAATTTCATAATTAATCTCGGAATTACTCCTAGGTATTTTGTCTAGTGAAATGGAGGTTGTATTAGGAAGGTTGGGAATATATATAGTTAGTGGATAAAACAACGGGAGGTTAGAGACATATCATTGCTAGAATTGGGGGGACTATGATTGTTATATAACTAAATACAGGGCTGACGTAATCACGATCTGATTTGGTGTGAAATGGAAGCTAAGGTGTCTTTTAGATCGCCTCGAACCTACACAATGAAAGTATTATAGCTTGCATGGTGGTTACATAATTAAATACATACTTAGGTGGTACATCAAGAATGTCAGTGAGTAAAGTATTGTGATTTGTATATTAGAACACTGTGATTGAGAGACATATAATATGTGGAATGAATTGGGAGAGAGAGAGACCAAATCGGGAATGGAAATGGGACCAGGGATCTCGTTGGGGGTGGGTTTTTCGCTCTCAGGATTTTTGTTCCTGTGGCTCGTTAGGGGTGGGGGTTTCGCTCTCAGGATTTTCGTTCCTGTGGTATTTCAAAGCCTTTACTCAATATTTGTTTACACGAGTTTCCCCATAACCAATGGCTTATCAGTGGTGGTAACACAAACGATTGTTGGCGCTATTATAGTAAACGTTTTCTTCTTTTATATGTCCTAGTAAATATAATAGATGCAATTAGACAGATAGACGGTGATATAAAAAGGTAATCTAATTGTATTAGTGGTATAACCTTATTAAGGAACTGTAGGCTATAAGCAAAAACGTATTATGATAGGCTATAAATACGAATGTCGTTCTATTGTGGAGTCAAAATGGCGTCTTTGTGGTAACCTGTGTTGGGTACTCTACAATATACACTTACCTCTTTTATAATTTACAAAGGGCTAGTCGTCTGACAAAATAGTAGTGCCAATTTAGCATACTTATCGCTAGATCTAGATGTATTTATTTCGATATAGTAGCATTTTCTTGCATCTAGTGATATGAATTGTAGTTATATTTTAGGATTAGTGATAATAATCGACATTAGAGAGATCGTGGTACTATACTAGCAATTGTTGCCATTATTGTATTATCTAGCGACCTTCTAGCATCTTTTGAGAACGAATCTAGCGCTATTTTGTTTTTCGTTTTGGTAACGAACCGGTTATTTTCTTCTCTTGGATATTTATTATCAACTGTCAAAGGCTGTAGGTGGGTACAATTGACAAGGGTGGAGGTAAATCTGAAGCCATACATAGAATATAAGCTAATTTAGCAAGGATTGGAGCTGGAATGAGTGTAGCATTAGTAGGTCTGTTAAACAAATCCAGGCTAACTTGTGAACCACTGTGAACTGGTCTTAATTTCGGCTGTGTTTTCAAAGGTGGCCCTTCACCCCCCCCCCCCTCAAAATAGAAATATCTAATGTGAATTTGTTTTCTATTTTAGGTTAAAAATTATAAAAAAAGCAATGCACAGTTGCATTATATGTCATATTAACATGCTGTGCAGAGTGACAAAAACAGGATGAGATTTTTGGTGAGCTATGCCCTTTAACCCGTAAACGGCGGCAAAGCTATTAAGAGGTTTTACTGGGCGACGGCGGCAAAGCTCTTAACCTCTGAAGTGCGCATGGGGGGTATGGGACACCACACTCCTGTGCTGACGTATTTGAGCTGTTCCCATCACTAACATCGTTATTTTACCATAAATAGCATTAATACTTATCCATATGCGCCTATTATAGGTTGATTATAAAGGTATTAACCCGTTACAACAATAAAACAAGTGCAAACAGCGTTTGGATGGTCAAAATCGGCGATACAGGCCGGGAGTTACATAATGTATGGCTGAGGCAACCTCACTTCCCACCACTTTTCTCCACGTCTGGAGAGAGATTGTCGATCGATACTCTCTCTCTCTCTCTTGCACTCGCTTGCTAACAGTGATGACAATGCCCTGCTTGCAACTCGCTAATGTTAGCACGAAAATATACGACAAAATAAGGGAATAACAGGGAAAATAGGTGATAACTGAAGGAGGGGAGGAAAGTGGGGAAGGAGGGGAGGTGGAGGAGTGATATTTGGCATGGCCCAGGGGCAATAACAAAAAATAAACAAAAAATAAACAAAAAAATAAAAACATTTGGGGTGTTTTAAATGGATTTTTTTTTTCCCTGACTCTTAAGAGTCTTCCCGCAGTCCGCCGGAGGAACTCTTAAGAGTCTTCCCGCAGTTCCCGGGTTAAGAGGGAGGCCTAAAAAAAACATTTAAACAGCACTAAACATTTTTTTTTTTTTTTTTTTCCCTATACCTCATATCACTCCTCCTTCCTCCCTTTCCCCTCCCCCTTCAATTATCACCTATTTTCCCTGTTATTCCCTAATTTGTTGGTATATTTTTGTGCTAACATTAGCAAACTGTGTGGGGGATGTGCTTACGTGCCTAGCGGGTGTGTTACACAACCGAGTGTGTGTATGAGTAGGCTCAGTGTGGCTTGAGGCCTCGTGGAGGGAGGGGTTGCCTCAATTTTCTCCATAATTCATGAATGGGCTGGTCCATCTATATTCACGATTTTGACTAGAAAAATTATATTTTCACTTGTTTTATTGTTGTTACAGGTTACTATCTTCATAGTGAAGGTAAAATAGGCTCATATGAATAGGTAATAACGATATTTATCGTAAAATGACGATTATAGGCCTGAATGGACCCAATATGCTCGCCCATGGGGAGCTAGTTCATTACCCCCCCCTTGCCGTTACCGGGTTAAGGGGGAGTATTTCGTGGCTGTCATTGACGAGGGCCTGTGAGAGTATGTAGGTTGATATTCCCTTACTGTGATCACCCACGCACTAGTGAACTCACAATATTATGTTGGAATGTTTGTAGACTCTACTTTATTTGTCACTTTTTGGGCGGAATTATGGCAGAGTCAATATGGTTGGAAATCGGCTTATTTGGATTTAATTCCTAATTTTCACAGAGAGATGTACAAATAAAGATGTTGAACACTGGTACACTCATAGAGGGAATCTGTTACTATAGATTCAAGTTTGTTAACACTTTCGATTATTAAATTTGAAATAAGGAACTTTTGGGACTGAAATATTATCACTGGTGCAGAATTATTTCAGAGTTAGTTGAGGTGAAAATCCGCCTTATTTTGGTTTTATTTCCTTATTTAAGTTAGAGAGGTATGCTAAACAAATTTATCACTGGTACATGAATAGAAGGAATCTGTTTCCATAGATTCTCGTTGATGAACACCTTGGATGATATATTTCTAAATAAAGAGTGTAAGGAACTCTGAATAGTTTTATCACTTGTTGAACTCTAACTTATTTCTGCCTCGTCACTGGCATCGACTTAGTAGGTTTTTCCAATATTTTCTTTCATAGATGTATAGAACACTAGCTGCTCGTAGTCTCCTGAGTCTCCGTAGGCCGTCTAGGTTGGCCGGTCTTGTGAAGTAGGTTTACAGATGGGTCAATGGGTGTGGGGTCTTGAATATGGCTCCGTAACTTGCAATTAAACAGTTGGGCACCATATCGGACTAACGCGAGTATTTGAGCATATATAGCTTTATCAATTATACTCGTCTAGCCTGACCTTTATATTAACCGTTGATGAAGTTCTGTTAAGGTACTCTTGGAATGGGGTCTTTAATATCGTGCCTCAGTTATGACGGAATAGCACGATATCGGACGAACGCAAGAAGAGTTCAGTACTCATCTTCTTGACTGTCTCTGACCATTTTAAGAGGTTCAAGGAACTCAGGGCGGTGTTAACCTTTTAGTTGCAAAGTCTAATGGGATGCCAGACGAAATGCACCTAGGACTTATGTTTGCAGAGTCCCCGTGAGGGTGTCTTGCTAAGCCCTTGTAACACAAAAGATCGTGGGCTGCCAAGATCTCCTGTGAGAAGTGGTAGTGTAACTTTCACTTGTAAAGTGTTGAGGGGTAGGGATGCCTGAGTCCCTCAACTTTTACTAAGGAAAGTGTAACTTAGAAGAAGGTGACTATGTTAACTCCTTGCGACATGTATGACGCGATCGCGTCATATGGAACTTATGACCAAAAACTTATATGACGCGAGCGCGTCATATGGACTTATCTACATGCCTCTCCAATAAGTCCATATGACGCTCTAGCGTCATATGGAGCTCAGTAAGTCCGGTAAGTTAGATGAAGATCTGTCGGTTGGTGGCAACCCCAGGTTCCTCCGACAATTCTAACGGCCAGCAGTGTGGTTTTGACAGTTGTGTGGTGCAGTGGCAATGATACCGGGCGCCCGCCTCCGTGGACTTACTGGAACATAATATGTGTGAAGGAGTTAAATACTGGGATGCCAGTACGAACAAAGTTCCTTTAATAAGACACTTGTGAACTTTCAATAGTGAAAGTATTGAGGAGTAGGGATGCCTGAGTTCCTCAACTTTCAACTAGGGAAAGCGTAACCTAGAGAAGGTGACTATGTTAATCACTGGGATGCCAGTAATAACAAAGTTCCTTGTATAGGACACAGTTACCGTACCTACAATATCAAGAATAGAAGTGGAGGGATGCATAATGCCCTTCAACCTTTAATATTGGCGATACAGCCTATTAGAGGTCTCTATGTTAACTGATGGGATGCCACAATTAACAAAGATCCCTTAATAGGGTTTCTTTAACTCACAGACAGTGTAAGGACTTCGGGGTGCCGTACATCCAACTGAATGGACGGGTAATCTTGAGGTTTCTTGACTTGGGATGCGAGTAATCAAGAAGCCTTAAAATTGCTTAACTTCCTTCAGATTTCCCTGACATAGTATTCACAATTACTGAGGGGTACCCGGTGGGTTGTGTTTTTTTTTTTTTTTTTTTAAGAGACAATGAACGGAGGAAGGAAAAACAGAGATAAAACAAAAAGGTCCATGTGCCTAAAGGCATCCTCCATTCATAAAATGTTTGTAACAACTGGATTTAACCCTTATTTAGCGGGGTCGGACTTAAGTCCAATACGAGAAAATTGGACTAAATGGCGGGGTCGGACTTAAGTCTGTGGGCGTATTCCCGCCCTAATTTAGGTGGAAAGCGAAACTTGGTGGTCAGGCGGTGTACTACAAGGGCCCACCCACACATCCCCACTGCGTGACCGTGACTAAGTGACCCTCAAGCAGCCATAATGGAAGGTCAAGATTTGCCCGTGTTCGATTCGGTGGCCGCCATCCCGAGTGCGTCGCGCCACCCTACTAACCACGCCTGGCTTACCACCCAGGAACTAGATATCATGCTGAACTCTTCAGAACTTTCTAATAAGCTGTTGGATGAAACCGTCGAAGGTCTGGGTGAGAGTTTTGGTAGTGTGGATGACTCGGAAGACGAAAATAACCCGATCATAGGCTTTCACCCCAAGCATAATTTGCGTGGGGTGGATGTTGTGGTTGATATTGGACAGACCCTTGAGCAAATTGGAGACGTTCCTGACGAAGAACATACTGGTGTGGGTGTTGGTAAGTACAATTTATATTTTATAATTGCTTGAAAATGTGATTGCAAGCATTTTATCACCTTACGAGCGGCTGGTGGAGTATATTTCACTGTGCCGCCCAGCGGGTTTTTTTTTTTACCCTAAATGGGGTTGTTCCGTGCTCTTTTTCATGCATAAACAAGACCCAGAGCGTAATACAAGTATGTATCCTGAAAGTGCGTAAATTGAGCTTTCCAATGACACCCGAACCATCCTTTTACGATCACTGGTTGTCTTTCAACGATCGTAAAACACGAATGCAAAAACCCTAAAATACGGTAATTTCCTTATATAATTCCCTGTGTGGCGAGCGGTCTTGAGGTAATTTATGCTCCTAATCACCGCTCCGCTCTCTCTCAGAGCACATTACGTCCTCAAAATTGCACTCTACAAGAAATTTCCTTTGCATTTTATAGCGTATTATTTGCAGGCGTTCGGTAAATTTCTTACGGTAATACAAACAACAAAAGATTGAATATTTGTGCTTGGCATTATATGATTGTGGGGAACAGATGTAGGCCTACCGTATATATTATGTTTTCATATAATTATATGATACATGTGTAACATTTTTATATTATCACGACTCTCTCTCTCTCTGTCTCACTCTCTTTGTTTGTACTCCTCTGTACTCTCTTTGTCTGATGTAGGCCAGGGCACACCCCTAACTAATCTCTTCCCTCCCAGGGGAAATCACACCTAGCAGATGTTTTTGACCTCCCCTCTCTCTCTGTCTCTCTTCCTCTCTGGGTCTACCTATACTGCATGTGACATTGAAATTGCTTGAGAGTTTGATTGCAAGCATTTTATAGCGTATTATTTGCAGGCGTTCGGTAAATTTCTCACGATAACCAGGGTGTATGGTACATTTCTCACGATAATACAAGCAACAACGAAGCTTGGCGAAGATTGTGGTCTACAATATACCTTTTTATAATTGCATGTGACCTTGTAATTGCTTCAAAGTTTGATTGCAAGCATTTTATAGCGTATTATTTTCAGGCGTTCAATAAATTTGATAAATATATCAAAATAAGTCCTGTGGGACTATGAAATAGCTATTATTGGACAAGGAAAATATTTTGTTCATCCCTCCACTGGAACATCAACAACAATGTCAACAACGTATCGCCGTCGGCAATCGTAAGATTCAGAGTCGTAAAGATTCCAGGACGAGCTCAATAGAAAATGAATGAATGAAATGAATGAGTGTGCAGTACTGCCAATACGTATAGCGACTTCCGCTAGATCTAGAGACCTTTACTTCGATCTAGCAGCAATGACTTACACTAGCGGTTTTGTTTTGAAATTTCAGAACAATTTCGAAGTGATATTATATGGATTTTGCCAATTCATATTTCTAGTGGTATTTATCATGTCTTACATCTAACAATATATGCTAGCGGATTTAACTTCAATTAGTAACCCTCCCGCTCGAGTCGGCTCCAAGAAAATCGATAATGGTGGCACTTTAGTAAACAGGTGATAAACAAAACCGCATGCGGATCGGTTTGGTGTATCGGTATTATGGTAAGTTGGCTACCTACTATTGATTATACGATATAGTAAGTAATGATAAGTAAATTATTATATATTAAATATAAAACAAAAACTAAATTCCTGCAAAGCAAGCGAAACAGAGAGAGAGACAGAGAGAGAATGCAGAAACAACTGAAGAAAGAGTGAAAAAGATATAATAATACAGAAATATTACAAGCAAATAAATGAAATAGAGGGATTAGTTAGAGAAAATAATAATGAGAAATACATATACGGATGAGGAAGAGAGAAAGGGAGCACAAGAGAGGGAAAGCGAGCGAGCCAGAGAGACAGACAGACAGGAGTGAGAGAGATTAGAGAAAATAATAATGAGAATTACATATACGGATGAGGAAGAGAGAGAGAGATAGAGCGCGCGAGAGAGGGAAAGCGAGCGAGCCAGAGAGAGAGAGAGACAGACAGACAGACAGGAGTGAGAGAGAGAGAGAGAGAGAGAATACAGAAATAAGGAGAAATAAGAGAAAAATAAGACCGATTACCGAAGGAATAGTAGACGCGCGGGAGGCCGAAGTCAGGCCAAAGCGAACGCAACCGAACGCGCCCGGGAAATAGACCAAAAAGTACCTCCTCTTCCTCACCTCTTCCCACCCTCCACACTCATTCATAACATCCATTCATAGACTTATATGGGGAGACAAAGAGTTGCTCTTTCCAAAAATGATCGTTTCGTTCGCATTGGAGCCATAGTAACGGCGCTAGGGCGAGTGAAATTGAGCGAATATTTCGGGATTATGCCCGCTGAGCGGTACAGTGTAAAATACCTTACCACCCACTAAATAAGGGTTAAACATTTGTAGATTGTAAGTTTGTGGAAAGCAATTCGAGGGAAGTTAATTCCAAAGAGTAGTAGTTCTAGGGATAAATGAATTTTGATAAGCAGAAGTTCTGCATTGTGGAGGAGAAAGTGTAAATTCATGGTCACTCTCAGCTGCCCTAGTTCTACGGGGAAAGATGTGGAGAGGCGGCACAATTGAAGCAAGTTCCTTGGAACAATTGCTGTGAAAATATCTGTAGAATAATGCAAGTGATGCAACGTTTCTTCGTATGGATAATGTTGGAAGGTCCTGTGTGATTGCAGGGTTATTGATTAATCTAATAGCTTTATTTTGAATTTTGTCCAACTGCCTCAATGCAACCACTCCACTTCCACTCCACAGAGGTGAACAGTAATCCATCTGAGAACGCACATGACTTTTATATATTACGGCCAACTGCTCGTCAGTGAAGAATTCTCGAACTCTGTACAGGAGTCCCAGTTTTTTAGAGGCATTCTTAGCAATGCTTCTAACATAATTGAGGTGTGAGGTGTATTATAATTATTTAGCAGACGCTCTGGTCTAAGAGTTGTCCAACGTGGTGGGGAACTTTCCAGAGTCCGAGTTTGCCTTTATTTTCCCTCTGGCGTGGGGCGACGCGTGTTGCTGATTGCTTACCTCTTGGGAGGTAAGGTTAACGTCTTCGTCGTGATACTTACCGTCTGCCTCGTGGCCAGCCTCAGTTATGTGTTATTTATCTACGGCTAGGGGTATTATTAATTGCTTGATTATATAATAAGTGTTAGCCTTAAGATATGTCCTTCGTTATCATGTGGTGCTATTATACATGATTGAAGGTTGTCAGGAGATGTTCTGACTTATTTGGTTTGGGTTTTGTGAGTGGCTGCCTTTGCCCAGACAAGTCAGCATTCGCAAGGTTTGGTGTTTCCCTCCGGCGATCTTTTATCGGGCATTGATGCCGGAGGCTCGCCTCGAAGGCGGGCAGGGAATAGATCCAATAAACCCGGCATGGTCAGTAGTACCACTAGACTCCCAGCGGAAGTGAGGGTCCAAAATGGAGTGTTTTCGGCCCGGCCGGAAAGAACTCACCTATGCAGATAGCCTCACGCGGCGTAGAACGACTTTAACTCCGCCCGGGGGAAAAGTTCAGTGGGGTAATTAACTATCACTCAGGTTTTCGTAGATGATCCGTTAGTTAAAAAAAAATATCCGAAAGGATTAATCTACAAGTATGGGTCGGTGACACATGGTCATAGATAAGCAGTTATTAACCTTCATAGAAAAGGTCTTCGGGGTCTTTTCAAAGAAAAGTACGACAGGAAATTAGAGTAGCAAAGTGTTGCTACATCTAGTTTTCCGGCGTATTTGGGGTAAAGTGATTGGTATGTGAATGTCTCTGTTTATCCTTATGAGCATTGATTCCTGATTTTTCTTTCCAGATCACAGCACTATAACCTCGGCACAGGACACAAGGAAGGGGGCCGATCCCGGTGGGGGGGGGGGGGGTCATTTTGTCACCATCATGCCTTTAGTCACTCTGTGCTCTACTCCTACGTGTTTATTAATTTCGGTCTTTAACCATATACTCTGTGTTAAATGTGTTAAGTGTCTGGAACGCTCCAGAGGTGTCTGGTTGTCCAAGAAATGCGGAATTTGCACAGACCTCAGGAGTGGTCTTCTTGATCAACGTGATCGATCATGCCTAGTAGCCTTGCAAGAGATTAAATCAACTTTTAATAACTACACCAAAGACATTGCTCATAAAGCACTCCATTGCGATGATGAAGCGCTGTGGGACCTTTTGATTATTAAATCTCAAGTTCATAAAACTCCTCCTTCCCAGTCTAGTTCTAAGTCTAAAACTAAGCCTAAAGTTCTTTCGAAAGCAACAGTGAGCAGTAGTGATAGTAGTGACTCTTCAACTCAGGCAACCCCCCCCCCCCCCGGCCATCGCAAGAGAGCGCGGTCACCACCTCCACGAGGTGACCAATCAAGGTCCCGATCGAGATCGCCTCTCAAGAGGTCTACGAAGTCATCGGCAGAGACTTCAAAGACTCATAAGAAACAAAAGACTGACTCGGCGGCGTCTAGTGGCCGTAGATCAGATGGGAAGGGTAGTAAACAGTCCCGTACGGAGGCGACGAGCTCGCAGCACCAGCAAACGCCGGGGTCGCATCCACCGGCCTCCATCCCTACCTCTACCGTGTCTAACGTCCAATTTGGCAGTTCAGAGGTGGGGACGGAGGACGTTGAGTTAACTCCCAGGGAGGGGTCTAGTGATAGAAACTCAGGGTCCCAAGATTTCAGTTTTGCTATACCTAAGGTAGATAAAACACTTAGTCATTCTCGAGGGGTGTCATCGAAAGTCTTGGCTGACCAGTACAGGGAGTACACGGCGAGTGAACATCACAGTTATAACCCAAGTTCACAGTTTATTCCAAGTTCGCAGATTAGAGTGGAACAGGAAAGTCGTAGTGTGTGGCGACTCCCAGAAACCGTGCACGCAGGTACTAGTAGACAATACCCGGCAGATAACAGGGATAGTGTGAACATTGAGATGGTACCTTCATCCGTACCTGACTTGTCATGGGGAGTACTTGACCGACATGTACTTGCTAACACCCGGCAACAGCCGGAGGAATTGGAAGTGACAGGTCAAGAGCAAGAAGTAGAACAAGTTAGGATCCATAGCCCTGAAGGTTGGAGAGGGTCGCGACCACCTCTGGGAGCAGACCAAGGCTGCGTATTATCTTCTGCTCAACCCAACCAGGTAGATGAAGGGTCAGAGGTAGGCTCCACTAGATCTAAGAGTTCACAGAATGAATATCTGACACATGGTTGTAAGGGGTCTAAATTGACTAGGCTTGATTTTGGCAATATTTACACCAAGACTTTTACTGTTCACTCACTTTAAGCCCAATAATGACCCAGTCAGTGTTGAGATTAGGTGAAATGTTCGGTATTATGTTATTATCGTGATTAAGATATCAGTTGACATATATTAAATTGTAATTATTAGAAAGAAATAATTAAATAGGCCTATTGCTGTCTTATAGGTACGACGGTCATTATTCTAACTTTACATATTAAATATGATTGTTTGGTATTGTTATATTAAGTCAAGAAATGGGGTGTCACAATCGGAGCAATGTTGTTTTGGAATTAGAATGAAATTGATTTGTTTTGTCCATTTAATCACTTCCAGGTGAATAAAGTTAATTGCAATTAAAGCATAACTTTAACTTTGTGAATCTAGTATAATGCTGATATTTGGCCTAATAATTGCTTGAACCGAGTCTCTAGTGTGACACCCTGATTCTGAGGCCTTAGCGACAAGTGCCCACCTCAAGGGGGTTTGACAGGTCAAAATTTATGAGTCCTACCTCCAACTTAAAAACTATAGTCTTACCTTGGATATCGTAAGTAATAGTTAACATGTTTGTGCCTGTAATCCAATTATCCTTTGAAAGTTTGATTAGACTCTTAAGTAAGTTGAGGAGCTCATTTAATCAAGGTATGGTTATTGTTATGACAAAGGACGTCGACCCCGAGTCCTATAGAGCCTAGAGCCGAGAGTGCCAGCGTCATTCCCTCCCAGTCGCCAGCCTCGGGCGGACTAAGGGGAAATATTTGGCTTAACTCAGTATAAATTTCCCTTTGTGTTGTGTTTAGATAAAACCTTCAGTTGAAGGTGAGTTGAAATGAATTGTGAAGTATTTAAGATAAGTTTGAGACTATTTTTAAGCCCAGTTTCTTATATGTAACTACGAAATTATACGACATCCTTTGTCTTGGTCGAATTGAAATTATTCACTCCATCTGATAATTGATAATTTAGATTTCAAATTCCATATTATTTTTCCTGCCAACCTTATTATGTATTAAGATAATAATATGTTAATTGCATTGTATTAGTGTAGTATTATCACAGCAATGATATACCGTTGTCGAGTTCAGTATATGTAACTTAATGTAACCAACATTCCTTTACGAGTAGGGTGTATAGGCCTACAATCCGTTTTCTATTTGCCCATTTTCTTCATATATTTTTGAGGGTCAACTAAGTAAAATATATCTGTATCCCCAACCCTCCATTTTCTATTTGGACCATTTTTCTTTATATATTTTTGAGGGTCAACTAAGTAAAATTTATCTGACCCAACAATTTATACAACCGCTATTTTGTTGTCTCTTAACCTCTTAAGTGCGCATGGGGTAATTAGACACCTCTGCCTGTGCGCATGTATTTGAGCTGTTTCCATCACTAAAATATTAATTTTACCATAAATAGCATTAATACTTATTCATATGCGCCTATTATAGGTTGATTATAAAGGTATTAACCTGTTACAACAATAAAACGAGTGAAAACAGCGTTTGGATGGTCAAAATCGGCGATACAGGCCGCGAGTTACATAATGTATGGGCGAGGCAACCTGCTTTCCCGCCAAATTCCCCCAAGGCCACTGAGACACTGTCGATCGATACTCTCTCTCTCTCTCTTGCACTCGCTTGCTAACAGTGATGACAATGCCCTGCTTGCAACTCACTAATGTTAGCACGAAAATATACCTCAGAATAAGGGAATAACATGGAAAATAGGTGATAACTGAAGGAGGTGAGGAAAGTGGGGAAGGAGGGGAGGTAGAGGACTGATATTTTGCATGGCCCAAGGGCAAAAAAATTTTTTTTTTTTTTGTTTTCGATGTTTAAAAAAAAAAAAAAAAAAAATTATCTGACTCTTAAGAGTCTTCCCGCAGTCCGCCGGGGGAACTCTTAAGAGTCTTCCCGCAGTTCCCGGGTTAATTGATACATTTGACCACTTTTGTAATGTTAATATGAATTAAGATATAGAATTTTGTCAGTTTTATTAATGGTAATGTTAATACCAGGTCCCAGGTCAGGAGCGAAGTCCCAGGAGAAGTACCAGGTGCAGAGAGTCCTGTGTCCACCCCAGTGGACATGACCTAGTGGCTGTACTGAGACAGGATGTTGTTGGTGTTATTGAGCCTTGAGCTAACCTTCACCCCATTGTGAGCTGTTGTACGCCTTATGAACCTAGTGACCGAGTGTGTGATTACTAGGGTAGTGGCCTTGGGGTCACCTGTTGAAGGGTTTTAGTTAACTTTGATGTGGTGATAAGAAGTAGTTCATTGTGCCAATAATACCGATATATATCGTGGTTGACTAAAGTAATAATCGTATTGATTTGTGTATCACAGTGAAAAGTGTATTTCTCTTTACAGTGTTTTAATATAGTTAAGAATACCAAACGGTATATTGTGTTTTTATTTACCCCGTGTCATTTACCTAATTTGCATTCATTTCACCTGTATTTCTTTGCATGCAACGGCCATTAAGCTACCAGAGTAATAAGTTGGACCAATCATCAAGTAAGGAAGAAACACAATAATGGAATGAACAAGGAAATAATAAATAAGGAGGGGGTAACAGCAAAGTCCAGGAACATTAGAAAAAAAAGTAAAGACTACGAAAACCCCTTGTCGGACGGAAACATTTGTTACTTTTACGTCCTGTGTGGCGGGCAGATTTACCCTAAACGAGCATCATTCCATGCTCTTTTTCATGCATAAACAAGAGCCAGAGCGTAATACAATTATGTATCCGTGAAAGGGCGATAATAGAGATTTCCAATGACACCTGAATCATCCTTGTACGACAACGGGTTCGCTTGCAACGATGTTGCAACGCGAGTACAAAAACCCTACAATACGGTAATTTCCCGAGGTTTTACCCTATCTAGCGAGATGAGGGATATGTACACATGTTGTGGTGGTATCAGTGGCGGGACTACTGGACTAGGTCCACGCTGAATGGTCAGAGCCCGCCTGTGGTCCTCTCACCCCGTGGAGTCTCTCTCATAATGCCGATAATGTGCGCAACATCCCTCGCTACTCAAGTCGTCAGCCGCTCTTTGGGCCTAGGTTCTCTAAGCCAACTTAAGTCGTCAGCCGCTCTTTAAGGGTTAAATAACATGATACAAGAGTTTCAGAACCCAACAATATCACCGGAAACTCCCACAACCGTGCCGGAAGCTCCTCCGATAGTGTATGTGCGACCCCTGGAGACTGCCAGAGTTATTGCTCCTCCTAACGTACCGCCTCCCACCTCTAACGTAACTCCAACACCTACATGTGATAGTAGTTTCCCAGTTGTATCTACTTTAACTACAACTAACGTAAGGGTGATTACTGACATTATTCTCCCACCTTTGGAGAAGGCTCCAATAAAGAAAGGCCCTATGCCTCTCCTTTACGGTCCAATTGTTCATGGGTTACTATTACGGCTTTAAATCCCTCTAGTGCACAACAGACAATCTCGGGTGAGCTTCCGGTACCGGATGAGTGGGTCATCCAAATGAATAAGAACAGGAAGCTGAGAGCAAAGGCTACTGCAGGTAATACTTTAGATGTGGATGTAAAAGCAATCCCTAATGTATATGTATGAGTATTTTGTTTATTCCTCCACACCAGCTCTCCCACCTGCCTCCTCTGCACGCCTATTTGCGGACTGGTCTAAGACTGACGGGTTAAATGACATTAATTATCTTACCGTGTTAACGCCGGAACTGGATACACTTCCGGTTAGCGATCAGTCCGGCAATCCAGTCCTGCAGGTGGGACAGGTGGTCACAGGTCCGTGGGTAGACTGGGAAATTGAAGCACAGCAGTTTGCTTCAACCATTACTTCAAAATCCTCCCATCAAATACCCCAAGATCATCATTCTTGGTTCCCAATGCCAATTGTCAAAGCCGGGGAAGTTCCACCTGCTATCTTTAATTTGTTTGCTGCCCCCAAATTGTCTTTATGGGAACTGCAGGAGCCCTTTCCGATTCCCCTCCCCCCCCCCCCCTCCCCCCTCCTCCCGGCGCACCTGGATAGAGACTTTAAATTGCGTAATAAAGCACTACGACTTTTCTCTCACTTTCTGCTAAGTCGCCAAATTGCCCAGTCTCTCACTAGAACCATACAGGCTGTTAAAAATTCAGATGCTAGGAATTAGGCAACGGAATGATCCCGGCACCTCATGCTACAAAATTCAATCCAGTCATTGGGCAACGTCAGGATAGCCTTGTTGGAGGCAGTCCGAGCACGTCAAGACCTACGGGTCTTTCTGGTAAAGAAATTACTGGACGACATTGGTCGCCGGGTACTTTTATCACCACTACTGACGCCCTCCTTAGTTTACCCCAATATGTGGCAAACAGTATTTAATTTGGTAGAGTCAAATAAACCGAGTGCTTTCCAGGCTAGAAAGGATCATTTCAAATTTCCTAAGCCATATGCCAAACCTAAAGTCAGTCCAAAGGCTCAACCTACTGGGTCCAAATTCTTTCTGGGCTCCAAGTCTCCTCCAGCACAGGGAAGCACTCAAGACAAGTATAAACAGGGAAAGAATTCAGGTAAATGGGTCAAACAGCAACCCAAACACAAATCAGGTCAAGGGTCAACTTCTGCCAAAACTAGCCAGCCATCTAACCCTACCCCACCACCTTCAAAAAACTAAACATATCACAAACTCTCTCACTCCCGGGGCCTGTCGTGGGCGAGTTGGATCAGAGTGTAGTTACGCCGGACAAGCCCAGTCAAGTAACTGGGTCATTTCAGGAGTGTCATTGGGCTTGGCCCCGGCGGACTTGGGCAAGGACAGTGGTACGCAAGAGCATAACCTGGCAGTGGCTCTGGTGACCTCGTTTACGTCAACCACTCGAAATCAATCATGTTTCTTTAGAGGTGGAGTCACTAGTCCAGGAAATGATCACCAAGCATATCATTGTCCTGTGTAATAGATCATGCCCCGGTGCCAATTGTAATAGTAATCCTGTCCAGATCGCCAATTGTAATAGATCATAAGACTAATATGTTACTGTAACACTTGCCCATTATCTAGGAAATAAACCTATAATTGATAGTGTCGTTACTTTAGATCAAAAATAGACAAATATCCCTTGTGAAATTATGGCAACAAAAGTCCCAGAACATGCTATACATTTATATCTATACTGACTCGATGCAGTAATATATTTGAAAAGAAAATTGCAGTTCCCAGCTTGCGGGATAATAGAGTACACGGATTTATTGTAATGATAGGTATATATTGATAATAATTATATTCTTAAAGTTAGTAAGAATTAAAGAAACAAACATTCATACTAAAATGGTTTTATTGAATAGCGACACTGAAATTGCATTAATCAAAGAGACAATTTCATTCACACACTCAGCCACTCAATCTAACCCACTTATCTAATCCACTTACCTAAATACAATTACCCAGTATTATAACTACCCCTAAGATTACCCCAAATCATTATACTGATTACTGCTTAGTCAAACGAAATCTCACATCAACCAACCCTTTAGTCTACTGTGATTCTGAAATCGTCTAGCCCAGCAAATGACCGCATGATCGAATAAGGTACGAGATTTTCCCACACTCACAGTACCCGTCAATCACACTCATCACTCTCTCTCTCTCTCTCTCACCTCCTCACCTCGGTTACGTGACTTGCTAGACTAATGAGAGTTGCCTAATTAAAGGGTCTCAAAACGGGCAGTACGACAAGTCCTAGGGAGTCAAGCCGACCATCCTCTAACAGTAACCTCACCCTCTGTGGGGTTGAGAGCTACGGCGTCACTCACCGACACACCACACACGTGACTCGCTAGACTAATGAGAGTTGCCTAATTAAAGGGTCTCAAAACGGGCAGTACGACAAGTCCTTCAAGCCGACAATCCTCTAGCGGTAACCATCACCCTCTGTGGGGTTAAGATGCTACGGCGTCACTCACACACCCGCACACATCCACACACACGTGACTCGCTAGACTAATGAGAGTTGTCTAATTAAAGAGTCTCAAAAAGGGCAGTACGACAAGCCCTTCAAGCCGACTATCCTCTAGCGGTAACCTCACCCTCTGTTGGGTTAAGCGTTACGGCGTCACTCACCACACCCGCACACATCCACACACACCCCTGGCCACGTGCATAGCTAAATCAGTGGGATATCGCCGCAGGAGAACTATGTCGCCCTGGGCATCCCTAGCCTTTAGCAAGCCCTCTGTGGGGTCATGCTTACACCTGCCATTCTCGGCCATAGCATAAGCTAATTCGGTCGGCGTCACAACCTTGGCCATGTGTACGGTCTGGCACAGTCCTGGTGACTGGCCGACACACACACGCACACCACCACACACACGCACACCACCACACCTCATTCTGGATATTTCAATCAACGTTGACACTTTTTTTTTTTTTTTTTTTTTTTTAAGAGACAATGAACGGAGGAAGGAAAAACACAGATAAAACAAAAAGGTCCATGTGCCTAAAGGCATCCTCCATTCATAAAATGTTTGTAACAACTGGATTTAAACATTTGTAGATTGTAAGTTTGTGGAAAGCAATTCGAGGGAAGTGAATTCCAAAGAGTAGTAGCTCTGGGGATAAATGAATTCTGATATGCAGAAGTTCTGCATTGTGGAGGAGAAAGTGTAAATTCATGGGCGCTCTCAGCTGCCCTAGTTCTACGGGGAAAGATGTGGAGAGGCGGCACAATTGAAGCAAGTTCCTCGGAACAATTGCTGTGAAAATATCTGTAGAATAATGCAAGGGATGCAACGTTTCTTCGTATGGATAATGTAGGAAGGTCCTGTGTGATTGCAGGGTTATTGATTAATCTAATAGCTTTATTTTGAATTTTGTCCAACTGCCTCAATGCAACCACTCCCTTCCACCCCACAGAGGTGAACAGTAATCCATCTGAGAACGCACATGACTTTTATATATTACGGCCAACTGCTCGTCAGTGAAGAATTCTCGAACTCTGTACAGGAGTCCCAGTTTTTTAGAGGCATTCTTAGCAATGCTTCTAACATAATGTGTCCAGCTCAAGTTAGTAGTTAATGTTACACCGAGAATGTCAATACTAGGGGAAGTGGGAATATTTACATCATTAAAAAATATAAGAGAGTCAGTGAGATTCTGTCGGTTAGAAAATTGAATGTACTTGGTTTTCTGTGCATTAAAGGAAACTAGATTCTTTTGTCCCCATCCATCAATTCTAGAAAGGTCCTGGTTCACAGAAATTGCAGTGTTTATTTTTGAATTTGTAAGATCGGGTTGGGTGAAAGAATTGGTAAATGTGAAGGAACTGTGGAGTGTTGAGTCATCTGCGTAGGAATGTATTGGATTATGAGTGGTAGATATGAGATCATTGATATGAATGAGGAACAGAATTGGGGCCAAAACTGATCCCTGGGGAACACCAGCATTTATTGAGTGAAATTGAGAATAAAGGCCATCTACCATTACACGTATTTTTCTGTTATGAAGATAAGAAGAAATTAGTGGAACTAATGATGCAAGGCCGTAGTGTGACATCTTCGACAATAAGGATTGATGCCAGACTCTATCAAATGCCTTTGATATATCCAGTGCTATTGTATGTGTTTCACCACGTTGGTCTGTAGCTTGGTTGATTTGATGTGTAAGAAGGCAAAGCATGTCTGCAGTTGATCGACATCGTCTAAAACCATATTGCCTATCACTGATTAATTTATTATTCTCAAGATGCTTAATTATGTGATTATTTAATATAATTTCAAAGACTTTACCAAGAGTGGAAGTTATAGCTATTGGTCTGTAGTTTGATGGATCTGAAGAGGCACCCTTTTTAGGAACTGGATGGATGTTTGCTTCTTTCCAGGGTACTGGGAAACATGAGGTATGAGTACACAGACGGAAAAATTTTGCCAATACAGGAGCGAGCACCAAGGAGCAATTCTTAAGTACTATTGGAGGAACTTCATCTGGACCAGGAGCCTTATCTACTGAGAGATTCTGCAAAATAGTTTTGACATGTCTGGTGTGGATCTTAAGTGAGGGAATTTCAGGCGAATTAAAATTAAGTACAGGGACATCTTGATTTATTTCATCTAAGGTTGAGTTGGTGGAGAAAATATCCGCAAGAAGATTAGCTTTACCTCGTGGGTCACTTACAAGATTGCCAGTCGGAGATTTTAATGGTGGAATGGATGAAGCAGTAGTGAAGTTGGATTTAAATGAGTTAAGAGTAGACCAAAATATTTTGTTATCATTTGGATTATTTAGAAGTTTATTTGCCTGCTTGTGGAGAAAGTTTGATTTAGTTAGGTTTAATACAGTTTTGGCATGATTTCTGATGTTTCTAAAGTAATTAAAGGCTTCATGTGTTTTTGATCTTGTGTATGCATTGTAGGCTATTGCTTTTTGTTCAGTTACTCTAGCACAATTATGGTCAAACCATTTAGGTGAATTAGATCTTTTACTGTACTTTTGATGAGGAATAAAAGTTTCCATTCCAATTTTTACAAAATCTTGTATGTGGCTCAAGGTGGAGTGTGCATCATTAGAAAAGAAAGAGGTCCAGGGAATATCAATAAAGAAACCTTGAAGACCCTCCCAGTCTGCCCTATCATAATGCCATTTAGTCACCAAAACAGGTTCAGAGTGGGAAGGTGTGGTAGGTGATAGACAGGTGGCCTGTATCAGACAGTGATCAGAAGATCCAAGCGGGGACCTCACTGTAACATCATAATTTTCTGAATTGGTTGTTAAAAATAAGTCCAGTAGGTGGGAATTATGATTAGGATTATCTGGTACACGGGTGGGTTGGTTGACTAGTTGAGTGAGATTAAATGAGTCTGCAAATAGCTCACATTCAAGACCAGCATCATCAGTCCTGGCTGAATGAGTGAGCCATTCAACATTATGGACATTAAAATCACCCAACACAGTGATTTCAGAAGAAGCATTTAAGTTGAGGACACTGAGTTGTGAGGACAGAGAATCAAAAAGACTTTGCTCTGGAGGAGTATTTGGGGAACGGTAGATGCAACATATGTATTTAAATTTACCAGCAGAAATTAATTTGTATATAGAATAATCAAAATAGGGACAATTGAAACTAGTAACCTCCTCCAGGGCAATTTCAGATTTTGCGAAGCAACATACACCTCCCTTAGGTCTGAAATTTTGGAGCAGTTGATAACCTGGAAAATTAAATCTAGACGTGTCAGATGTGGATGTTACTTGAGTCTCTGTCAAAAAAAGGAGAGTAGGGGATTCTGCTTGAAGAAATTGGTGTACAGAATTGATGTTAGAGTGAAGTCCCCTTATATTACTAAAAAAAAAAAAGCTGCACCGACGAGCAGCTTGTCTAACTGAATTGGACTCACCTGATTATGGTTGAATTAGGGCACGAGGTACCCTCGCAGCCCTGCCGACCCATTCATCGCGGGCACAACAAAAATGGACTATCTCGTTGGGGTCGGGCAGGAGAAGAATAAAGCCTGTCCTGGGCATTCCTGCCCCCTTTATAACCTCGGTTTTCCCCTCCCCCATCACATTTTGAATTTGGTGCCAATGAAAAGACTGGACACTCCCTATGACCACGCCTACAACATGAACGCACACACACATGTACGCGTAACGGCGGCCTACCCACGCTCACAAGCAAGAACGCACACACGCACATATGTACGCGAGGCGCCTAGCGGTACACAGGCCTATGCCTGTGCCTCCACCCCTCACCTCTCCCTTTCTCTACAGCTGTTCCCGCCTCCCCAATTTTTCCCGCGCTCGAGAAATATAGCTAACCCTATAGTATATAATCACAGTCACGGTTTGACCCGTGACATTCCCCCCTACTAACATTGATTTTGCTCTGCTAAAATCACTCAGGTGTCATTCAGGGTGTCTTCCATACTGTAGTGCGAGTCTAACCTGTCGCTGGTGCATTAAATGATCACCCTTGAGTAGAAAAACCCCTTTACATTTACGTTAAAATTTCTACTGAAAGGGGAAAATTCCTGAGGTCTCATTCACGGCCAGCGACATAAACCTGGTGGTTAACCCACTTATTTTTACAGTGAAAACTAGTGGCTTTGCCCACTCATTTACAATGAACACACAATTAAGCTAAGCTAATGTCATGTAAAAAGAGATGTTGTGAGACACGGTTTAAATGAGGTATGTGAAGAAACAGTGTAAAAAAAAATCGGCTCAACTCTATGGACCGCTGGGTATAAACATTTGTTTTGACTTGATGAGGGATCCTTGGGCGTAGTTTCTGAGGGCCAGGATTCCTGCCGTGGGTTCTCCAATCTCCCGACGAACGCCTGGCTGACTCAGTACCTGTATAAAATTTGGAAGCGGCAGAATAAAAGCGAACAAACAACATTTCATCCCCTCCCCTCCCGTATTACATATCACGCTACTTATTGTTGACTCCCTCTATCATCAGTCTCCCCACTATTTAACCTGACTTACGCCCCAGACCTAATTCAACGATGGCCTTCCCGAGTTTTCACCTGATGCTGGCTAGCAATATGCACTGTTGCTATTCACCACAGCACCCAGACTCTCCTCGAGCCTAAGCCGCGCCCCTGGCGACATCTGGCACCACCACACACATCCCACACTTTTCCCAAGTTTTAAGCAGCATCGAGCCTCCTCTGACGCTCTCTCTCTGTCTCCTCTAACTTTTCCTATGGTCTTCCCTTTCTATCCCAACCCTTGCTGCTACGCAATCCCTCACTTATTTAGTATTTGTCCTATCCAATGCTCGTCCCTCCCTCTCCCTCTTGTCCTTGACAAGGACAACAGATTTTTAAGAGAGGAATAGAACAATCAAAGAAAACAAACAAATCTCGCCCGACACACAACTGACCCATATAACTGAAACTGCCTAGATTTATGACACCGGAATAAGAGAAAAAACAACGACTCGGCCGGATTTCAAACACTTCCCTCTATCCTTAAACGATCGATCACAGCACTTGCGTATGACGAACGAATTTAAAGGAAACTATTCCACATAACACCTACTGCCTAAGATTTATGACACCGGAATAAGAGAACAACAACGACTCGATCGGATTACAACACTTCCCTCTATCCTTAAACGATCGATCACAGCACTTGCGTATGACGAACGAAATTAAAGGAAACTATTCACATGGCATAAAATCACAGCGACAATCACAAAAAAAAAAATCAACAGCGATCAATTATAGACAAGCAAACAAAAATTTATCGATCGGACACAATTACTTCTCAAAGCGAATCGTAGATAAAATGCCCCAGAACGAGAAGCCCACCACAGAAGCCACGAACGAACACCACACAGAAACACCAAAGGAAAGGTCCACAGAACGAAAGGACCAGCTGACCGAGCCAGCCATTTCAGACAGGCCCAAGCCCGCAGGGCTAAACAGCTCCAGGACACACCCATTTACCTTTTCTAAACTGACCATTTTCCACACCTCACGTACACTAACCCCCTCGTGTCCTACACTCCTAACTACAAAGATGATGAACAGGAATATACATTCATATTAAAAACACCATGCCTGTCCCGACGTTGAGCCAATGCCAACACATCAGACAGCCATAATTATATCTATGTATGTTCTTACATCCGAAAAGTAGTTGTTGTATATCTTAGAAGTTAAAACACCCACGCTTGTCCCTAGACCTCTTATCATTTTCCATGACGAGTATAGATATATGTAACCCGTGCTCAGTCGCCCCTTGCATTGTTCCTCTAGTAACTAAGTCTATAATATTAACTGCCACCAGCATTGATGCGACATAGCGGCACTGTCCTTGTGTCGTATTGTGCCAAGTACAGATCAACCAGGTTTCATCACCTTATTAGGACGACGACTATAATGTCATCGTTCATCGATGTATGCAATCCTTAGGTTAAGTATTTTTATCCGCCATTGTGTTCACCTTTTTCCATTTACTTTCCAAAATTGTCATAAGTCTTCCCCTTGCCTCCTTCGTATCCACAGCCCACACTACGCCAATTTACTTCGTGTCTTACACCTCTTACCCCAACCAGAGATTATATAAGATAACCTGGTTACCAGTATCTGTCATAAGTACCCCGAAACAATAACTAAGTACCCCTACGAACTGCCGCTGTTGTTGATATTTATATTTAATAGAAAACGCAGTTCCCAGGGCCAACTAATAGTATCCATAACCCTCGGACTGATCACATAACTCTGTCTTTTCCAGATTCATATACCACCCCATAGTTGCATTCCCCGGTAGCATTTGGCTAACGTATTCTACTGCCTTTTCAAACTTCCATATCAATTGTAGCCTAATGCCACCCCCACGCCCAGGGACCTTAGGGGCAAAATTTCCCTGTAGCCCTTGAACTCTCCCCCCCCCCCTCTTATTAAGACACCCGCACTTCTCGACTCTTGTCCGACCTAGCCTCTCTCTCATACCTCTTGAAGATCCTTGAATTGTCCGTTGCTAACGCTCTCCAACCTTTTATATATATACTCCTATCCAGCCTACCTTCACTTAGTAGGCCAGAACAACATTAGAACTTTACTAGCCCCTTGCATGCCATCTATTCTCTTACAACACATTCACAACCCTGCACCCAATGGTCGTCGGTGCGAGGCTAGCCGCCCCGCCAGTAACTAATTTCTATTGCCATACTTCCAGATAAATGTGGCAGAGTTAGCAACCCAGTCTCCACCACATCCAGCAAACCCTACAATTAACAACCAGCCGAGTAAAACCAGCTAGCTAAGGCACCTTCGGTTTTGGTATTAAAGACACTCACATCTGTCTCATACACAGAGGGTTATTACAAACACTAGTGATATGGCAAGCCCCTAGCCACAGCCGCCTGACGACTATCACAGCGAGAGGGCGCCCAGCTCCCCCTTTTTTGCCCACCCGAGGAGGGAGACCCCCACCCCGCGGAGGTATACCTGGCCCCTGTTTTGACTTTCGAGTCATTGCCAGGTAGCACAGGAATTCTTCCTATCAATGAACTAACCATGAATGACTAACACCTTTACTAACCTCTATTAACTCACAATAAACCATTTACCTTTCCTGCATGCTCTGATCACTAAATTAGCACCTCAGCTATACCATAGAATGAAGATTGAACGATCTAGAGAGACGCTCCTATCACAGCTGTCCCCATCCTCCTCGCAAAGTAGATCCAGTCTCTCTCCCCTAAATACGTCCAGTATAGCCAAAATAGTACCTCTTACTAAGGCTCAGTTATATGAAAATATAAAGGCTTCCTATCGCCCTGCGCCACAACAGTAAATACCATCTTACCTAGTCCCCATATCTATTGAGAGCTCAATTAAGTCCATAAGACTCGAGATCCCTACTGTCTACAGGGTCCAGAACCGAGCCTATAAATCTAACTCCCGCCCCCAGTCAAATCAGTTGAAAGCTAGACACCAACCAGGGGTCACTACCCTGCAGTTAACTTCTAGCTCTGCCCTTGTGTTGTTGCGGAGTGAGATCCCAGAGCCGGCAGACTCCGTGGCAGATTTGGATAGAAGGACCTGCCCACGTATTGAAGAACTTCACACATATGGCCCCCCTGGATGGCCGCGGAACCAGTCGTTAGCCCCCAACATCATGGACGCAAGATAACCAGGACCAGACCCATCAGATACTACCCAAGATTCCCTTTAGCAATACTACATATTACTGTGCTGTTTAGAGATTCACTAATTAATATTTCTACCAAGTGGCTAAGACCTTGCCCAGTGTAATTCATACTTAACCATTCCATTTGGGACGTACTAAGCGATCAGTGCTCTTTAATTAACAGGCGACCTTGACTCGTAATTACCTTATTCAGATATTAAAACTCTAGTGATATCTAACGTTCGCCCACTGATTTGCGTTCTATGTATTTCTGAAACAAGGATATAAAGCTTAGATCAGTACCCCCTGAGGTTACTAGAATTCCCGTGCTCTAAAATACGCGTGTCTAATCTAGTCTGTGAACTACTACTTGTGCACCAGAGCTACCAGTAATAAATCTAACAGTGAATATGAATCTATAAGTAACATTGATGGTCTTCGGTATATAAACCTGTGAAATCAAAGCCAGTGATCAGAAGATTAATACCTGAACGTTGGAAGTGGGAGACTAGGCTTCATCCAGATCCACTTATGCTAGTGTTGTTCAATTCTATTATATTGTCTTACACAAGTATTCTGCAGTGGTATATCAATAAACGTGATCATGTAACTTGCTACCATGTGTTTCTTTGTGTTCTCTATTCCTCATATCTTGTATTGTGCATGCAGCCTTATATACCCAGTCAATTTAGAACTCACATTACCCAAGTTAAACCTGTAGAAAAACAGGGCATAACATTGGCGGCAGCGGTGGTTCTTGATTCGGATAAAAGGTTGCATTACACTGCGAGTTTGGAACAGTAGAAGCATGGCAACATCGCGAAATTGGCAGTTACTCACACACATTCCCAAGTATGATGTAAACACGTATGATATCGCCACTTACTTAGACATAATAAAACCAGTGTTAGATGTGGCACTTCAAAATGACTGCGAAAAAATCGTCGTTGCATTATCGCAAATTATGCAGTTGGGAAAAGCCGTTTCCCAAATTGCTAAACAGGTAACGCCAGAGAGTACCTGGAACCAGTTTCGATCCCTCGTGATCCGGACCTTAGGGCCACTTTTTGGTTGCCTCATCTCCCCCAAAATAATACAAATAGACAAGATCAAGTATGAAGGGGATATAAATGTGACCCTCATACAACTCTACAGATACGTGAGGACCACGTATAGCTATGAAGATTACGACCAACAAAATGAACTCTTATTCACCGCATTGTTAAACATCCTCCCACCCCACATCACCGCCCATCTCGACCCGTATGGCTTATTCGAAGAACATATGCTCTCCATCAGAGAAGAATGCCTACGCAGTTCGATGAATCCCCTATCCAACCTTTCAGCCCCTATCCAAGACTCCGTGCACCCTTCCAAAATGACTTCCGGTGAAAGTCCAACCCCAGTGAACTCTTCCCCCACCAACCCTCCGCAGCCCCCCCCCCAACAAGCCCCGTATTCTAGCTATGCCTACCTATGTAGGCCTACCACAACATATTTTCCCCATGACCCCAGAAATGTTCAGCTATCTCCCCACCAACAAAATTTCCCTTGTGACAGTTTTCAGTCAGTAGCTCCCTTCCACCCCCACACAATTCACACCCCTAGAAAACTTCGAAACCCCCACACTTGACTCGCCCTCTCATGTCAAACAAACTCACCAGTCCCAGAGAACCTCTAACCAGACCGAGACTGCCACCAAGAAAATTCCCCAAACTCGTCCTGTTAATGTCAAACAAACTCACCAACCCCAGATAACCGCTAACCAGACCGTGACTGCCACCAAGAAGATTCCCAAAATTCGTCCTGTTAACAACCCCAAATCAATAAATCAGTCCTCTACCAATAACCCCTGTTCTACACCTAACTCTCCCCCCACCAACCCTCCGCAGCCCTCCCAACAAGCCCCGTATTCTAGCTATGCCTACCTATGTAGGCCTACCACAACATATTTTCCCCATGACCCCAGAAATGTTCAGCTATCCCCCCACCAACAAAATTTCCCTTGTGACAGTTTTCCGTCGGTAGCTTGTGACAGTTTTCAGTCAGTAGCTCCCTTCCACCCCCACACAATTCACACCCCTAGAAAACTTCGAAACCCCACACTTGACTCGCCCTCTCATGTCAAACAAACTCACCAGACCCAGATAACCTCTAACCAGACCGAGACTGCCACCAAGAAAATTCCCCAAACTCCTGTTAACAACCCCAAATCAGTACATCACTCCTCCCTCAATAACCCATGTCCTATGCCTAACTCTGCCCCCACTAATCCTCCCCAGCCCCACATAACCTTTAACCAGACCGAGACTAACACCAAGCAAATTCCCCAAATTCGTCCTATTAACAACCCCAAATCAATACATCAGTCTTCTACCAATAACCCCTGTTCTACACCTAACTCTTCCCCCACCAACCCGCCGCAGTCCCCCCAAGAAATCCCGTTTCCTAACTCGCTCACCTCTCACCACCCTGACCCTCCCACACGCGCCGTTAATCCTCCCCTCACGCGTGACGACCTAGGGACCCAACCATGTTCCCCCCCTTCCCCCAGAAATGCTCAGCTATTTCCCCACCAACAAAATTTCCCTTGTGACAGTTTTCCGTCAGTAGCTCCCTTCCACCCCCCCACAATTCACACCCCTAATAAACTTCAAAACCCCACACTTGACTCACCCCCTCATGACAGACAAACCCACCAACCCCAGCTAACCTCTAAGCAAACCGTCACTGCCACCGACACACCCCACCACTCTGATCCTCCCACACGCGTCGTTAATCCCCCCCTCACGCGTGACCCCCACCAAAGTGATTTCCCCCCCCCTCATGCGTACCGAACACCTGCTCACCAGTCTGTCCCCCACCATCATGAGCCCAGCTAAACTTTCAACCTCCCCCTCTTCACCGTTACCCCACCCGCCCCAAATTCCACCCCCAAAGATCCCGCTCGACAAAATACCACTCCCATCCCAATCCAACCACAAAACTTTTTCCACCTTGGCTAAACCCCAAAATACTCTCTCTCTCGCCCCAAACAACATAATCAACCTCTCAACTTCAACCACTCCTCGAAATCCCATCCATGTCTCTCCCGAAAATAAAATCAGTCCAAATTCAACCCCTCTCAAACCACAACCCTGCCTGCCCAGACCCCCCCCACCATCTCCCTATCAAATCCCCACACCCCAAACCTCCAAACCACCCGATCATAGTAAACTCTCAACCTTCAGCCTTACTCACCCTTCCCCAAACCCCACTCACGACCACAACTCTCTACACAATTCAACCCCTCCCCAGCACCAACCTCTTCCGCAACAACAACCCCGACTCGACCTGCCCATTTCATCTTTAAAACCCCCCTATCACTACCCCCGACCGAAACCACTTAGACCCCCCCTCCAAAACTGGCCCCGGGCCAGCTCGCCCCCAGACCCACATTCCTAACGACAAGAACTAACGGTATATCCACCCCGCCCTTCCAAAGTGAAAGTGAACCACCACCCCCCATTACCAGACCGTCACCCAGACTAACGGCGACCCTAAATACCCCCCCCCCCCCCTATGATGATGAGGATATTATTGTACTAAATTCTTTTGAATGTTTTCAATTCCTAAGCGATTGGGCATGATTCTATAAATTTACATGTTTTCCATATACTATATATATTATTGTTTTCCCTTAGTCATACTACTTTTCTTGTTAACCTACACTTTTCTGACTATGCTTCTTTTTACTTCACCCTTGAGGCTCGAGGACGAGCCTATAATGAAGGAGAGGGAAGTAAAATGCCCCAGAACGAGAAGCCCACCACAGAAGCCACGAACGAACACCACACAGAAACACCAAAGGAAAGGTCCACAGAACGAAAGGACCAGCTGACCGAGCCAGCCATTTCAGACAGGCCCAAGCCCGCAGGGCTAAACAGCTCCAGGACACCCCCATTTACCTTTTCTAAACTGACCATTTTCCACACCTCACGTACACTAACCCCCTCGTGTCCTACACTCCTAACTACAAAGATGATGAACAGGAATATACATTCATATTAAAAACACCATGCCTGTCCCGACGTTGAGCCAATGCCAACACATCAGACAGCCATAATTATATCTATGTATGTTCTTACATCCGAAAAGTAGTTGTTGTATATCTTAGAAGTTAAAACACCCACGCTTGTCCCTAGACCTCTTATATCATTTTCCATGACGAGTATAGATATATGTAACCCGTGCTCAGTCGCCCCTTGCATTGTTCCTCTAGTAACTAAGTCTATAATATTAACTGCCACCAGCATTGATGCGACATAGCGGCACTGTCCTTGTGTCGTATTGTGCCAAGTACAGATCAACCAGGTTTCATCACCTTATTAGGACGACGACTATAATGTCATCGTTCATCGATGTATGCAATCCTTAGGTTAAGTATTTTTATCCGCCATTGTGTTCACCTTTTTCCATTTACTTTCCAAATTGTCATAAGTCTTCCCCTTGCCTCCTTCGTATCCACAGCCCACACTACGCCAATTTACTTCGTGTCTTACACCTCTTACCCCAACCAGAGATTATATAAGATAACCTGGTTACCAGTATCTGTCATAAGTACCCCGAAACAATAACTAAGTACCCCTACGAACTGCCGCTGTTGTTGATATTTATATTTAATAGAAAACGCAGTTCCCAGGGCCAACTAATAGTATCCATAACCCTCGGACTGATCACATAACTCTGTCTTTTCCAGACTCATATACCACCCCATAGTTGCATTCCCCGGTAGCATTTGGCTAACGTATTCTACTGCCTTTTCAAACTTCCATATCAATTGTAGCCTAATGCCCCCCCCACGCCCAGGGACCTTAGGGGCAAAATTTCCCTGTAGCCCTTGAACTCTCCCCCCCCTCTTATTAAGACACCCGCGCTTCTCGACTCTTGTCCGACCTAGCCTCTCTCTCATACCTCTTGAAGATCCTTGAATTGTCCGTTGCTAACGCTCTCCAACCTTTTATATATATACTCCTATCCAGCCTACCTTCACTTAGTAGGCCAGAACAACATTAGAACTTTACTAGCCCCTTGCATGCCATCTATTCTCTTACAACACATTCACAACCCTGCACCCAATGGTCGTCGGTGCGAGGCTAGCCGCCCCGCCAGTAACTAATTTCTATTGCCATACTTCCAGATAAATGTGGCAGAGTTAGCAACCCAGTCTCCACCACATCCAGCAAACCCTACAATTAACAACCAGCCGAGTAAAACCAGCTAGCTAAGGCACCTTCGGTTTTGGTATTAAAGACACTCACATCTGTCTCATACACAGAGGGTTATTACAAACACTGGTGATATGGCAAGCCCCTAGCCACAGCCGCCTGACGACTATCACAGCGAGAGGGCGCCCAGCTCCCCCTTTTTTGCCCACCCGAGGAGGGAGACCCCCACCCCCGCGGAGGTATACCTGGCCCCTGTTTTGACTTTCGAGTCATTGCCAGGTAGCACAGGAATTCTTCCTATCAATGAACTAACCATGAATGACTAACACCTTTACTAACCTCTATTAACTCACAATAAACCATTTACCTTTCCTGCATGCTCTGATCACTAAATTAGCACCTCAGCTATACCATAGAATGAAGATTGAACGATCTAGAGAGCCGCTCCTATCACAGCTGTCCCCATCTTCCTCGCAAAGTAGATCCAGTCTCTCTCCCCTAAATACGTCCAGTATAGCCAAAATAGTACCTCTTACTAAGGCTCAGTTATATGAAAATATAAAGGCTTCCTATCGCCCTGTGCCACAACAGTAAATACCATCTTACCTAGTCCCCATATCTATTGAGAGCTCAATTAAGTCCATAAGACTCGAGATCCCTACTGTCTACAGGGTCCAGAACCGAGCCTATAAATCTAACTCCCGCCCCCAGTCAAATCAGTTGAAACCTAGACACCAACCAGGGGTCACTACCCTGCAGTTAACTTCTAGCTCTGCCCTTGTGTTGTTCCGGAGTGAGATCCCAGAGCCGGCAGACTCCGTGGCAGATTTGGATAGAAGGACCTGCCCACGTATTGAAGAACTTCACACATATGGCCCCCCTGGACGGCCGCGGAACCAGTCGTTAGCCCCCAACATCATGGACGCAAGATAACCAGGACCAGACCCATCAGATACTACCCAAGATTCCCTTTAGCAGTACTACATATTACTGTGCTGTTTAGAGATTCACTAATTAATATTTCTACCAAGTGGCTAAGACCTTGCCCAGTGTAATTCATACTTAACCATTCCATTTGGGATGTACTAAGCGATCAGTGCTTTTTAATTAACAGGCGACCTTGACTCATAATTACCTTATTCAGATATTAAAACTCTAGTGATATCTAACGTTCGCCCACTGATTTGCGTTCTATGTATTTCTGAAACAAGGATATAAAGCTTAGATCAGTACCCCCTGAGGTTACTAGAATTCCCGTGCTCTAAAATACGCGTGTCTAATCTAGTCTGTGAACTACTACTTGTGCACCAGAGCTACCAGTAATAAATCTAACAGTGAATATGAATCTATAAGTAACATTGATGGTCTTCGGTATATAAACCTGTGAAATCAAAGCCAGTGATCAGAAGATTAATACCTGAACGTTGGAAGTGGGAGACTAGGCTCCATCCAGATCCACTTATGCTAGTGTTGTTCAATTCTATTATATTGTCTTACACAAGTATTCTGCAGTGGTATATCAATAAACGTGATCATGTAACTTGCTACCATGTGTTTCTTTGTGTTCTCTATTCCTCATATCTTGTATTGTGCATGCAGCCTTATATACCCAGTCAATTTAGAACTCACATTACCCAAGTTAAACCTGTAGAAAAACAGGGCATAACAGTAGAACTAAATATTATGAAACAATGTGGGGCACGCGAGCGATGGGAAAAGGAATTTACTTGTTTACACAAGGAGGTTCACCGACGCTCCCAGGATGTGACATTACTTGTGGTAATGCCCTCAATACCTTCTTTGCATCAGTTTTTACAACAGAAGACCTCAGTGATATCCCTACACCATCGCCGATTCAGATTGATAATTCAGATGTTCTAAGCAATATCACCGTTACAGAGAGAGAAGTATTGAATTGTTTAGATAAACTCAAGGTAAATAAAACGCCAGGACCTGATACAATCTCGCCTAGAGTTCTAAAGGAAGCTAAGAATGAGCTCTCCAAACCACTGACATTACTATTCAATAAATCCTTGCAGTCTGGAACTATGCCTGATCAGTGGAAGCTAGCCAACGTAACACCGATATTCAAAAAAGGCAGCAAATCCCTACCCAGTAACTATCGTCCAATTAGCTTAACCTCAGTTGTATGTAAAATGCTAGAAACGGTCATACGAGACAGACTCGTAAATCACTTAGAGGAAAATAACATACTTAAAGATACTCAACACGGCTTTCGTAAAAAACGTTCCTGTTTAACAAACCTCTTAGACTTCTTCCACGATATCCTCAACCTCTACGATGAGAGTAAAGCTGTAGATATTATATACCTTGATTTTCAAAAGGCCTTTGACAAAGTTCCCCACAAACGTTTACTGCTAAAACTAAAAGCGCATGGAATACAAGACGGTGTGTTGAAATGGATAGAAAATTGGCTCAGCAACAGAAAGCAAAGGGTAGTCATAAACGGTAAGGCATCTAAATGGACCAATGTAAGTAGCGGGGTACCCCAGGGATCGGTACTAGGACCAATTCTCTTTCTAATTTACATCAACGACATAGATGAGGGTCTCACCTGCACAATCTCAAAATTTGCTGACGATACAAAAATTGCAAATAGCGTACTCTCAAAAGAACAAGTTGACGATATGCAACACAATCTAGATAAATTGTCATGTTGGGCCCAAATTTGGCAAATGAGTTTCAATGCGGATAAATGTAAAGTACTACATGTCGGATACCTAAATGAGATAGCAAACTATTCGATGAATGGCACTCAGCTTAAGAATGTAAACAGAGAAACTGATCTGGGAGTAACAATATCGAGTAACCTAAAACCGAGTCAACAATGTTCAGAAGTTGTTAAGAAGGCAAACAAAATAATTGGCTTTATAGGCAGGTCATTTGAGCATAAATCCAAAGAAGTTATCCTAACCCTTTACAATTCCTTAGTCCGCCCTCTTCTGGAATACTGCGTTCAATCCTGGTGCCCTTATTACCAAAAAGATATAAACAAGCTAGAACGAGTTCAACGTAGAGTTACCAAAATGATACCTAGCCTAAAGAACAAACCATACGAAGAGCGTCTTAGAGAATTAAATCTATTTCCTTTAACCCAGCGCAGATTAAGAGGCGACTTAATTCAAGTGTTCAAAATCATCAAAGGCATCGACAATATGAACTGTAGTAAGTACTTCACTATCGACCAATCTAATTACACGCGGGGAAACGGTTGCAAAATTATTGGTAAATCTTTTAACTCGCACGAATCTAAGAATTTCTTCTTCAATCGAGTTGTCAACTTGTGGAATGGGCTTCCCCGAGACGTTATAGACTGCAGCACCGTTGATTCATTTAAATTCCGCCTAGACAAATATCTCGCATCAAACCCGCGACTGACTGCGTTTGTAAATGAATAACTTTATCCTCCCCTCAGTTACTAACCCATATGTCCCCTACTAACTTCCTAGTCCTGCCACGTTAGTGGCAGGGCAGTAGTTCCCTTTCCAATGTTCCCTTACCCACTCTAAACCACTGTTTGGACACTTGATCCTCAGTGTTTTGGAGGACAAGCAACCTAGAAGGGTCACTAGACCTGTTGTTGCTTGATTTCCTTTGTACTCCTTTGTACTCCTTTGACCACGAGGGGAAAGAAAAAAGAAAAGAAAATCTCCCGCGTGGGGCTACTTTTGTATGAACACAATTATACAACAAATCCTTCATTATCCGGTACATCTAAATCAGAAACTGGTCCTGTATCACGGTCGCCACTTGTAATAGATCATGCCCCGGTGCCAATTGTAATAGTGTTGTTCGAGCCTTTGAAGGGAGACGACGTATGGATTTTTCTCTCCGTGGTGAACAGCAAGTTAGTGAGGGAAGGGGTGGTGATGGAATTGTGAAATATACAACAGGGTGAGTGGGAAATTACGGTGATTTGATATTGGGTGAAACTCTGGAGTTCTATCTAACCAAAATCAAACAACATGTGAAAGAAGAGCCGTCTCTTGAAGAGTGCTGTGCCAGGCAGTGAGGGAGGCGTACGGACGAGGGGCAAGCCGATGCCAGGCAAAATACCTTCCCTCCTTGACTGTCTCCAGCCAACACCACTCACCCTAGGGTGTGACCCCCCCCCCCCTTCCCCACCCACATCCCATCTGTCATCGCGCCAGTGCATGGAGAAGCTGGTCGTGTGAAAGTGGACTGAAATATTCTGCATGGCGCTAATGCTGAGAGGACGACTGCAGCAGGGGGAAGTATGCAGGAGAGAGACAGCAAAGTACAGCAGAGGCGAAAAGGTGGAGTAAGGGAATAGAGGAAGGAGCCATAAACCTCGCTGACCACAACACTCCCCCCCCCCCCTCTCTACCTCTCCTCCCCTCGCTTAAAGTAATATGATACCTGACAGTATAAAAGCAAAACAAAAGTGTATTTAAGTATGGTTCTTATCTAAATCCATGGGGGAGATTTGTATTGAAAACAAAATGTCAGTGGTAGTTTTTTATGCAATGCAGCTTAAAAATAAATGTGTGTTTATGTAAGAGTAGTAGTAGCTACTGTATAATAGAGAGAGAGAAACACAGTGACAACAAGTATTCAACCCTCCCTCCTCCCCCCCCCCCCCCCATCCTTACCCACACATTCACTTCCCTCTCCTCTCCTTCCCTCTTCCCTCCTTCCCTCTTCCTTCCACTTTCCTCAATGTCCCTCATGCTAATATTACATGAGTAACATGATGTAATATTTTGTACATATATTTTTGACTTGAAAATAATTAAATCTTAGGACATAATTGGCTGGTTTCCATTTAAAGTTAGGCATATTTAGAATGTAAAGTGGCTCAAATTGCCAAGGTTTCTTTAGCTTTGTATAGAGTCATTTAGCTTTGAGGAAACAGGCCGATTATATTAGGTAAGGTTATATATGATTTATGGCCGAGTCAGGAAATCAGACTTGAAGTGGTATATTTCATGTGAGAGTTATCTCTAACGAACTAGTAACTAAGTATACTATTTAAAATAAGGTATAATTCGCTGATATATTATGTACATACTGATAACCAGGACCTTTTTCTCAAACTAATAGTAAATTTCTAACATCCTTCTTTAATCCTTAGCACTATTTTGACACTTGTCTTTTTAATCATTTTACTCTCTTAATTAGTGTATTTCCTTTCTCACTACAATAATCGTTTTGTATTATATATATATATAATTATATATATATATATATTTTTTTTTTCCCGTGTTTATTCTTTGTGCGTATTTTTAAACACTACTTTTATTTTACTTTATTTTTCTATTTTCTTTTGCACCCACTGTCTTGTAATATAGCCTGATCTTCTGTAGCCTTGCATCATACTAGGTGAGTTAAATAACTTATCTTACTCTTTCTATCTCTAACGCTACTCATAGGATGTTTACATTTTCACCTTTATCGGGCAGAGGAAGAAATGATAGATAGACTCAGTATTAGGGAATAGGTAGGAAATTATGATAATAAGACAAGATGATATTAACTCGGTCCCAGTCGAGGAATAATCCTGATGACAGACAAAACGCAGTGAGAGATGCAGTACAAATGAACCGTGAAACAGACAATGAAGTTAATGGAGATGTACAAGCAAACCCTGTTAGAGAAAATGCAGAAAATAACAATCAACAACTGCAGCCCGCAGAAGAAAACGCAGGAATCAATAATTCGCAAGACAACAGAGGTGTGGAACAAAATAATGAAAATAGTGTAGGCCTAAACGAAGATAATGAGAGAAATAATCGAAAATCGTGAACAGAACGAACGACCTCGTAACGTAAACATGAATGGTGGAGAATGGATGGGACATTCTGGTGACGGACTCACAACATTAGTGAATGAAATCTATACAGAAGTGATACAATGGCAACATAATAAGTTTGAACTACCGATTTGTGAAGCCGCAAAAGACATGCTGGGGGAACTCAGACGTATGATCCTAAAGTATGTTCAGGATGCCCCTTTGGCGCACGTGGCAATCAAGATAGCTTCTTTCATTCCTCAGTTGTTCCTTCAAAGAAAAAGACCAAAGGGAAAACTGAATGAGAACATTAAAGCGCTGAAACAGAGAATGGAGTGGTGGAAAAATGGGGAGTTAGACAAAATTCGTAGCCAAGTACGAGCAATCCAGCAAAGACTGAAAACAAAACAACGAAGAAAGAGGAAGCCAGATGATATGGCACGATCAGTGGGAAATAGCATGAGGATTGGTAAAGTGGCACAGGCAGTCAGAATGGTCACTGGGGAAGCCTCAAGTGGGGTGCACGAAGTGAATCGACGCATCTTGGACCAGCTGAAGGAGAAACACCCAGAAGCAAAACCAGCAAGTGATTAGGCCAAACTAGACGGGGAATATGTTCCTCCAGACCCGGTGATATATGAGAATATAACTGGAGACCTCATATGGAGAAAGGCGCTGAAAACACAGGGAGGAGCAGGTCCATCAGGAGTAGATGCTAAGACTTGGAGGATCTTCCTAAGTCAAAACAAGTTTGGTTCAGCCGCGGGTGACCTTTGTGAAGCAATAGCAATGCTGGCAAAGAAACTTGCATCATCACCATGCGTGAACATAGAAGCTCTGACAGCATGTCGCCTGATACCTTTAAATAAGAATCCAGGAGTTAGACCAGTAGGCGTTGGGGAAGTTCTTAGAAGGATTATAGGAAAAGCAATCATGTCTGTATTTGGAAAAGATGTACAAAGAGCAGTGGGCAACTTACAAGTATGTGCAGGACAGCAAGCCGGAGGAGAAGCAGCAATACATGCAATGGGGAAGGTGTATCATGAGGAAGATTGTGAAGCGGTACTGCTAATGGATGCAACACATGCCTTTAACACCATTAATAGGGAGGCAGCTATTCACAACATCAAGAGCAAATGCCCGAGCATCGCAAAGTACATAGAAAATACTTATAAGGAGCCAGCTAACCTGTATATAGTTGGAAGCACAAAGAAGGAAGAAATGAAAATTCTCAAATCAAATGAAGGAACAACGCAAGGAGATCCAGTGGCAATGGCAATGTATGCACTGGCACTATCAATTCTGCAGCAGAAAGTAAAACATGAGGTAACCCGAGTGAAACAAGTGGCGTATGCAGATGACCTCACAGGTGCAGGAAAAATAGGGGATCTCAAAGAATTGTGGCGGAGAGTACAATCGGTAGGCGAAGTCATTGGGTACCATCCGAATGCTAGTAAATCTGTTCTAATAGTGAAAGAAAACAAGTATGAAGAAGCGGTGCGGACTTTTGATGGGACAGGAGTGAAGATTACAAAGGAGGGTCAACGCCATTTGGGAGCAGTAATAGGCACAGAAGAATGCAAGAGAGACTATGTGCGAAAAAAGGTAGCGGAGTGGGTAAAGGAAGTGAAAACCCTGGCAGACATTGCGAAATCTGAACCACATGCTGCATATACTGCCTTCACATATGGTGTTAAGCACAGATGGACCTTTCTTATGAGAACAGTGCCTGACATTAGACAGATGCTCCAACCGCTTGAAGAAGCAATCAGAGGAACATTCATACCGGCCTTAACAGAGATGGAAGGCGTCACGCAAGAGCTAAGAGATCTATTAGCTCTTCCGCCAAGGTTCGGAGGTATGGGGATCATAAACCCAGTGGAGGCGGCACTACATGAGTACCAAAATTCCCTTAAACTTACTACGTCTCTGACAGAAAAAATACGGGAGCAAAATGAAAATGATGAGGTGAACGAAGAGGAACAACGAAATGCAAGACAGGAAATTACAAAGAGCAGAGAAGAGAGACAGAAACATAGCCTAGAACAAATTAAGACCAGATGTAGGGAAGAACTGAAAATGAGAGTTGAGATGGCACAAGACACGGGGGCTTCAAATTGGCTCACATCATTACCAATAAAGGAGAAAGGCTTCAGCTTAAATAAACAAGAATTCAATGATGCCGTAGCCTTGAGGTATGGGTGGCCAGTTTCGAACCTGCCGCTGAAATGTGCATGCGGTGAAATAAACAACCCAGACCACTGTATGACCTGTAAGAAAGGAGGATTCATCTGTATCCGGCATGATGAAGTACGAGACATCACTGCACAAATGCTAGATGAGGTGTGCCATGATGTCAGAATCGAACCGGAACTTCTGCCTATGGACGGACAGCGCTTGGCCCACAATACTGCAAATACTTCAAATGAAGCAAGAGTGGACGTAAGTGCTCGAGGTTTTTGGACGAGGGGACAACGGGCTTTGTTCGACATCAGAATCTTCAACCCAAGAGCACAAACATATCGTGAGCGAGGACACAAGGCGGCATACTTGAGAAACGAAAGTGAGAAAAAACGCGCTTATGAAGAAAGAATTTTGAACAAGGATCAAGGAAGCTTTACTCCTCTGGTCTTCTCATCGTCGGGAGGTATGGGACCTTCTGCAAGTGTCTTCTATGCCAGATTAGCTGAACAAATATCGGAGAAAAAACGCCAGCATAGAAGCCAAGTCATAACTTGGATGAGATGCCGGCTCTCTTTCTCTCTTCTCAGGTCTGCACTCCTATGTCTCAGGGGTACAAGGTCCTCCCCGCTACAGAGGACAAGAGTGAGAGACTTGGACTTTGAAATGGTCGTGGCGGAGGGACGAATTGGGGAACAACTAGGTTGATTGTAGGGAGGTACTGGTACAATAAGATAAACTACAATGTAACTAGAATAAGATAGATTGTACACCACTTTGTAACTGTCACCTTAATAAAAAAAAAATAAAAAAAAAAAAAAAAAAAAAAAAAGGAAACATGCTTACATTACTGAAATGTTTGTGGACATGCAGTAATGCAAGTAATGGTCACTCTTCTGTAAATCTAAAATGGCTTACTTAAGAATGGGAAAGGGGTGGGACCTTCTATTTTTTTTTTTTTTTTTTTTTAATTGTAATAGTAATCCTGACCAGATCGCCAATTGTAATAGATCACAAGACTAATAGGTTACTGTAACACTTGCCCATTATCTAGGAAATAAATCTAAAATGCCCCAGAACAAGAAGCCCACCACAGAAGCCACGAGCGAACACCACACATTAACACCCGAAAGAAAGGTCCACAGAACGAAAGGACCAGCTGACCGAGCCAGCCATTTCAGACAGGCTCAAGCCCGCAGGGCTAAGCAGCTCCAGGCCGCACCTACATACCTTTTCTAAACTGACCATTTTCCACACCTCACGTACACTACCCCCTCGTGTCCTACACTCCTAACTACAAAGATGATGAACAGGAATATACATTCATATTAAAAACACCCATGCCCTGTCCCGACGTTGAGCCAATGCCAACACATCAGACAGCCATAATTATATCTATGTATGTTCTTACATCCGAGAAGTAGATGTTATATATCTTAGAAGTTAAAACACCCACGCCTGTCCCTAGACCTCGTATATCATTTCCCATGACGAGTATAGATATATGTAACCCGTGCTCAGTCGCCCCCCTTGCATTGTTCCTCTAGTAACTAAGTGTCTCTATAATATTAACTGCCACCAGTATTGATACGACATAGCGGCACTGTCCTTGTGTCGTATTGTGCCAAGTACAGATCAACCAGGTTTCATCACCTTATTAGGACGACGACTATAATGTCGTCGTTCATCGATGTATGCAATCCTTAGTTTAAGTATTAATATTAACATTCCCTAACATCTTGTCTTGCCAGACTAAGCTTTCTGAAGACCCATCGCCCCATAAATCTATGAATTCAATCCTTAGGTTAAGTATCTTTATCCGCCATTGTGTTCACCATTTTCCATTTACTTTTCCACAATTGTCATACGTCTTCCACTTGCCTCCTTCGTATCCACAGTCCACACTACGCCAATTTGCTTCGTGTCATACACCTCTTACCCCAACCATGGGCTGGTCTATCAGATTGAGAACTGAGCGATCTCTGCCATACCCATAGCTTACTCCGACTGTTCCTTTTACTTATGAATTTCCTAGATCTCAAGTGACGGCGTCTTTTCCGTGGATTGACCTCCCAATCTACCAAGATTGGAAGCCAAAGCGTCACATTTTTCCTTTGCCCCTCAACTTTCTCTTCATAATTGCTGAGGGACACAGGGCCCTGGGTGGGGCTTTGGTTTCCCGGGCGTTTCCGCACCCTCCTCAGCTCCCCGCCATGGAGTGGCTTCGGTCACCCAGGCTTTATTGTGGTAGGCAGGGAGGGTTCTGTGAGGGCGCTCGGTTATGGCCTTGCTTGGGGCCTTGGGGCTGTTCGGCCAGGCAGCTTGGGGAACAACAACAACAACAACAACCAGAGATTGTATAGATAACCTTGTTACCAGTATCTGTCATAAGTACCTCGAAACAATAACTAAGTACCCCTACGAACTGCCGCTTTTTTTGGTATATATATTTCATAGAAAATGCAGTTCCCAGGGCCAACTAATAGTATCCATAACCCCTCGGACTGACCACATAATTCTATCTTTTCCAGACTCATATACCACCCCATAGTTGCATTCCCCGGTAGCATTTGGCTAACGTACTTCCACTGCCTTTTCAAACTCCAATATCAACTGCAGCCTAATGCCACCCCCACGCCCAGAGACCTTAGGGTCAAATTCCCCTATAGCCCCCCTGAATTCCTCCCCTCTCATTATAAGACCCCGCGCTTCTCTACTCTTGTCCGACCTAGCCTCTCTCTCATACCTCTTGAAGATCCTTGAATTTTCCGTTGCTAACGCTCTCCAACCTTTTATATATATACTCCTATCCAGCCTACCTTCACTTAGTAGGCCAGAACAACATTAGAACTTTACTAACCCCTTGCATGCCATCTATTCTCTTACAACCCCTTCACAACCCTGCACCCAATGGTCGTCGGTGCGAGGCTAGCCGCCTCACCAGTAACAAACTTCTATTGCCATACTTCCAGATAAATGTGGCAGAGTTAGCAACCCAGTCTCCACCACATCCAGCAAACCCTACAATTAACAACCAGCCGAGTAAAACCAGCTAGCCAAGGCACCTTCGGTTTTGGTATTAAGGACACCCACATCTGTCTCATAAACAGTGGGTTATTACAAACACTGGTGATATGGCAAGCCCCTAGCCACAGCCGCCGGACGACTATCACAGAGAGAGGGCGCCCAGCTACACCGTTTTGCCCACCCGAGGAGGGAGACCCCCACCCCCGCGGAGGTATACCTGACCCCCTGTTTTGACTTCTGAGTCATTGCCAGGTAGCGCAGGAATTCTTCCTATCAATGAACTAACCATGCATGACTAACACCTTTACTAACCTCTATTAACTCACAATAAACCATTTACCTTTCTTGCATACTCTGATCACTAAATTAGCACCTCAGCTATACCATAGAATGAAGATTGAACAATCTAAGAGAGACGCTCCTATCACAGCTGTCCCCATCCTCCTCGCAAAGTAGATCCAGTCTCTCTCCCCTAAATACTTCCAGTATAGCCAAAATAGTACCTCTTACTAAGGCTCAGTTATCTTAAAATATGAAGGCTTCCTATAGCCATGTTCCACAACAGTAATCACCATCTTACCTAGTCCCCATATCTATTGAGAGCTCAAATAAGTCCAGAAGACTCGAGATCCCTATTGTCTACGGGGTCCAGAACCGAGCCTATAACCTAGCTCCCGCCCCCAGTCAAATCAGTTGAAAGTTAGACACCAACCAGTGGTCACTACCCTGAAGTTAACCTCTAGCTCTGCCCTTGTGTTGTTGCTGAGTTGAGAGATTCCCGAGCCGGCAGACTCCATGGCAGAAGTTAAATAGAAGATCTGTCCATGTACAAGTCCTAACGTGCACCTTATAACCTTCACACAAATTCGTGGGTATATAAGTGTGTAGCCAGCAACGATCGTCAAGAGATCCGACTTGAGAACTTCCTACATTTTGGACCACCTGGACGGCCGAGGAACCAGTCGTTAGCCCCCAACATCACCGGAAGCAAGATAACCAGGACCAGATCTACAAATACTATTCAAGATTCATGTTGCTAGTACTAAGTGTTATAGTACTAGTTTGACACTCACTTATTAACTTTTTATAAAGTGGCTATAACCTTGCCCAGTGTAACTCATATTTAACCATTCCATTTGGGACGTACTAAGCGTATCAGTGCTCATTAATTAACAGGCGACATTGACTCTCGTAATTACCTTATTCAGATATTAAAACTCTAGTGATATCTAACGTTCGCCCACTGATTTGTGTTCTACGTATTTCTGCCATAAGAATATAAAACTTAGATCAGTACCCCCATGAGGTTACTAGAGATTCCGTGTTCTACAATACGCGTGTCTAATCCTAACTGTGAGCTGCTACTTGGGCACGCGACCAGCCAGTAAGAGATCAAATCAGTGAAATTGAATTACATGAATATATTGAGGTCTTCCAGTAAAATAAAACTTGCTAATTAAACCCGTGATCAGAAGAGTATACCTGAACGTTGGAAGTGGGAGACTAGGCTCCATCCAGATCCGCTAATGCTAGCAGTTCCCTTCTATTATTTGTTTTGTGCGAGAATTATTATCTTTCCATGCTCTTTATTTACTTACTTAAATAAACGTGAACTTGTGTCGTGTTACCGTGTGTTTATTTTGTGTTCTCTATTCCTCATACCTTGTATTGTGCATGCAGCCTTATATACCCAGTCATTTAGAACTCACATTACCCAAGTTAAACCTGTAGAAAAACAGGGCATAACATTGGCGGCAGCGGTGGTTCTTGATTCGGATAAAAGGTTGCATTACATTGCAAGTTTGGAACAGCCAGAACACGAGAACATCATGGCGCACCGTTCTCACATTCCCATCCCACATTATGATGAAGAAACTTATGGGATCGAAACATTCATGGACATAGTGAAACCCGTACTTGACCTAGCTTATACCACGGACGCACAAAAAATAGCCGTAACATTAACGCACCTGGGAAAAGCCGTTTCCCTGGTTGCCTATCAAGTGCACCCTGATCTCACCTGGGACGAATTTCGCCCAATAGTGATAGAAGCCATTAAGCCTTCGTTGGGCGTTTTCGTGGCCCACACCCGTATCCAAGACACTAAATTCGAAGGCGATGTAGATGCCACAGCGAATATGCTTGCCCAACACATACAAATTTCTTTCCCCACGTTGAGCAGAATCCAACAAGAACAGCAAATTCTGGTCAACCTTGTGTCGATATTGCCCTCAGCAGTAAAAGACCATTTCCGGGTGCACGATTTCGTCGGATACAAAAAAGATCTCATCACGATCCGACGTATTTTGGCCGTGCGCACAGAAGCACCCACCCAAATCGCTGCAATCAAGAGGTTTCCCACGCACCCGCAGCAAACCAACCACCAAAACTCCAAGAATGCCTACCCAGCCTCATCCTTCAACAACAGACCCACCTACCCTTCCGGCAAGCCCCAACCCAGTAGACCCCGGTTCCAACCGACCCAGCCACGCAGAATCTTCAACCGGAACAGCAACTACAACACCTACCAAAGTAAAAACCCTACCTTAGTCATTATCAACCCCTATGATTTCCCTGCCTGTAATGCTCATTGTGCCCTCCATCAAATTCGTGACTCTGCCAAACCTCGCCCCTCTACTCCTCGCATTTCTGTAAATGAAGAGGAGTGGGGACAAGAGGAAGAAATAGCCCCCCATATCATGACCTCAGACGATACCGAGGAAACCCTGGAGGACGTAGATACCGACCCCCAGGATTTTTAAAGTATCCCCCGCCCACGATGGGCTCGGCGGGGGACGCCATAACTAGTCGCACTGCCCCCATTTATTACATGGCCAAAATCAAGGACATTCCTGTCCACTTGCTAATCGACACGGGAGCTGCCAAGTCATGTTTGTTCAAATCTTACTATGAAAAACATCCCCGACTATTTGGCCCTTTGTTAAACACCAAAACAGAACTCATCTCAGCTGCTGATACTTACTTAAATCTCCTAGGAGACACTTTACCCCTATCCTGACCCCCATGCTCGTTGTTATCACATATTCACAGTATTTTCCTCCAACTGTAAACATTATGATGGTTTCCTTGGACTTGACCTCCTTCAAAAACTCCAGGCCCAGATTGACTGCGGCCAAAGGCTGATCTCATTCAAAAACAAATTCCAGCCCAAAGCCTCTGACAAACCAATCACACAGAAACCCATTCCCAAAAGGAAAAAACACCCTCCCCCTCAACAAACCCTGAGTCAGGGTTACCAAGTTGCAGCTAGCACTAAGGTGACTCCTAAAACCTCCCCTTGCCCCGAGTTCTCTCAAAACCTCACCCAATTCAGTAAAAAAATGCCTCAACAAACGAAAGAAGACAAGTCCAAGCAACTCCCTCTCGGTAATCCCCTCAATTCTCGTAACTCTGTCCAGAATAAATCCTCCCATGTTTTCAGGACAGACTCTGATATATGTAACCATAATTCTATCCAATGTTTATGTACACATGTTTCCAGAGAAAATGCCGACCGATGTACCCAACAATGTTTTTCCCATGCCCCCAGAAATGTTCAACTATCCCACAACCAACAACAATTCCCTTGTGACAGTTTTCCATCAGTAGCTCCTTTTTCCCCCCACACAATTCACACCCCTAGAAAATTTCACAACCCCACACTTGACTCGCCCTCTCATGACCAACAAACTCACCAGTCCCACATAACCTGTAACCAGACCGTTACTGCCACCAAAAAAAATCCCCACCTTCGTCCTGTTAACAACCCCAAATCAATACACCAGTCCTACACCAATAACCCATGTTCTACACCTAACTTTTTCACCACCAACCCTCCGCAGTCCCCCCAGCAAATCCCGTTTTCTAACTCGCTCACCTCTCACCCCTTTGAACCGCCCGCACGCGCCGTTAATCCCCCCCTCACGCGTGCCGACCGAGGGACACAACCATGTTCCCACCATGCCCCCAGAAATGCCCAGCTATTCCACCACCACCCCAATCCCCCTTGTGACAGTTTTTCGTCAGTAGCTCCCTTCCACCCCCACACAATTCACACCCCTAGCAAACTTCACAACCCCACACTTGACTCGCCCTCTCATGACAAACAAAACCACCAAATCCACATAAACTCCAAACAAACCGTTACTGCCACCGACAACGCTCCCCCCACCAACCCTCCGCAGTCCCTCCAACAAATCCCGTTTTCTAACCCCCTCACACCGCGCCCCACTGATCCTCCCACACGCGCCGTTAATCCCCCCCTCACGCGTGACCCCCACCAAAGTGACCTTGCCCCCCTTATAAGTACCAAGCACCTGCTCGCCAGTCAATCCCCCACCATCATTAGCCCAGCGGTAGTTCAGGATAAATGCCAAATTCCCCCCCACCATAAAAAATGGGTGAACCTGCGGCCCAAACCCCAAACTCACATATTTTCCCCCACTAACACGTCCCCCAACCGCCATCGTTGCCTCTTACAACCCGCCATCATTTCCGCTCGCATCAACCACATTCTCGTGGCAAATATCTCAGAGGAACCCCTGACATTACCAAAAGGTCTCATTATAGGAGACCTCGAAACTTTCGATGACCTCCCCATACATTGTAACGACACCCCTACCAGCCTCCAATTGCCCCCTCTCCCTGAGACACTATCTGACCACCAAAAGAACGGCATGTACGACCTACTGCTGGAATTCAGTGATGTGTTTGCCCAACAACCCACCGAAATCGGACAGACTGATGTAGAACAACACATCATTAACACCACAGGCCCCCCCATACGACAACCATCCCGTAGAAAGAACCCCATACAACGTCAGGAAGAGGAACGCCAAGTCCAGGAAATGTTAGAGGCCGGGATTGCCACCCCGTCCATTAGCCCCTGGTCTTCCCCTGTTGTCTTAGTCAAAAAGAAAGATGGGACAACCCGTTTTTGCGTCGATTACAGGAGGTTAAATGACATAACCATTAAAGACGCTATGCCCTTACCCCGAATAGACGATTCCTTTGACTCCCTACACGGATCCAAATGGTTCACTACCCTCGACTTGCAAGCAGGGTATTGGCAAGTGCCTATCAAGGCCGAGGACCAAAAGAAAACAGCATTTTCCACTAGTGGTGGCCATCACTATGAATTTAACGTCCTACCTTTTGGCCTATGTAACGGACCCGCCACTTTCTCCCGTTTGATGGAAACGGTATTACATGGCCTAACCTGGGAAACCTGCCTAGCCTATCTGGATGATATTATTGTGTACTCTCCAACCTGGGAAGAACACCTTCTCAGATTGAGACAAGTCCTTCAAAGAATCCGAGCCGCCGGGTTGAAATTAAAACCCTCAAAGTGCGTGATTGCCCAGAATAAGGTAGATTTTCTCGAACACGTGATATCTGAACACGGTATTGCGCCAGACCCAAAGAAACTTCAAGCCATACAAAACCAAACCCCACCCACCACTGTTAAAGGAATAGGTTCGTTTCTAGGTTTAGCCACATACTACAGACGTTTCGTCCCCCACTTTGCCACCATAGCCAGACCAACTTACCCACAAAGACACCCCGTTCACCTGGACACCTGAAAGAGACCTCGCGTTTAACACTTTGAAGCAAAAGCTAATCCAAGCCCCTATTGTCGTTTTCCCTGACTACCAGAAACCTTTCCGTCTTTATACCGACGTATCTCTGTACGCCATGGGTGCAGTTTTAGCTCAATTCAAAGACGGAAAGGAACATGTGATAGCGTATGCCAGCTCCACCCTCACCCAACCACAACAGAATTACGCAGCCACCAAGAGAGAGTGCTTAGGGATCATTTGGGCACTCAGCCACTTCCGGTCATTTGTGTTGGGCGCAAAACTCGAAATAATTACCGACCATCAATCTTTACAATGGCTACGTAGGTGCGAAACCAACTCAGCCATTTTGGTACGTTGGAGGGAGACACTAGAGGACTACGACTTTACCATACAATATCGTCCCGGCAAACTCCATACTAATGCAGACGCCCTGTCACGTTTGCCAGTACCAAAAGACCCCCCCACCAACCTAGCCGCCTTACAAAACACTCAGTTGGTATCTACCCCCACCCCCCGACAGAATGCCCCCCCAGCCCCCTCCCTAATTCAATCTTGGGAAGCAAGAATCAGACCCCCCTGGATACCGTTAAATGTCTTCAGGGGACTGACTCTCTGGGGAGATCAACTTGGCACAGACACTGGTCACATAATTGTAATGCCCTCGAAAATGTCCCGCACCCACAATAATACTAACCCGAGTTGACGTCAGGTATAGCGTAAAATAGTCGGAGATGGTAAGTCCAATAAACTCATCACGTGATAACACCACGAGACTATCACCTGGTTCTTAAAAATCGGACTAAGGTTGCTATACTTTTAGTACGTCCGTGGTAGTACAGTGGGTTAGCGCGCGGGCCTGGTGGTGATGGATGGGTCACTAACCAGGGTTCGAACCCCACCCAAGGCATCTCAAAACCTGTGGGTTTTTAGGGGGGTTAAATTCCCTTCAGAGGTTCGTACCCCGCGCCAGGTACCAGGAAAAGTTGATCCTAAAAGGTAGCCTGGGGATATTTCAGGAGACCATGAAATTCCCTTCACACCCAGCATTTCATTGGTGGCAGCTAGGGAACGTGACCAGGTAGCTACGTGGAGCACCCGTCACGCGAACCCTATACCAACAATATTGAGATTGCTGAGGTAATACAGCTACGATACCTTACGACTTTAAATAGCTAGGGACTAGCCCAGTTAAAGAAGGATGTAATGTAATGCCCTCGAAAATGTCCCGCACCCACAATAATACTAACCCGAGTTGACGTCAGGTATAGCGTAAAATAGTCGGAGATGGTAAGTCCAATAAACTCAGCACGTGATAACACCACGAGACTATCACCTGGTTCTTAAAAATCGGACTAAGGTTGCTATACTTTTAGTACGTCCGTGGTAGTACAGTGGGTTAGCGCGCGGGCCTGGTGGTGATGGTTGGGTCACTAACCAGGGTTCGAACCCCACCCAAGGCATCTCAAAACCTGTGGGTTTTTAGGGGGGTTAAATTCCCTTCAGAGGTTCGTACCCCGCGCCAGGTACCAGGAAAAGTTGATCCTAAAAGGTAGCCTGGGGATATTTCAGGAGACCATGAAATTCCCTTCACACCCAGCATTTCATTTTTATGCCCTGTTTTTCTACAGGTTTAACTTGGGTAATGTGAGTTCTGAATGACTGGGTATAGAAGGCTGCATGCACAATACAAGGTATGAGGAATAGAGAACACAAAATAAACACACGGTAACACGACACAAGTTCACGTTTATTGAAATAAAGAAATAAAGAGCATAGAAAGATAGTTATATTCGCACAAAACAAATGATAGAAGGGAACTGCTAGCATTTGCGGATTTGGATGGAGCCTAGTCTCCCACTTCCAACGTTCAGGTATATTCTTCTGATCACGGGTTTAATTAGCAAGTTTATATTTTACTGGAAGACCTCAATATATTCGTATAATTCAATGTCACTGATTTTACCTCTTGCTGGCTGGTCGCGTGCCCACGTAGCAACTCACAGTTAGGATTAGACGCGTATATTATAGAACACGGAAATCTCTAGCAACCTCATGGGGGTACTGAACTAAGTTTGATATTCTTAAGGCAGAAATATGTAGAACACGAATCAGTGGGCGAACGTTAGATATCACTAGAGTTTTAATATCTGAATAAGGTAATTACGAGAGTCAAGGTCGCCTGTTAATAAAAAACACTGATCGCTTAGTACGTCCCAAATGGAATGGTTAAATATGAATTACACTGGGCAAGGTCTTAGCCACTTTATAGAAAGTTAATAGGTGAGTATCAAGCAAGTACTATAACACTTAGTACTAGTAACATGAATCTTGAATAGTATGGGTAGATCTGGTCCTGGTTATCTTGCTTCCGGTGATGTTGGGGGCTAACGACTGGTTCCTCGGCCGTCCAGATGGTCCAAAATGTAGGAAGTTCTCAAGTCGGATCTCTTGATGATCGTTGCTGGCTACACACTTATATACCCACGAATTTGTGTGAAGGTTATAAGGTGCACGTTAGGACTTGTACATGGACAGATGCTTCTATCAGTCTTCTCTGCCACGGAGTCTGCCGGATCTGGAATCTCTCAACTCCGGAACAACACAAGGGCAGAGCTAGAGGTAAACTGCAGGGTAGTGACCACTGGTTGGTGTCTAGCTTTCAACTGATTTGACTGGGGGCGGGAGTTAGATTTATAGGCTCGGTTCTGGACCCTGTAGACAGTAGGGATCTCGAGTCTTATGGACTTAATTGAGCTCTCAATAGATATGGGGACTAGGTAAGATGGTATTTACTGTTGTGGCACAGGGCGATAGGAAGCCTTTATATTTTCATATAACTGAGCCTTAGTAAGAGGTACTATTTTGGCTATACTGGACGTATTTAGGGGAGAGAGACTGGATCTACTTTGCGAGGAGGATGGGGACAGCTGTGATAGGAGCGTCTCTCTAGATTGTTCAATCTTCATTCTATGGTATAGCTGAGGTGCTAATTTAGTGATCAGAGCATGCAAGAAAGGTAAATGGTTTATTGTGAGGTAATAGAGGTTAGTAAAGGTGTTAGTCATTCATGGTTAGTTCATTGATAGGAAGAATTCCTGTGCTACCTGGCAATGACTCGAAAGTCAAAACAGGGGCCAGGTATACCTCCGCGGGTGTGGGGGTCTCCCTCCTCGGGTGGGCAAAAAGGGGGAGCTGGGCGCCCTCTCTCTGATATAGTCGTCCGGCGGCTGTGGCTAGGGGCTTGCCATATCACCAGTGTTTTAATAACCCTCTGTGTATGAGACAGATGTGAGTGTCTTTAATACCAAAACCGAAGGTGCCTTAGCTAGCTGGTTTTACTCGACTGGTTGTTAATTGTAGGGTTTGCTGGATATGGTGGAGACTGGGTTGCTAACTCTGCCACATTTATCTGGAAGTATGACAATAGAAGTTAGTTACTGGCGGGGCGGCTAGCCTCGCACCGACGACCATTGGGTGCAGGGTTGTGAAGGGAATTTCATGGTCTCCTGAAATATCCCCAGGCTACCTTTTAGGATCAACTTTTCCTGGTACCTGGCGCGGGGTACGAACCTCTGAAGGGAATTTAACCCCCCTAAAAACCCACAGGTTTTGAGATGCCTTGGGTGGGGTTCGAACCCTGGTTAGTGACCCAACCATCACCACCAGGCCCGCGCGCTAACCCACTGTACTACCACGGACGTACTAAAAGTATAGCAACCTTAGTCCGATTTTTAAGAACCAGGTGATAGTCTCGTGGTGTTATCACGTGATGAGTTTATTGGACTTACCATCTCCGACTATTTTACGCTATACCTGACGTCAACTCGGGTTAGTATTATTGTGGGTGCGGGACATTTTCGAGGGCATTACAATAATCTTGGACCCCACCATTGCCCATGACTACATGATTGCCATCCACGAGGGAAACGGCATACACCTTGGACAAAAGAAGATGTTAAAGATCTTCACAGACCAATACTGGACCCCCAACCCCTCCAAAATTGCACAACGAGTGACAGAATCCTGCAAACCGTGTTTATTGGGAAAGGATAGATCACGCACCCCAGGCCCAGCTGGTACCATTTCTGCCAACAAACCGTTCCAAGTCCTATCCCTCGACATCATGGGCCCGTTTCCTTCTTACGCTGGCAACCGCTATATCATCACATTTGTGGACGTATATTCAAAATTTTGAATAGCCTGCCCAGTTAAAGACCACACAGCCACCACAGTCGCCACACTGCTTGCCACAGAAGTGTTCCCTATATTCGGCCTTCCCCTTGCTCTTCTATCGGACAATGCCCCCGAGTTTAGTGGACACGTTTAGCAACAATTCACCCAACAATGCGGTATTAAGATTAGACACTCATCCCCGTACTGGCCTCAAGGAAATGCTATATGCGAACGCAGCCATCGCACCATCAACAACCAGTTACGTACAAGAATGATTGCTCTTAACACCTCAGACTGGCCATCACAACTAAAGATGATACAATGGGGCATGAACACCTGTCCCCGAGAAGACGGTATTTCCCCTCATGAACGTGTTTATGGTGTACCCCCCCTGTTACTGCCATTCCACCACCACGCTCACCTTCCCTCCACCACCTCTACAATTGACCCATTGCAACATCTGCAAAACACCCTCCATACCGCCCAGATCTGTCAGGACACCAAAACTGATAACATCGATGACAAAAACCCTTTCGCCATCCATGACACCGTAATGGTAGCCAACCTCCCTATCACCAACAAGTTAGGCCCTCGCTATGTCGGGCCCTACACCGTCATACAAGTCCCAAATGCCTTTCAAGTCACCATCGACTATCACGGCGTGACTCGCACGTTCCGAACTAGATTCGTCCGAGCGTTTAAACCTCTAAAGCCACAAGACATTACCCCACCCCACACATCCGACCCTGAATTAAACACCCCTACTCACCCTTCCACTCAGGCTATGAATATTCCCATGCAAACCCCTAAGGACCTAAGCCCTCCAGCACCGAACCGACAAATCATTTCTCAACATACCCCCCAAACTAACCTCCACAAACCCCAAGCCCCCACTATCACACCCTCTTCCACCATGACACCTTCCTTCACTTCTGATAGTCAAGTGCCTCCCCAACTTATCCGAGTACGAAAACCTCCACCCACAACCCCGACCACAACAGAAACCCTCCCGTCTAGCCCTGACATACCTCCACCAGGCACCACAGTGAGAAAACCACCACCCCCACCCCAAACCAAGTACCACACAATCTACCTCAGTAACCTCACGCTACAACTTACGCCCACGACAAAAATCGTTTAAAACCTCCAGAAAACACACCCTGCTAACCAAGTTCCGTAGGGCTGCCAGACCACTACCCTCCTACTCCTCCTCCTCCTCTTCTTCGTCGAATTCTCCCCCACAAAGGGAAAGAAGAAGAATAATCACCAGCAAATCACCAACCTCATCAAACGACACACCCCACACACGCCCCTACCCCCAACCCTCCAACTTAAATCTACACTCCTTACCCACCCGTCTAGCCCCCCCCGCATCCGCCCCTTTCCCCTCCATGATCCCCACCACCCCACCCACACACCGACCAACCTCCTCATCTCACCGAACCCCCAACCAACCAACCCCTAAGGAATCCCCCCCCACAAAGTCACCCCTGAGAAAACCCCCACATGTCCTTTACCTGTAAAACGTTCTTCCCCTCAATATAAAACATCATCGAGCGACTCAAGTCCCACGACAAACATCTACCTTCCCACCAGGACCGCCAGAGGTAGAATAATCAACAGACCCTTCAGATTTAAAGACAGCGATACAAAAATAACACCCCGTTCTGACACTCAGGACCCAAGCCACACAACACACACACCCCCTCCTTCCCACACACCTCCTTCACCCACCTTACCTAAACCGATCTTGCGCATTGCCTCACTATATATTCCCAGCCTACAACACCGCCCAAGAAAACCAAATAAAACCCAAACTCATATTCCCCCTTCATCCCCAGCTCTGTTGTCACGCGTGAATCCCCTTTCGGTTAGTAACCCATTCACCACACTAAACAGACCTCCTGTCAATCCCACACACCTCACTCCGACCCCCACGGGGGAAAGCTACAAACCATTCATACGAAAGGTTAAAGTAAAAAAAAACACTGGACACTTGGCCCGTGTACCACACCCACATCAAGCCCGGGCAGCCGCCCGCCACAACACAGAGGACACATTCTTACAGGTATACATTGACCTGCAAAAGAAACCTGACCGTCGCTCTCTTGCTTGGTGGAACTTTCTAAATACCCTTAAAATGACCCACCATGACTATGCTTCTTTTTACTTCACCCTTGAGGCTCGAGGACGAGCCTATAATGAAGGAGAGGGAAGTAAAATTCCCCAGAACAAGAAGCCCACCACAGAAGCCACGAGCGAACACCACACAGAAACACACGAAAGAAAGGTCCACAGAACGAAAGGACCAGCTGACCGAGCCAGCCATTTCAGACAGGCCATAGCCCGCAGGGCTAAGCAGCTCCAGGCCGCACCTACATACCTTTTCTAAACTGACCATTTTCCACACCTCACGTACACTACCCCCTCGTGTCCTACACTCCTAACTACAAAGATGATGAACAGGAATATACATTCATATTAAAAACACCCATGCCCTGTCCCGACGTTGAGCCAATGCCAACACATCAGACAGCCATAATTATATCTATGTATGTTCTTACATCCGAGAAGTAGATGTTATATATCTTAGAAGTTAAAACACCCACGCCTGTCCCTAGACCTCGTATATCATTTCCCATGACGAGTATAGATATATGTAACCCGTGCTCAGTCGCCCCCTTGCATTGTTCCTCTAGTAACTAAGTGTCTCTATAATATTAACTGCCACCAGTATTGATACGACATAGCGGCACTGTCCTTGTGTCGTATTGTGCCAAGTACAGATCAACCAGGTTTCATCACCTTATTAGGACGACGACTATAATGTCGTCGTTCACCGATGTATGCAATCCTTAGTTTAAGTATTAATATTAACATTCCCTAACATCTTGTCTTGCCAGACTAAGCTTTCTGAAGACCCATCGCCCCATAAATCTATGTATTCAATCCTTAGGTTAAGTATCTTTATCCGCCATTGTGTTCACCTTTTTCCATTTACTTTTCCACAATTGTCATACGTCTTCCACTTGCCTCCTTCGTATCCACAGTCCACACTACGCCAATTTGCTTCGTGTCATACACCTCTTACCCCAACCAGAGATTGTATAGATAACCTTGTTACCAGTATCTGTACCTCGAAACAATAAATAAGTACCCCTACGAACTGCCGCTTTTTTTGGTATATATATTTTATAGAAAACGCAGTTCCCAGGGCCAACTAATAGTATCCATAACCCCTCGGACTGACCACATAATTCTATCTTTTCCAGACTCATATACCACCCCATAGTTGCATTCCCCGGTAGCATTTGGCTAACGTACTTCCACTGCCTTTTCAAACTCCAATATCAACTGCAGCCTAATGCCACCCCTACGCCCAGAGACCTTAGGGTCAAATTCCCCTATAGCCCCCCTGAACTCCTCCCCTCTCATTATAAGACCCCGCGCTTCTCTACTCTTGTCCGACCTAGCCTCTCTCTCATACCTCTTGAAGATCCTTGAATATTCCGTTGCTAACGCTCTCCAACCTTTTATATATATACTCCTATCCAGCCTACCTTCACTTAGTAGGCCAGAACAACATTAGAACTTTACTAACCCCTTGCATGCCATCTATTCTCTTACAACCCATACACAACCCTGCACCCAATGGTCGTCGGTGCGAGGCTAGCCGCCTCACCAGTAACAAACTTCTATTGCCATACTTCCAGATAAATGTGGCAGAGTTAGCAACCCAGTCTCCACCACATCCAGCAAACCCTACAATTAACAACCAGCCGAGTAAAACCAGCTAGCCAAGGCACCTTCGGTTTTGGTATTAAGGACACCCACATCTGTCTCATAAACAGTGGGTTATTACAAACACTGGTGATATGGCAAGCCCCTAGCCACAGCCGCCGGACGACTATCACAGAGAGAGGGCGCCCAGCTACCCCGTTTTGCCCACCCGAGGAGGGAGACCCCCACCCCCGCGGAGGTATACCTGACCCCCTGTTTTGACTTCTGAGTCATTGCCAGGTAGCGCAGGAATTCTTCCTATCAATGAACTAACCATGCATGACTAACACCTTTACTAACCTCTATTAACTCACAATAAACCATTTACCTTTCTTGCATACTCTGATCACTAAATTAGCACCTCAGCTATACCATAGAATGAAGATTGAACAATCTAAGAGAGACGCTCCTATCACAGCTGTCCCCATCCTCCTCGCAAAGTAGATCCAGTCTCTCTCCCCTAAATACTTCCAGTATAGCCAAAATAGTACCTCTTACTAAGGCTCAGTTATCTTAAAATATGAAGGCTTCCTATAGCCATGTTCCACAACAGTAATCACCATCTTACCTAGTCCCCATATCTATTGAGAGCTCAAATAAGTCCAGAAGACTCGAGATCCCTATTGTCTACGGGGTCCAGAACCGAGCCTATAACCTAGCTCCCGCCCCCAGTCAAATCAGTTGAAAGTTAGACACCAACCAGTGGTCACTACCCTGAAGTTAACCTCTAGCTCTGCCCTTGTGTAGTTCCTGAGTTGAGAGATTCCCGAGCCGGCACACTCCATGGCAGAAGTTAAATAGAAGATCTGTCCATGTACCAGTCCTAACGTGCACCTTATAACCTTCACACAAATTCGTGGGTATATAAGTGTGTAGCCAGCAACGATCGTCAAGAGATCCGACTTGAGAACTTCCTACATTTTGGACCACCTGGACGGCCGAGGAACCAGTCGTTAGCCCCCAACATCACCGGAAGCAAGATAACCAGGACCAGATCTACAAATACTATTCAAGATTCATGTTGCTAGTACTAAGTGTTATAGTACTAGTTTGACACTCACTTATTAACTTTTTATAAAGTGGCTATAACCTTGCCCAGTGTAACTCATATTTAACCATTCCATTTGGGACGTACTAAGCGTATCAGTGCTCATTAATTAACAGGCGACATTGACTCTCGTAATTACCTTATTCAGATATTAAAACTCTAGTGATATCTAACGTTCGCCCACTGATTTGTGTTCTACGTATTTCTGCCATAAGAATATAAAACTTAGATCAGTACCCCCATGAGGTTACTAGAGATTCCGTGTTCTACAATACGCGTGTCTAATCCTAACTGTGAGCTGCTACTTGGGCACGCGACCAGCCAGTAAGAGATCAAATCAGTGAAATTGAATTACATGAATATATTGAGGTCTTCTATTCTAGAGGTCTTCTATTCTATATTGTCTATATTTGAGGAACTTGCTAATTAAACCCGTGATCAGAAGAGTATACCTGAACGTTGGAAGTGGGAGACTAGGCTCCATCCAGATCCGCTAATGCTAGCAGTTCCCTTCTATTATTTGTTTTGTGCGAGAATTATTATCTTTCCATGCTCTTTATTTACTTACTTAAATAAATGTGAACTTGTGTCGTGTTACCGTGTGTTTATTTTGTGTTCTCTATTCCTCATACCTTGTATTGTGCATGCAGCCTTATATACCCAGTCATTTAGAACTCACATTACCCAAGTTAAACCTGTAGAAAAACAGGGCATAACAAAACCTATAATTGATAGTGTCGTTACTTTAGATCAAAAATAGACAAATATCCCTTGTGAAATTATGGCAACAAAAGTCCCAGAACATGCTATACATTTATATCTATACTGACTCGATGCAGTAATATATTTGAAAAGAAAATTGCAGTTCCCAGCTTGCGGGATAATAGAGTACACGGATTTATTGTAATGATAGGTATATATTGATAATAATTATATTCTTAAAGTTAGTAAGAATTAAAGAAACAAACATTCCTACTAAAATGGTTTTATTGAATAGCGACACTGAAATTGCATTAATCAAAGAGACAATTTCATTCACACACTCAGCCCTCAATCTAACCCACTTATCTAATCCACTTACCTAAATACAATTACCCAGTATTATAACTACCCCTAAGATTACCCCAAATCATTATACTGATTACTGTTTAGTCAAACGAAATCTCACATCAACCAACCCTTTAGTCTACTGTGATTCTGAAATCGTCTAGCCCAGCAAATGACCGCATGATCGAATAAGGTACGAGATTTTCCCACACTCACAGTACCCGTCAATTACACTCATCACTCTCTCTCTCTCTCACCTCCTCACCTCGGTTACGTGACTCGCTAGACTAATGAGAGTTGCCTAATTAAAGGGTCTCAAAACGGGCAGTACGACAAGTCCTAGGGAGTCAAGCCGACCATCCTCTAACAGTAACCTCACCCTCTGTGGGGTTGAGAGCTACGGCGTCACTCACCGACACACCACACACGTGACTCGCTAGACTAATGAGAGTTGCCTAATTAAAGGGTCTCAAAACGGGCAGTACGACAAGTCCTTCAAGCCGACAATCCTCTAGCGGTAACCATCACCCTCTGTGGGGTTAAGATGCTACGGCGTCACTCACACACCCGCACACATCCACACACACGTGACTCGCTAGACTAATGAGAGTTGTCTAATTAAAGAGTCTCAAAAAGGGCAGTACGACAAGCCCTTCAAGCCGACTATCCTCTAGCGGTAACCTCACCCTCTGTGGGGTTAAGCGTTACGGCGTCACTCACCACACCCGCACACATCCACACACACCCCTGGCCACGTGCATAGCTAAATCAGTGGGATATCGCCGCAGGAGAACTATGTCGCCCTGGGCATCCCTAGCCTTTAGCAAGCCCTCTGTGGGGTCATGCTTACACCTGCCATTCTCGGCCATAGCATAAGCTAATTCGGTCGGCGTCACAACCTTGGCCATGTGTACGGTCTGGCACAGTCCTGGTGACAGGCCGACACACACACGCACACCACCACACACACGCACACCACCACACCTCATTCTGGATATTTCAATCAACGTTGACACTTGTCTAACTGAATTGGACTCACCTGATTATGGTTGAATTAGGGCACGAGGTACCCTCGCAGCCCTGCCGACCCATTCATCGCGGGCACAACAAAAATGGACTATCTCGTTGGGGTCGGGCAGGAGAAGAATAAAGCCTGTCCTGGGCATTCCTGCCCCCTTTATAACCTCGGTTTTCCCCTCCCCCATCACATTTTGAATTTGGTGCCAATGAAAAGACTGGACACTCCCTATGACCACGCCTACAACATGAATGCACACACACATGTACGCGTAATGGCGGCCTACCCACGCTCACAAGCAAGAACGCACACACGCACACATGTACGCGAGGCGCCTAGCGGTACATAGGCCTATGCCTGTGCCTCCACCCCTCACCTCTCCCTTTCTCTACAGCTGTTCCCGCCTCCCCAATTTTTCCCGCGCTCGAGAAATATAGCTAACCTCGTATTATATATATATGTTATATAATATATAACATATATTATATAATATATGTTATATAATAACAGTATATAATCACAGTCACGGTCTGACCCGTGACATCCTGTAAGGGGTCTAAATTGACTAGGCTTGATTTTGGCAATATTTACACCAAGACTTTTACTGTTCACTCACTTTAAGCCCAATAATGACCCAGTCAGTGTTGAGATTAGTTGAAATGTTCGGTATTATGTTATTATCGTGATTAAGATATCAGTTGACATATATTAAATTGTAATGACTAGAAAGAAATAATTAAATAGGCCTAATGGTGTCTTATAGGTACGAGGGTCATTATTCTAGCTTTACATATTAAATATAATTGTTTGGTATTGTTATATTAAGTCAAGAAAAGGGGTGTCACAATCGGAGCAATGTTGTTTTGGAATTAGAATGAAATTTACTTGTTTTGGCCATTTAATCACTTCCAGGTGAATAAAGTTAATTGCAGAGCATAACTTTAACTTTGTGAATCTAGTATATTGCTGGGCTTTGGCCTAATAATTGCTTGTACCGAGTCTCTAGTGTGACCCCCTGATTCTGAGGCCTTAGCGACAAGTGCCCACCTCAAGGGGGCTAGACAGGTCGAAATTTATGAGTCCTAGATCCAACTTAAAAACTATAGTCTTACCTAGGATATCGTAAGTAATAGTTAACATGTTTGTGACTGAAATTCGTTTGCATCATATAAAAGTAATTCAATTATCCTTTGAAAGTCTTATTAGACTCTTAAGTAAGTTGAGGAGCTCATTTAATCAAGGTAAGGTTATTGTTGTGACAAAGTATGTTGACCCCAAAGTCCTACAACAGGGCCCTACCTCTCTAGGTGCCTTCATTCCCTCACAGTCGCCAGCCTCGGGCGGACTTAACCCGGCAAGTGCTGAAACACTAATAAGAGTTTTACCGCTGCGCTGCGGAACCCCTTATATAATCCCGGTTTTTTAACGCGTACCAAAACCGCGGTCTTACAGCCAGGCGGCTACAAATTGGTGCGAGTGTAGTACGACTTGGCACCTCTCGATACCACCGCCCCACACGCTCGGCCCGCACACAGGCAAGCGGTACACACGCATGCACGTACACACGCATTGGAGCCTACACCACCCTCACGCTCTCGCCCTGATGATACAACCAGCCTTCCTTCTGGTGGTGTCAGTGGCCGTGGAAGGCAGAGAGTGGCTGCCAAAGACCCTAGCTACCATTACTACGGCATGAGTAGGTCCGAGGAAGAGGAACCTGCACGTAAAGCATGTAAAACACGTGCAAGCAAGGGCAGTGCACAGAGTCATTATCTTTCTGGGACACTGCCACCACCACCCTGCAGGCAACTGCTACCACCACTACCACCACCACTGCCACCGACGCAGGAGGCCGCCCTTGGGCTGCAGGACCTGCGGGGGCCACTGGGAAGACAGGGAAGGGCATGGGTAAAAAAACTGTTACCTCTGCCACTATCACCTTGCCACCACCACCACCACCACCACCACCACCAGCCGCCCCTGCCGCCTCTGCCGGCCCTTCTGCCCCTGCCCCTGGCCCTGCCAAAGGGAAGAAAGGGACGAAGGGCAAGGTGACAACGGCGACAGGGACAACAATAATTGCACATACAGCTGGCTGACCTTGGCTTGCCAGCGGCTCGCGACTCACAGACACAACTTCCCTCCCTCCCTCCCTCCCTCCCACCAACCACACCTCTCCCATAACCTCCGTTCCCGCCTGTAAACTCTCATAATTCGCTTATATGTCGCATATTTGGTCTATATGCGGCATATTCCTTGGTATATGGGTGGCCTACATACGTACACGTACTTTATATATAGCATGACAGTGGTGAAAATACGATATATACGTGATATTACAGCCAACAGACCCTGTACATCTTGGCAACTCTCGATACCACCCCGCCACACGCTAAACCCGCACTCACTCAAGCGGTACACAAGCACTTGTCCCCCGCATAAACTCTCATCTCAGTTCCCGCCTCTAAACTCTCTCATAATTCGCTTATATGTCGCATATTTGGTCTATATGCGGCATATTCCCTGGTATATGGGTGGCCTACATACATACACATACATACATATATGTACACAAGCACTTGTCTCCCGCGTAAACTCTCTCACCTCAGTTCCCGCCTCTAAACTCTCTCATAATTTGCTTATATGTTGCATATTTGGTCTATATGCGGCATATTCCTTGGTATATGGGTGGCCTACATATGTACACATACGTACATATATGTACACATACTCTACATAGCATAAAAGTGCTCAAAATAGGATACATATGCGACATTACGCCCTAACCCGCCCTCCCCTCCCTCTACTCCTACCCCCTGGCCGCGCGGATATTCACCCGGGAAATCTTGCCGCGCGATGACAATCTGGCCGCATGATGCCATTCGCTCCACTTTGTTCAACTACGGACCGCCCCCCCACCCCACCCCCCAGACATTTTTTGTGGGGTCAAATATATATGGCTCGATGCGTGCGAACATTCCCTACACGTTGATGTACTTTTCATCGATATTTGCAAGGGGCGCTCAAATCGTCATACCTCCGCACAGGGGTGCCTGTATACTATAGGGGGTACGCAGCGGAGAGGTTAAGGGGAGATTTTTTGGCTAACTCAGTATAAATTTCCTTGTGTGTTGTGTTTAGATAAAACCTTCAGTTGAAGGTGAGTTGAAATGAATTGTGAAGTATTTAAGATAGGTTTGAGACCATTTTTAAGCCCAGTTTCTTACATGTAACTACTTGGTCGAAGGTGAAATTATTCACTCCGTCTGATAATTGATAATTTAGATTTCAAATTCCATATTACTTGTCCTGCCAACCTTATTAATTAGGTATAAGATAATAATGTTAATTGTATTATGTTAGTGTAGTATTATATCACAGCAATGATATCCCGTATGTCGAGTTCAGTAGCCTATGTAACTTAATGTAACCAACATTCCTTTACGAGTAGGGTGTATAGGCCTACACTCCGTTTTCCATTTGCCCATTTTCTTTATATATTTTTGAGGGCATCACACAGGGCCAAATTCTCGCCATTCTCCAATATCCTGTCTCCGTTTCTGGTCAGTAGCGCCAGCAAATTCTATCACGCACGCCAAGCGTCCTGGCTGCGTGAGTCTCCGACACGACAATAACAATGTCCGACCTTAGCCTATATTGTGCCGTTTCACCTATACTGTAATGTATAGTAATATGGATTTACATCTACAATTATAATGCAATATGACTCAATCTACACGTTAGTGTAATTTTATTTTAATTTGAAGCTTATATATGGAAATTTATATTTTGAACTTTTTCAATTCATACCAATCGCCGTGACGTAGGCTATAAAACAGTGGTTTCACTTAAACTGTAGAATAATATGGATTGATATTGACAAACTTTGTGTAATAGGACCCAAACTATACGTTAATGTTGCTATGTTTTGCGTTTGAAGCTTATATAAGTAGCTATGAGGAAGTTTTTCGCAAAATATAGGCTATAGCCTGACGGAGCCCCTGTCGTTACCTCGGCACTAAACGATCGTTTATATTGTGCTGTTTCACCAATAATTTAGAGTAATATGGATTTATATCGACAATTATATTTCAATATGACTCAATCTACAAGTTTGCGTTATTATGTTTTATATTTGGAGCATATATGAGGAAATATTTTGAACTTTTCGGAGGTTGTAGAATGCTTGGTAGGCTATATTCCTGTGTATGCGGGTAGACCTGTATTTATCTCAATAATTTGGTAATTTTACATTTTACATTCATAAATAGTCCACTAATATACTAGGTTAAGTTAGGCTAGGTTAAATATATTGTTCAATGATTCTTAGTAAATAGGCATCTGAAAAACAGTTCCTCCTGCTACACAACCGAATGTTTTCGTTTCATACCAATCGCCGTGGCGTAGGTATGTATAGGAAGTGGTTATTTAGCTGCAAGTGGTGTAGCTATTTTAACATTAATTCACTTAATTTATGTCTATCCGCAGTCCTTCTAAAAATCAAAACACACAATTATGTAGCAAAATATATATTTCGACGTCATATACTTGAGATATCAATGAGATTAAATGCGAGCTGTAAAGAGGCTGACAATCTACCTCCATCAAAAAATGGAGCTTCCCACCCAGTGCGGGAAGCATCCTAGCTCCATCAAATGGTGAGATTTGTGCTGGAGACTGGCGGTAGCTCCATTTTTTGCTGTAGAATGGCGAGAATTGGCCCAGTGTGATACCCCCTTAAGTAAATTATATCTTTATCCCCAACCCTCCGTTTTCTATTTGGACCATTTTTCTTTATATATTTTTGAGGGTCAACTAAGTCAATTTTATCTGTAACCCAATAATTTACATCCTCATTTTGTTATCTCTTAATTGATACATTTGACAACTTTTGTAATGGTAATATGAATTAAGATATATAATTTTGTCAGTTTTATTAATGGTATTGTTAATACCAGGTCCCAGGTCAGGAGCGAAGTCCAGGGAGAAGTACCAGGTGCAGAGAGTCCTGTGTCCACTCCAGTGGGCATGACCTAGTGGCTGTACTGAGACAGGATGCTGTTGGTGTTATTGAGTCTTGAGCTAACCTTCACCCCATTGTGAGCTGTTGTACGCCTTATGAACCTAGTGACTGAAGTGTGTGTTTACTAGGGTAGTGGCCTTGGGGTCACCTGTTGAAGGGTTTTAGTAACTTTGATGTGGTGATAAGAAGTAGTTCATTGTGCCAATAATACCGATATATTCCGTGGTTGACTAAAGTAATAATCGTATTGATTTGTGTATCACAGTGAAAAGTGTATTTCTCTTTACAGTGTTTTAATATAGTTAAGAATACCAAACGGTATATTGTGTTTTTATTTATCCTGTGTCATTTACCTATTTTGCATTCATTTCACCTGTATTTCTTTGCATGCAACGGTCATTAAGCTACCAGAGTAATAAATTGGACCAATCATCATTAATTAATTAAAGGAAGAAACACAGTAATGGAATGAAACTTGAAATAATAACTAAGGAGGGGGTAACAGCAAAGTCCAGGAACATTAGAAAAGAAAAGCAAAGACCACGAAAACCCCCCCTTACAGTCCCGGTCAATCCAACTTGCCCAGTTTACATGTCCAGACTTTTTCTCGTACCAAAAAGGGACAGTATTCAGATGAGGCCAGTCGTAGACCTGTCTTGTTTGAATCGATGCATTCACAACGCATTCAGCATGCTCACTGTGAATCAAATCAGCCTAACACTTCTGCCGCAAGGTTGGATGTGCTCATTAGACCTGACAGAAGCATATTGGCATGTCCCGGTAAATAAAAGGTTCCAAAAATTCCTTGCTTTGAGGATAGAGCATCAGACTTATGTCTTTCAGCGGATGCCATTCGGGTTGAACCTAGCACCGAGAATATTTACCAAATTAGTCCGGCAGGCTTTACTACCACTTTTAAATCAGGGAATCAAAGTATTGTGGTACTTAGACGACTGGCTAGTGGTGGCGGAATGAGAGTCTATGCAAGAATCATGTAACTCAAATTATAAACCATGTTCAATCCCTGGGGTTCAAGGACAACTTGGCAAAGTCGAACCTTGTCCCAACAAGGGTAATTCAGGGGATAGGGCTGGTCTGGGACACAGCACATCTTACTCTAAGTCAGAGTGTGGATAATCGAAATAGATTTCGAAAGAAATTGTTTTTGTTTCTCCACAGTCTGACTACCACGAGAAGGACGTGGGAATCCCTGGTCGGCTCTCTCAACTGTATTCAACTTACAATAAAGTTGGGCCGGTTGAAAGTAAAGAGATTAAATCTGGAAGGAAACACAAATTTCACCCCTATTGCCGGCAGAAAAGTTATGGCGAATTCCATCGTTAATTCACAACTTGCTATCAGTTTGGGCGAGGAAGAAACATTGCACTCAATAATGACGTGGACGTCTTCTCCACCCACGATTTGGATAGATACAGATGCATAAGGGACAATAGGCTGGGGTTATCAGTCAAGCCTCGGCCATCAGGGTCAACTTCGGTCAAGGGCTTTGGTCTCAATCCGAGAATTTTCACATAAACGCGAAAGAGTTGTTAGTCCCCTTATTTTTCCTACAGGCTCACGGCTCCACCTTGCGGGGGAAATCAGTAGCCTTTCGAAGGGACAATTTCTAATGCAGTATCCTGCAAGGGTCAACGAGGTCTCGGAAGTTGCTAGAGTTGTCGGAAAAGATTTTTGTTCTGGCGGACAAGCTGGACATTCATCTTCACGCATCTTACCTGCCGGGCGTAGCCAATGTCTGGGCAGACGCTCTGTCACGAAGACAGAGCATCAGAGTAGAATGGTCTCTCAAGCAAACCATCTTCAATCAGATGGTTGCAGAGCTATACCGTCCACAAGTGGATTTATTCGCATCCAAGGAAAACCACAAACTTCCTCTCTACCTAACCCGCCGGGAAGTAACTTCGGCGGGGGGTCCAGACGCATTGATGGAGGATTGGAACAGGTGGAATTCCATCTATCTTTCCGCCTCCAGACGCTTCTCTCATGTGTCAAGTAGTTCGCAAACTACGGGATTACCGGGGCTTAGTCTCGATAATCGCGCCCCTGTGACCGGCTCAGGTGTGGTACCACCAATTGAAGATGTGGTGCGAGAACCCGGTGTCACTCCCGATCTCGTACTTCCAAATCATTGACGAAGCAGCTAGGCCCTCCCATCCATCCCCTTCCCATTCGTTGATGTCTTAAGTTAAGTCTTGATATATCATTGAAGGCAGGATGACGCGACTCGGTTCAGCGTCTCGGGAATCCACAGCAAGACATCCACAAAAGTTGGGAAGCTTTATTATAGCATTTCTTAAGTAGATTTTCTTTTTTATTTTTTATGAATTTTGTTCGTAGTGAGTACCCAATCATAATGACGATTCCATAAGAGAATGAGCATACCCTTATGACGTAGGCACTCTTTCTCCCTGTGGCGGGTTGTTTCAAACAGGTTGACGCGGGCACTTGAAAGAGACCTATTATGTAATAGGCATATCGTCAATGATTTCGGGGCCACTACTAAGTATTAGGTTTTCATTCCTCCCTCCGGGACTCAAACCTATAATTATTCACTTATGTCCATACTCAGTATACTCTATCTAGTATGAACAGTACCGATGCTACGTAATCTGGGTTGATGTAGCGTTACGTATCTTTCCGTAGTCTTAAGTTGAACGCTTCCGTAACCTTATGTTGAACGTTCTATAATTTTGGGAAGAATATGTTATTCTGTAGTTCTATATGGGAAAGTATTGTAGGATGATAATTCCCATATATTTGTGTATTACTTAATAATATTGTTCCTGTGTATCTCATTGTATAAGGATGGGATACATTTTCCATACGCTATGGGCGTGCGCGGATAGTCACGAGGGACACAAAGACGATGCGCTCGTCCTCACTCTCCACCCAACCTCCGTCCCAGCTACACGCTAAGCTTATTCCTTCATTTGTTTCATATATTAGGTGTTTTAGCTTCACTTCCATCTCATTTTCATAGTCACTACATCATCATCTTAATTAGCTATCATAAAACTTAACGTAATTATCTAGCCTATCTTCCCCTGGGGGTTAAGGAATAGAATATGCCCTACGTGCCTTCTGTGTGTCGTAGGAGGCGACTAAAGAGGTTGGGTCGGTGGGCTTGCGATCCCCACCCGGTAAAAATATCTAAGCAAAGAAAAACGAACGAACAGCCTCGGATGCGGACGGAACCTACGTTGACGAACCACGACCGACTAAGGACATTCCTTCGGACATTCTGAGAATGGCTACGTGGAATGTTAGTGGCATGAATGATGGCACAAAAGAGAGAGAGGTTCTGGAAGTGTTAGTAAATGCCAGGCTGGATGTATGTGGAATGACAGAGACCAAATGGAAAGGTTCAGATGTGAGAGAGTGGGAGTATGGAATGGGTGTGTGTGCTGGAGTGAGTGAAGGAACAGCGAGAGAAGGTGCATGTTTGTTTGTAAGTAGAAAATGGAAGGAATGTGTAAGAGAGTATGGGTCTGTGGGTTCAAGGATTGTGTGGGTGAGAATGAAAGTAGGAATACAAACGTGGGTGATTGTATGTGTGTATGCCCCGACAGAGAATATACTTGAAAGAAAGAAAGAGGAGTTCTGGATGAATGTGGAGGCGTGCCTGGAGAAGTTTGACAAGAACAAAAGAATATTTCTGATTGGGGATATGAATGGTAAGGTGGGTGATAGGAAAGTTGAGGGAGTGGTGGGAGGGTGGGGGGTACCATCAGAGGTGAATGGGAATGGTAGTGCACTTGTGGACGTATGTGTGGGGAGGAGGCTGTGGATAGCCAACACCTTCTTCCGACACAGAATGATCCACAGGTACACGTGGAAACGGATGTTGACGATGAAGGATAAGACAGTGGTGGAACGAAAGTCATTGATTGATTATGTATGTGTGGATGAACAAATGAAGAAATCTGTGATGGATGCTAGGGTGTATAGGGGTATTGGAGAGGGTCTGTCTGATCATTATGTAGTGGTAGCTAGGGTTAGGATACAAAAGAAGTGGGTGAGGAGAGCTGGAGGGAGGCGAGAGGATGGTGGAATGGTGAGGAGGGTGGAGAGGTTGCAGGAGGAGGAAGTCAGGGAGGAGTACAGGAGAGCAGTGAAAAGAAGACTAGGTGGGTTCGACCTGGAAGTTATGGAGGAAGTGGAGGAGATGAGCAAGGTGTTTAACCCTTAATTAGCGGCGAGCAACATAAGTCGAGTTAAATAAAGCTGGACTATGTGGCGGCGCTCGACATAGGTCGAGTGGCAATTTCAGCACGTAATGTGGCTGAGAGAGAGAGACAAGTGGTGGCAGGAGACTAGCGAGCGTATGACTGCTCCAGACCACCGCGGCGAACCTACTGACACAAATCTCAGCTCCCTCCTCCCTCTCTCACTCGCTACATACTCAATTATGTACCGAAAGTACCGAATTACCTGCTTTTTGCACTCGCGTTGCACGGTTATTGCAAGAAAACTATCCATCATACAAGGATCGTTATGGTGTCATTCGAAAGCTCTGTTTATGCCCTTTCAGGGATAGGTACTTGTTTTACGTTCTGGGTCTTATTTAGGCATGAAAATGATCACGTAAACAGCCCTATTTTGGCTAAAAACACCCCGCTGTGCGGTACACATAAATAAACCGCATAGGCCGCTCGTAAGGTGTTAAGGATGAGATCTGTGCAGCATGTGAGGAGGTGTGTGGAGTGAGGAGAAGAGGGAGGGGAGTGAAAGGTACAGCATGGTGGACAGAAGAGGTAGGAATAGCTGTGGAAGAAAAGAAGAAAGCATATAGAGAGTGGTTGGGTAGTAGAGGGAATGAAGATTTCGAGAGACAGAAACGAGCGAGGTACGTGGAGAGTAAGAGGGTGGTGAAGAGAGTAGTGAAGGAAAGTAAGAGAAGAGTAGATGAGGAATTTGGAAGGAATCTGAGTGTAAAATGGAGGGAGAGTAAGAAACTGTTCTGGAAAGAAGTCAAGAAAGTTAGGGAAGGTAGCAAGGGAAACAGTAAGGGTGTGAAAGATAAAAATGGGAGAATGCTAGCCGAGAAGCAAGAGAGAGTCGAAAGATGGAGGGAGTACTTCAATGAGTTGCTAAATGTAAGGAATGAAGAGCCAGCAAACATATAGCTGGATATGGTATGGGAGGGAGAAGAAGAGAAGTAGTGGAGGAGGAGGTGGGGATCAGGATGTCAGAAGTGTGGGAAGCCATGAAAAGAGTGAAGTTGGGGAAAGCACCAGGAACAGATGGAGTGTGTGGGGAAATGTTGAGGTATGGTGGTGAGATAGTGATAGAATGGGTATGGAAAATGTGCAAACTAGCATGGGAGAAGGGGAGTGCACCCGATGACTGGAAGACTGGCATAATAGTCCCCCTATATAAGGGCAAAGGGGAAAGAGGAGTGTGTGGTAACCACCGAGGAATATGTCTTCTAAGCGTAGTAGGGAAGGTATACAGTAGGGTAGTGATTGAGAGAGTGAGAGTGAGAACGGAGAAATGGATAGGCGACGAGCAGGTAGGTTTTAGGAAGGGAAGAGGATGTGTAGATCAGATTTTTACCCTGAATTGTGTTGTGGAGAAGAAACAAAAGGTGTATGTTGCCTTTATGGACTTGGAGAAGGCCTATGACAGAGTGGATAGAGAAGGTTTGTGGAAAGTACTTAGAATATACGGAGTAGAGGGCAAGTTGCTGAAAGCAGTGAAGAGCATGTATGAGGGTGCAAAGGTGGCAGTACGTGTGGATAGTGAGCAGAGCGAGTTCTTTGACATGAATGTTGGTTTGAAACAGGGGTGTGTGATGTCCCCGTGGTTGTTTACTGTATATATGGATGGAGTCATGAAAGAAATACTATCAAGAGCAGTGGATGTTGATGTATCGTTGAAAAGGGAGGGAATTGAGTGGAAGCTACCTATACTGCTGTTTGCGGATGATACAGTTCTGATGAGTGATAATGAATGGGAGTTGCAGGGTCTGGTAAATGAGTTTGGAACAGTGTGCGAAAAACGGAATTTGAAGGTAAATGCGGGGAAGAGCAAGGTTATGGTCTTCGAAAGGGGTGAAGTCACAGAGTGTGAGGTGAAGCTGAACGATCAGGCTATGGAGATCGTCAACTCTTTTAAGTATCTGGGCAGTGTGTTGAGTAAAGATGGGACTATGGATGAAGAAGTGCGGGAGAGGGTACAACAGGGGAAGAGGGTTGTATGAACGCTAAAAGCAGTAACAAGAAATAGGGTGGTCAGTATGGAAGTGAAGAAGTCCTTGCATGACAGTGTGGTAATCCCGACACTGACTTACGGAAGCGAAGCATGGACGTTGGTTGAGAGACTCCGACCAAGAGTGAGAGCAGTGGAAATGAATTACTTAAGGAGTGCGTGCGGAGTTACATGGAGGGATAGACAGCCTAATGAGGAAGTAAGAAGGAGGTGTGGTGTGGAGGTAGATGTGCTGGAAAGTGTGAAAAGGAACAACTTGAGATGGTTCGGCCATAACATCTGAGTTCATCGTATAAGGTAAACAAATATTCTATATGCGTTATATTAATTAAAATATACAGTACACTCAATCTAAAGTAACCATAACTTATACAAGCTTTCTAATACTTACTTCTAATATTAATAAATAAAGAATACCATTACGTATGTAGCCTTATATGTACTATATTTTTAAGACCTTTAATAACCGAACAATAATCCAAAACCTGTGTGACGCTTCTGCATAATAGCCACGTGCGGGCATGCGCGCGCGTCGGCTGCCCAGCCGTTTAGAAACCGGCTGGTGGCAGCCGACCGGCCGGCTTTTCCTTAGTATATATCCTACGACAATGTAACTAATGTCTGGGATATTCTTATGTTGTTTCACAGCTTGTAGCTGCCCTTATTCTTAACCAACGCATCTTAGTATATTTTATTCTCGATAGTTGATTGTTTCATTATAATATATAAGATGTAAGTCTAGTGAGAGTGGGAGGAGATGTGCAGGAGAGAGAGACCGGCTGGGGGACGTTGCTTCGCGCGGAGAGTCTAGCTTGGGACGAATCTGATGTTGCCAATTTGATTGCAACGTTAGGCTTAGTTTCGACTCACGCCAGGGGTAGAGGATTTTGACCCGGCAACTGTGTTGAGTGTTGCCAGCATGGGATGTATTTTGCATGCCTAGGGTGGGGTCCAGACAGATTCAAGACTCAGAGCTCACCTCACTGTCGTACCCTTCGGACCCCCTTGATATCTATCCCTCTCAACCCCACTTAGAAACTTTCTCTCTTACTTTGTATACCTTCTTTCCACTACTTCACCAGTCTATTTAATTATCCCATCCCCTTGATAGACCTTATATCTATTATTGTATTAACGACGAGCTCTCAGATAACTAGATAGGATTTAGGGCCTTATGCAGAGATGTAATTGTTAATGAGACCTAGGAACCTTTTTTGTTGTCTCATATTTGGTGGTTTCATGCTTGCTAGTGTGTTCTTGTGTCAGGTTAGCTGGGGCTAGACCGGAGGGGAGGCTTTTTGCGATCCTTTAAGTAAAGTCTGCTAGTGCGAGTCCTGTGGACCCGCACGACTTTACTAGGATACCCGTGGGAGTCTGGGGGCATTTTCTTGTCTGTGTCCCTGTGTGTCTAGTGTTGTGTTGTGTGAGTGTGGGGATCGGTTTTTACACCATACCCGAAAGAGGATTTATGGAGCTCCGATCTTACTCTCAACCATCTGAACAATTTAACCAGCACACCTAAACTTCGTTAAATGCGGAAATAGCCTCACGAAAATATCATGCCCTGGTGGGGGCACGAACTCTCGACCCTTGGGTGTGAGGCAGGCACCTTACCAGTTAGACCAATAGAGATATCCCACTTGGCCTGTTCGGCTCAGGGTATTTCCGCATCCGAGGTCTGTTTAGGCTAGCCTATTTTCACTGACTTTACATGAGGGCCCTTGCCTAGTCCACTCAGCACTGCGCTAGCACGTCTTGCTTTTGTTTTAGGGTCGCCAGGAGAGAGTCAGATACTTGCGATCTGAGTCTCTCAAGAGAGCACCCTTTCAATTAGAGTAATTTGGCGCACAGACTTGGGAACGTCCCTAGGCTCGAGCAGGTGGCTCAGCCCGGGTATCCGAAGCCTATATCCTTCCGGCTAGACCTCTGCCGCCTGACAGATTAACAGCTAGGGGTTTATTATTTCTGTATGCTTGTTATTGTGCCACAGTTTACCGTTTTTGTGAGCATTGTGAGTCAGGGTGTGGCTTAGAGACTCTGTCCGAGCAGGCTTGCCTGACTAAGAGTGAGAAGCACACCTGTATGTGGTTATGTTGCGAGTTGCTGCCTTTATTTAATTATACCTATGCCATTATATACTGTAGGTCCTATCACTAGTATTTATTCCTGCTTATTAGTTAAGAGTTCTCTAAATCCGTAACGTACTTTCTTTGCTAAGCATCAGATCCTACAGTAGCCGCATGCAGTTTAGAAACCTACATCTTGTCTACCGGTACGATGTTTTGAGGACTGTTTGCTTTCACCTTCTTTCACGCAGGGGTGATTAGTTGTATTAATTAACGTAACGTTAAATGTACTTTCTTCTATCTATCTATCTATTGCCTGACGCCGTGATCCCCGAAGGGGTGGCCATGAACGAACCGCCCCCATGCACCTCTGTCCCCAGTCAGTCGACGCCCCTCCCCCCAACCAGCACCACCTTCGTTCATGTACTTCCTCACTTTCTTCTAGTTTGTTATTAAATTGTTTCTGCAATTTAATTCCGTTATCTATCTTTTCCCTGAAGCTTTTAAGTCAACTTAATTGTGTGATCTTTTATATAGCCTGCTTGACTATCAGCAGTCTATAGTGCGTGCACCCTGTAACGGAGTCATAGGATACCTCGTTGTCCAGGCAGACTCTTGACGGTTTAGGGTGGTAAAATCCATGGGTTTCAACACTTTAACTACTGGGAGAGACTTAAGGAGCTGCAGCTGTACTCACTTCAAAGACGTAGGGAGAGATACATCATCATCTACGTCTGGAAGATTTTGGAAAAAAAGGTACCAAATCCAAACATCCAAGAGACTCAGCACCAAAGGCGAGGGAGGCTGTGCTATGTGAGGACTACGCCGGGATCAACACAAAAAATCAAATCCCTGATCCATCACAGCTTTACATACAATGGAACCAGACTGTTCAACTGTATACCAGCCCCTCTCAGGAACATGACCGGGGTGTCTCCAGACACCTTCAAGAAACACTTGGACATGTGGCTGGCCAAAATACCGGACCGGCCACCAACACCAGGATACCCCAGCACCAACTCCAACCGACTTCTGGAATGGAGAGTGGAAGAAAGGGAGCTGCCTGGTCGCAGTGGAGCCCCAGCTCAACTGTGTCACTAACGGACGGAATACAACTAAGTGTAAGTGTAAGTGTAAGTGTTGCCTGGGTTTATAGATAAGGGTTGGATCTAGCGTTTTCCGTTGTTGCTTGTTGCCGCATACCTAGTCCAATAGAAAGAGCCCAGTGTTTATATATACCAGGACGTAACACCTGTAATTCACATGCCTCTCATATTCCGAAACGCACTAACCGAATACCAAATTAAAACCAAATATTACCTGCCTGAAACAAGATACTGTTAGGCAAAGTTGACTCCTCTTTCGGGTACCTCTCCTTAGGGCGAACGTGCTTAATTGTAGGATACAGTCAACTCGGAGAATACTTCCGTAGGGGTTAGCCTAAATCCCCTTCAAAAGTATCTGCAAGCTGTTTGTGTGCAGTGACCAAGAGCGAGTGTTAGACGACTTAGAAGGGACCATTCTAATAGTGCTGTAACGGGAAGAAATTGTACTTTCCCTTTTGGTATATGTTGTAAGGTTTGACTTAACTGTAAGACTTTTTCCCCTTCATTCACTCTTCCCTATATTTAAGGGAAATGTATCGTTTAAGAAGGGTTAAGTAACCCTTGTCTATGTAAAGAGGGATTTAGCCTAGATCAGGAGGAGAACTAATATTCTCAAATCTATCTAAAATACTTTCAAGCCTAATTTATCTTTTCACCTCTTCTGTTATTCCCTGTAAAAATCCTTCCTTTTCGAATTTAGAGTAATGCCCCCTTGTGTAAAAAGACCGCCAATTCCTACCCAAGCGACGCCACCCTTTGTGGTCACCCTCCCCTTTTTTGGCGGGATCCCTGGCACTGGCCCTCGGCCCCTCACTGTCGTGACCCCAGGCCTACGAGAGAGACCTACCCCCAGTCTCTGTCATCATTCCCCGCTTCTTCTCCGGACTTAGGCTTCCTTTCCCTCCATTCAGAGGTTCGTAATTAAGGTTTATAGTGTTATAAGGTATTGCTTATTCAGTTAAGTAAGTACTAGGTGTGTAATGTAGGAGATATTACTATGATTGACAAATTCGTGAACTCGAGCCTACCATCGGGTTGGTCGACAGGCACCCCTCACCTGCCAAGTGCCTACAACCATACAAATTCCCCCATTATCATTGTGTTCAGTAAAACTTAGTCTGTGCACCTTTGCTAAGTGTTTTTTCTGATATTTTAGACTTTGTTATTCCAAATTAACGTCAAATTAACTTCGTGTGTAATAATTTCAGTCAGAGGGACGCCATTTGATGGCCTTCCAATTCTTGTGTTTTTCCATAATTCCCGACCAAACTTAGGCTAGCCTATTTTGCTAGTTTGTCTTTCACCGTTTTACATAATCCTGAGGTAGTGCGAGAACACCAGTTAAGAGTAGAATTGAGGACGAAGTTGATTAAAATGCTTTTGAAGCTTGACCGCCATTTTAGGATTTAGACCATCTCGCATTTCGGAGAGACGACCAGGTTGAGTAAATTACTAATGTAGCAGTTGTATTGTATGTTTAGAACTTGTTCATTACTTTGAGTTTATAAAACCATACATTTTGGTAAATATGATTGTATTTTAACGTGTAAATCAGGAAAGGACATTCGTTTGAGATCGTGTCCATGAGTTTTGTTTACCTTTCGTGTCTCCGACGTTCCAAAGTTAGGCCTATTCAGATAAGTATTTATAACTAACGCCTCCTAGGCCTGGTTATTGTTCATTTTAAATGTTTTACTGGGTTATAGTGTAAAGAGTTACTTGTTATCTTGATTTAGAGGTCCTCATTTCCCAACCCCAGTACCGTCAAATTTCGGACCCCCTTTGGGTCGGGTTTATTTCAGATGATTATTTGTTCTTACCTATTGTTACTTAAAGTTAACTTGTGAAAAGGCCGTTTAGGTATGGGTACTTGCTGAATTATTATGGTAGGTTATATGATTTTACATTTTTAATTAGGCTAGGCCTACCTAACTTTCACCTAATTGGAAGTACAGAAGGCTATTATTAATTATTGTGCATTTAGAGTGTATTTTGAGTATTGATTCCTATGATATAATTATGTTTGACATGGTCTAATTAACAGAGTTGCCTTGTAAGGGATGGAACGCTGTAGTGAGATTCTGGGCAGGTGATTTCAGGGGATAAGTTACTCGAGTTACAGTAGAAATAACGTTTAGCTTTGTTTGAGCCTTGTATAGCACCCTTCGCATTGAGCAGTCCAACCTGTTAAGTTTGACCATGACAATTACCTTTGATTTATGCCATTATTGTATTGATTTGACTCCATAGATATGCTGTGTAATTATGTATTCCCAATTGTGTGTAGAGTACTGCTGAGTAACATATGTACCTGTACTTAATGAGAGGATCTTTGGATGCCTTAAGAGATTATTTCGGTACAGTACTGTAATGTCATAATTTGATCTGTTATTGTATTTCTGTACTTATATTAGCTCATCTATTTTTATACGTTAATAGGAATCCATGTATTTTTATATGTTTATATTAACCTATATTTTTTATATGTATTTGTTTTAGTATTACTGTGTACCGTAATTAGGATATTGATTAACCCCATTATTAAGGGTTAGCTATATGTCAACTGTGGGTTAAAAATGTATTCAACTTACCAGGGAACCAGTTTGGGACGGAGTCGATGTGATGCTGAATTGCTGATGGCGGAGAATCGGAGATTCACCCCTCCCATTGGCTGAGTGCAGGATGCTGAACTCGTGTACTGTACGAGGGTTCAAGGACCGCAGGAAGACGTATGATTACCCCCTATACCCCAGGATACGGTAGGCCGAAGAAACCTACAGGCAAGCCTGGCCGATACCGGTATCTAGCGGAATTGGGATGTATAATACTGAGAAGAATGGGGTGGATACAGACAGCAATATTCGAGTCCTACTCCTAGGTTAAGAGACTGTCCCAGTACGGAAATGGATTGGTCCCAGGTTAATGGTATAGAGATAATTAGATACGGACCATACGGTACCAATGTTAAGAGTTGTAAACGGTAAAATGTTCCTTAAATATTAATATCAAGCTTAAGATTACTGCAATATGTTTGTATCTATCCTCCCGTACCTATTTGGATCTAAATGTGTTGTCAGGATGGTAAATCGGAGCTGTCAGTATTAAATTGGTCTAAGAGTAGTACCAGTAGCCTAACCGAGAGTTAAAGTCTTGTCAGCCAACATTGAAGGTGAAGTTCTTGATTGGTCTCTGCTAGCCTCCGATTTATCCTACTGTCCTAATGTACCTGAATAATGAGCATGAGTCACGATTGCATAAAGAATAAGAAAACCATGGGGACGGCCAGTTCACCTGAAGGTGGGCGATCAAATAATTCGAATGAATTACCATTCCCAAAAACATCCTTATGTGATATCTAGAAAGTAGAGAATATGCTAGGTCTCAGTGGGTTTTTTTGTGGTTCTTTGGTCTTATCATCGTGTCGGAGTTGCAGCCTTTCCCCTTCCTCGAAGGATGTTGGATGTGGGTCAACCAAACAGGGTTGTCCTCTCGTTAATTAGAATGCAATAACGGGTTTGTCGTCATCTCTTCCTTTCTATCCTTGAGTACCTATTTTCCACCTTCGCAGCTTAATCTATCTCTTTCTGTCTTACCCTCTCTCTCTTGTTGGCAGGAGAAGAAGGGAAGAGAAGAGAAATGAGATACCTCAACCTCCCCCCCCCCCCCATTACAGTGCGTGTGAAGGACGTGTCCCCCTGGTGAAAACAGGCAGCTGGACATCCTACTCAGTCGCCACGTGTGACTAGATCTCTCACGGCTCCTACTTCTATACTTCAACCAAATTAAGTGCCTCTTGTTCGATTCTATTGTTTTGATGATTATTGCGAAGGTTATATGAGATATGCTAAGTGTCCAAATTAACATCATTAAGAGATTATTTGTTCTCGCCTTCTAGCAATCGTCACTCGTGTTGAGAGAACAATACATATTATATACGTGGGATTGATATATCTATATTCCTTGACATATAGTTTCCTATATTTTATATACGGGTTATAGATCATAGGTTTGAGTCCCGAAGGGAAGAAGGAAAACCTAATATTTAGTAGTGGCCCCTGCATCATTGACGATGCGCCTTAACGTAGGTGTTATGCCCTGTTTTTCTACAGGATTAACTTGGGTAATGTGAGTTCTAACTGACTGGGTATAGAAGGCTGCATGCACAAAACAAGGTATGAGGAATAGAGAACACAAAATAAACACACGGTAACACGATCACGATACACTTCTGTAGTTTTCTTGAAGATGATTAACCCTCTCCGACATATGACGCGATTTTGAGCCTATTGGGGATACTTTAAAGCCTTTGTTACCATCAGGGGTATTTAGAAACCTTTAGTTTAGTTACTTCAACCTCTGCAGTTGTCTTTGAGTTAGCTGTGGGCAGAAAAATAATTTTGGAGAGGTAATTATAAGAGTGAGAGAACTCTATTTCTTTTTGCTAATCTGGCAACCTCTGCGTCATATGTGCATGAAAGGGTTAATATGAAGCATAAGAAGGTAAGAATACTCGTACAAGACAAATGATAGAATTGAACAACTAGCATTAAGTGGATCTGGATGGAGCCTAGTCTCCCACTTCCAACGTTCAGGTATTAATCTTCTGATCACTGGCTTTATTCACAAGTTTATATACTGGAGACCATAAATGTTACTTATAAATTCATATTCACTATTAGATTTATCACTGGTAGCTCTGGTGCACAAGTAGTAGTTCACAGACTAGATTTGACACGCGTATTTTAGAGCACGGGAATTCTAGTAACCTCGGGGGTACTGATCTAAGTTTTATATTCTTGTATCAGAAACACATAGAATGCGAATCAGTGGGCGAACATCAGATATCACTAGGGTTTCACTGATATGTAATAATATCTGGATATATGAGTAATTACGAGAGTTAATATCGCCTGTTAATTAATAAACACTGATATGCTTAGCACTTCCTAATGGAATGGTTATATATGAATTATACTGGGGCAAAGATATAGCCACTTCATATAAATATTAATAAGGGAGTCTCTAAATAGCACTGTAACACTGTAGCACTGATAGAGTGAATCTTGGGTAGTATTTGATTGGTCTGGTCCTGGTTATCTTGCGTCCGTGATGTTGGGGGCTAACGACTGGTTCCGCGGCCGTCCAGATGGTCCATATGTAGAAAGTTCTCAAGACGGATCTCTTGGCAATCGTTGCTGGTTACACTCTTATATACCCTCTGGTTTCTAGACCTGAATCACAGATATTAGGATCTTCCTGACAATCTGGATCGGAATTAACGCCAAGCGCATCTCACGTCGATCGCTCAGCTTCCCGGCCTGTATGAAGGTTATAAGGTGCACGTAGATTTCTTTTACGTGGACAGATCCTTCTATCTAAATCTGCCACGGAGTCTGCCGGCTCTGGAACTCAATTCTCAGGAACAAACAAATAGAGCTAGAGGTCAACTCAAGGGACCAACCACTGGTTGGTGTCTATCTTTCAACTGATTTTACTGGGGGCTGGAGCTTGGTTTATAGGTTCGGTTTTGGACCCTGTAGGCAATAGGGATCTCGAGTTTTGATTGACTTATTTGAGCTCTCAATTGATACGGGAACTAGGCAAGGTGGTGATTACTGTTGTGGCACATGGCTGTATGGAGCCTTCATAATGTGAGATAACTGAGCCTTAGTAAGAGGTACTATTTTGGCTATACAGGAAGTATTTAGGGGAGAGAGACTGGATCTACTTTGCGAGGAGGTTTGGGACATCTTTGATAGGAGCGTCTCTCTTAGATTGCTCAGTCTTCATTCTATGGTATAGCTGAGGTGCTAATTTGGTTATCGGAGTATGCAAGAAAGGTTAATGGGTTATTGTGGGTTAATAGAGGTTAGTAAAGGTGTTAGTCATACATGGTTAGTTCATTGATAGGAAGAATTCCTGTGCTACCTGGCAATGACCCGGAAGTCAAAACAGGGGTCAGGTATACCTCCGCAGGGGTAGGGGTCTCCCTCCTCGGGTGGGTGAAAGGGGTAGGTGCGCGTCCTCTCTCTGTGATGGTCGTCCGGGCGGCTGTGGCTGGGGGCTTGCCATATTACAAGTGTTTGTAATAACCCTCTGTTTATGAGACAGATGTGGGTGTTCGTAATACCAAAACCGAAGGTGCCTTGACCAGCTGGTTTAATTGGTTGGGTTGTTAATTGCATGGTTTGTTGGATGTGGTGGAGACTGGGTTGCTAACTCTGCCACATTTATCTGGAAGTATGGCAATAGAAGTTAGTCACTGGCGAGGCGGCTAGCCTCGCACTGACGATCATTTGGTACAGGGTTGTGAGGGAATAGATGGCATGCAAAGGGTTAGTAAAGTTCTAATGGTGTTCCTTCCTACTGGGGGAAGGTAGGCTGGATCAGGGCTCTGTCCTATCTCCTATTCTCTTTCTAATTTTTATTAATGATCTCCTTAACTGTACCTTAATTCCCATCCATTCATACGCAGACGACTCAACCTTACACTACTCCATTAGTTTTTCAGAACGCCCCAGCCAGCAATCCCTCAACGACAAACGTAATGAAGCCATAGAACTCTTAAATTCTGATCTAAATACTATTTCCAATTGGGGCAGAGAAAACCTTGTTAACTTTAATGCTTCCAAAACCCAATTTCTCCATCTATCTACCCGTCAGGATCTCCCAGCGGACTATCCCTTATTCTTCAACAATACAAAAATCAACCCTTCATCTTCTCTCAATATTCTTGGTGTCTCTTTTCTTCTGCTCTCATTTGGAAGGACCATATTACCAGTCTTGCTAAGGCAGCCTCCCAGAAGCTGGGTGTGCTCAACCGCCTTAGGGGGTTCTTTTCCCCTGCACAGCTTCTTGCTCTGTACAGGGGCATAGTGCGCCCTTGTATTGAGTATTGTTCACATGTGTGGGGAGGTTCCTCTCACACCGCTCTCCTAGACAAAGTTGAAAGGAAGGCCTTTCGTATCATTAACTCCCGTCCACTCACCAACTCTCTGCAATCTCTCTCTCTCCGCCGCAATGTTGCATCTCTCTCGCTATTCTATCGCTACTATAATAATCAGTGTTCCTCAGAGCTATCCCAGTGCATACCACCTCCTTTACGTAGGGCACGTGGTACCCGTCTTGCAACTCAATCCCACCCCTACTCTGCAACTCTCCAACCCAAGAGTGAAACGTTACTCTCAAACTTTCTTCTACTCAACATCTGAGCTCTGGAACTCTCTCCCAGAATCAGTCTTTCCCTCTTCCTATGACTTAAATTGCTTCAAACTCCGTGTGTCCAGGCATTTTGGCTCGAACGTCCCTTGATTTTGGCCCTGTCACTCTTTCAACTATGGGGGAGGCACTCGCTATAGGCAGTTATGCCTTTTGCCTCACTCAATCACATAGAAAAACAAAAATACAAAAGGTGTGAGAATGTTAGTAACGGAAAAGTTAAGGATATTCAGGGGGTATGGTGGAGAGGCTAGGTTAGGAGGGAGTGGAGGAGTGTGGGGGTTAACGAGAGGGAGAGGGTTAAGGGGGGCTACGTGGAAATTTGACCCTAAGGTCTCTGGGCGTAGGGGTGGCATTAGGCTACAGTTGGTATCTTAGACTGGGGGTTACCGACAGGGAAGGTAGGGTAATCAAACGCTACCAGGGGATGACCAATAGGTGGGGTATATGAGTCTGGAAATTATAGAATCATGTGGACTGTGGGGAAGATGAGGTTAGCTGTAGGTGTGTGCTTGACTGTGGATAAAAGTAGAGAAAAACATAGTTCTTGTTCTTGTTCACTTTAAGGGCACCTCAGGTGGGACGACCACCTGCTACAGCCCGACCTCGCTTCCACTGGCCACACAACAAAAGAGAGTTAAGGCCCGGCGGGCTAAAAGTAAAAAACACTGGCCACAAAACAAGGTTGTTAATGGAAGTGCCCTGTGGGCGAATGACAAGTGATTCACTAGAACACCACTACATAAAACACTGAAAAACACTATGCCAGGAGCGAGCAGACCTCAGGCTGCCAACCAAAGCCCAAGCATTCGAGGGCCATAGCAATGTCACGAAGGGAGGTGCCCTTATCAAGCCAATCCAAGGCGTCCAGAAGCAGTCGACGGAAGGAGTCACCAGTAGCAGAAGGACGAGGAGGAACGGCAGGGCGAGGGGCGGCACAGGCGGCATAGGACAAGGGGCAGGAGGGCGGTCCGGCGTGGGCCGACTCAGTGGGGTCATCCACAGGGACAGCACTGGCGGGTGGCTGAGACCGGAGAGCGGCACCAACAGGGGGATGGTCCGGGACGGGAGGCTGGCAGGGGACAGGGCGGGGAGAGCGTTGGAGACGGGGACCAGGTGACTGAGCGCTATGAATCACCACCGCAGCCGGGGACAGGGGCCGAAGAGTGACCCCCAGTTCTTGAAGCCCCTCAGCCGGCAGCACCCCGTCCGAGGCCAATTCATCCTCCAAAACGTCAAAGCGATTACGAACAGCTGCATGCTCCAACCCCGTAGGCAATCGCCGGGCCTCCACCAGATATGGGGCAGACGGAGGGGGGGGGGGGCACCCGGAACCCACGCTGAGGGTTGAGGTCTCTAAGCTTCCCATTCATCTCTTCCAATCCTAGGCCGCCACCACGATAGGAAGTATGCAGGTCCCGGGCCACCTGGAGAACACTGCAGTCCCCCGACGTCACCCGGTGCCGCCCACCACAAAAGAAACAGCTCTCCTCGTTAAGGCACGTCGTCCCATTAGCCTTCGCCGGATGAAACCCACCACAAGTAGCACACCTGACCTTGTTCCTGCAGGATGCGACCCCATGGGAGAAGTGAAGACAGTTGTAACACCGGAGGAGGGGGAAGGTATACCTCTCCACCCGGAAACTGACATGCCCAATGGCCACTCTGTCCGGTAGCTCAGAACCCAAGAAGCGGAGGCGGCATTTGAGCGATGGAAGCCCGAGTCCGCATCCGTTGCACCTCCAGCAGTTCAGCCGGCGTAGACCCCAGAACCTTCAAGGACTGCAAGAGGTCACTCTCCGGGATGGAAGGCTCTACAGGACCAACCTTACCGTACACATACTGGCCACTAGCCGGTGAAGCAGAAACCTTACAGGTGACATCCCAGTCGCCCAACTTCACCATCTTCTCTGGGGGCATGGGAAGGGAGGAGAGACAGCTCCACGGTAGCCCCACACACACCAACAAGCCCGTCCCAGGAACCCTCACTTCTCCCTCAACCGCATACTTGCCAAAAGGGGCCTCATGGATGGCCTTCGTCACCGCCGCCGGGCGACTAAACACCGGACGGCGTTGCTTCTCCTGGAAGAGGTAGTGGACCACCCGACCACCTGCCACATGGGCGGCATGGACCCCACCACCCTCACCATCAGCCGGCAAGTCAGAGTCCACATCAGTGCCGGGACCAAGAGAGGGCGAACCAGGATGAAGGCGTTTCCTGCCGAGACCAGGGTCCCCAGCGCCATCATTGGGGTCACTGGACGTCCGGTCGCGCTTCGTGGAGAGCGGAGAGGACTCCATCACCAGCGACTCGGCATCACAGCGCCGGTACCGTCAGGACTGCCACCAAAATGGCGGTAAACAAAGTCTTGTTTGTCGATCGGCCGTGGACGCACTCGACGGCTAGACCACCTCCTGCCCACCATACACAGTTCACAACACCGCACACACAAACGGGCAACGGAACATAGTCTTATTCCGCAAGTGGACAAAGGGCGACCGACGAGGAGCGGACGTCCACACCGTACGGCCGTTTTTCATGTTTTTTTCGAAAAACATAGTGTACTATTACTCGTCAATCGAGGGGTTATGGACACTATTAGTCGACACGATTTCTTGCTGATCTAGTTGTCCCTGGGAACTGCGTTTTCTATGAAATATATACCAAAGAAAGCGGCAGTTCGTAGGGGTAGCTTCGTTATTGTTTCGTGGTAGATATGCGTCGAGACAATGGTAAAAGAGGGTTATCTATACAATCTCTGGTTAGAATTGGGCAATACAGGAACAATGGAATTTCCTATACCATCTCGTCTGTGCAGGGATATAGTTACTGGATTGCTCGCGGCATCTTCAGTCGTGAGATCTGGCAAGATAGGGCAGGCGTAATGGTTGCACGAGGGTGTACTCGTGGGTATTATAGTTTCTTATCAATTATGACATGGGGGTTAATGTTATTACTTCTCGGATGGAAGAACATGCATAGATTTATGGAGGCGGTTGGTCTTCAGAAACTTAGTCTGGCAAGACAAGGTATTTTAGGGGGTTAACATATTACTTCTCGGATGGAAGAACATACATAGATTTATGGGGGCGGTTGGTCTTCAGAAACTTAGTCTGGCAAGACAGGGGTTACCATATTACTTCTCGGATGGAAGAACATACATAGATTTATGGGGGCGGTTGGTCTTCAGAAACTTAGTCTGGCAAGACAAGGTATTTTAGGGTATGTTGATATTGATATTAAAATACCACAGGAACGAAAAACCTGAGAGCGAAACCTCCAACCCTAACGAGCCACAGGAACGAAAATCCTGAGAGCGAAACTCCCATCCCCAACGAGATCCCAGGCCCCTTTTCCTTTTCCGATTTGGTCTCTCTCTCTCTCTCAATTCATTCCACATATTATACGTCTCTCAATCACAGTCTTCTAATATACAAACCACAATACTTTACTCACTGATATTCTTGATGTACCACCTAAGTATGTATTTAATTATGTAACCACCATACAGGTTATAATACTTTCATTGTGTAGGTTCGAGGCGATCTAAGACACCTTAGCTTCCATTTCACACCAAATCAGATCGTGATTACGTCAGCCCTGTATTTAGTTATATAACAATCATAGCCCCCCCAATTCTAACAATTCTATGTCTCTAACCTCCCGTTGTTTTATCCACTAACTATATATTCCCAACCTTTAACCACGACTCTATACACCCGATAACCCTATGCCAGTTATTGTATTGATTTAGGCCTGTTAATTCGGATAAACTCACTATGACCAATCTGCAGACGATTATCAGGAGAGATGCAGGAAAGCTACCTCGTATCTCCCTTTCCATGACGAGTATAGATATATGTACCCCCGTGCTCCGTCGCCCCCCCCTTGCCTTGTTCTTCTAGTAACTAAGTGTATATATAATATTAACCGGAGTATGCCACCAGTATTGATACGACATAGCGGCACTGTCCTTGTGTCATATTGTGCCACGTGCAGACCAACCAGGTTTCATCATCTTATTAGGACGACGGCTATAATGTCGTCATTCATGCATGTATTCAATCCTTAGGTTAATTCTTTTATCCGCCATTGTGTTCATCTCTTCCATTTACTTTTTCACAATTGTTATACGTCTTCCAATCACCTCCTTCGTATCCACAATCCACACTACTCTATTTTGCTTCGTGACCCTATGCTCAGTGGCACCCTGTTTTGGGTCATCCTGTCCGCTTATCCTTCACGCCCCGCTGCACACACCACCCTACCTGTTCGATCGTAGGGAAATGCCACCCCTATGTCCAGCGCATTAAGGGTCACTATCCTAGGTCACGAGCGGCGCGGCGCCTAGCCTCAAACCACCCCCTTTCCAATTCACAACCCTCCCCCACCTCGCGTATCCACTACCCCTCGTGTCCTACACCTCTTACCCGCCAGACTCTACCTACATGATGATGAACATGAATACACCTTAATTTAATACACCCATGCCCTGTCCCTAGGTTGAGCCAATGCCAACCAGTTCAGACAGGCATAAATCTATGTATGTTCTTCCATCCGAGAAGTAATATGTTAACCCCCTAAAATTACCTTGTCTTGCCAGACTAAGTTTCTGAAGACCAACCGCCCCCATAAATCTATGTATGTTTTCCCATCCAAGAAGTAATATGTTAACCCCCTGTCTTGCCAGACTAAGTTTCTGAAGACCAACCGCCCCCATAAATCTATGTATGTTCTTCCATCCGAGAAGTAATATGTAACCCCCATGTCCTAATTGATAAGGAACTGTGATACCCACGGGTACACCATTGTATATATAACCATTGTTCCTGTAAGACCTAGACAGAGATAATGACTGAAGATGTTAGCCACCATGCAGTAACTCTAATTCTTACCCCAACCAGAGATTGTATAGATAACCTTTTTTTACCATTGTCTCGACACATATCTACCACGAAACAATAACGAAGTACCCCTACGAACTACCGCTTTTTTTGGTCTATATTTCATAGAAAACGCAGTTCCCAGGGACAACTAGATCAGCAAGAAATCGTGTCAAATAATAGTGTCCATAACTCCTCGTATTGACGAGTAATAATACACCATGTTTTTCTCTACTTTTATCCACAGTCAAGCACACACCTTTTTTTTTTTTTAAGAGACAATGAACGGAGGAAGGAAAAACACAGATAAAACAAAAAGGTCCATGTGCCTAAAGGCATCCTCCATTCATAAAATGTTTGTAACAACTGGATTTAAACATTTGTAGATTGTAAGTTTGTGGAAAGCAATTCGAGGGAAGTGAATTCCAAAGAGTAGTAGCTCTGGGGATAAATGAATTCTGATAAGCAGAAGTTCTGCATTGTGGAGGAGAAAGTGTAAATTCATGGGCGCTCTCAGCTGCCCTAGTTCTACGGGGAAAGATGTGGAGAGGCGGCACAATTGAAGCAAGTTCCTCGGAACAATTGCTGTGAAAATATCTGTAGAATAATGCAAGGGATGCAACGTTTCTTTGTATGGATAATGTAGGAAGGTCCTGTGTGATTGCAGGGTTATTGATTAATCTAATAGCTTTATTTTGAATTTTGTCCAACTGCCTCAATGCAACCACTCCACTTCCACCCCACAGAGGTGAACATTAATCCATCTGAGAACGCACATGACTTTTATATATCACGGCCAACTGCTCGTCAGTGAAGAATTCTCGAACTCTGTACAGGAGTCCCAGTTTTTTAGAGGCATTCTTAGCAATGCTTCTAACATAATGTGTCCAGCTCAAGTTAGTAGTTAATGTTACACCGAGAATGTCAATACTAGGGGAAGTGGGAATATTTACATCATTAAAAAATATATGGGAGTCAGTGAGATTCTGTCGGTTAGAAAATTGAATGTACTTGGTTTTCTGTGCATTAAAGGAAACTAGATTCTTTTTTCCCCATTCATTAATTCTAGAAAGGTCCTGGTTCAGAGAAATTGCAGTGTTTATTTTTGAATTTATAAGATCGGGTTGGGTGAAAGAATTGGTATATGTGAAGGAACTGTGGAGTGTTGAGTCATCTGCGTAGGAATGTATTGGATTATGAGTGGTAGATATGAGATCATTGATATGAATGAGGAACAGAATTGGGGCCAAAACTGATCCCTGGGGAACACCAGCATTTATTGAGTGAAATTGAGAATAAAGGCCATCTACCATTACACATATTTTTCTGTTATGAAGATAAGAAGAAATTAGTGGAACTAATGATGCAAGGCCATAGTGTGACATCTTCGACAATAAGGATTGATGCCAGACTCTATCAAATGCCTTTGATATATCCAGTGCTATTGTATGTGTTTCACCATGTTGGTCTGTAGCTTGGTTGATTTGATGCGTAAGAAGGCAAAGCATGTCTGCAGTTGATCGACATCGTCTAAAACCATATTGCCTATCACTGATTAATTTATTATTCTCAAGATGCTTAATTATGTGATTATTTAATATAATTTCAAAGAGTTTACCAAGAGTGGAAGTTATAGCTATTGGTCTGTAGTTTGATGGATCTGAAGAGGCACCTTTTTTAGGAACTGGATGGATGTTTGCTTCTTTCCAGGGTACTGGGAAGCATGAGGTATGAGTACACAGACGGAAAATTTTTGCCAATACAGGAGCGAGCACCAAGGAGCAATTCTTAAGTACTATTGGAGGAATTTCATCTGGACCAGGAGCCTTATCTACCGAGAGATTCTGCAAAATAGTTTTGACATGTCTGGTGTGGATCTTAAGTGAGGGAATTTCAGGCGAATTAAAATTAAGTACAGGGACATCTTGATTTATTTCATCTAAGGTTGAGTTGGTGGAGAAAATATCCGCAAGAAGGTTAGCTTTACCTCGTGGGTCACTTACAAGATTGCCAGTCGGAGATTTTAATGGTGGAATGGATGAAGCAGTAGTGAAGTTGGATTTAAATGAGTTAAGAGTAGACCAAAATATTTTGTTATCATTTGGATTATTTAGAAGTTTATTTGCCTGCTTGTGGAGAAAGTTTGATTTAGTTAGGTTTAATACAGTTTTGGCATGATTTCTGATGTTTATAAAGTAATTAAAGGCTTCATGTGTTTTTGATCTTGTGTATGCATTGTAGGCTATTACTTTTTGTTCAGTTACTCTAGCACAATTATGGTCAAACCATTTAGGTGAATTATATCTTTTACTGTAGGCCTACTTTTGATGAGGAATAAAAGTTTCCATTCCAATTTTTACAAAATCTTGTATGTGGCTCAAGGTGGAGTGTGCATCATTAGAAAAGAAAGAGGTCCAGGGAATATCAATAAAGAAACCTTGAAGACCCTCCCAGTCTGCCCTATCGTAATGCCATTTAGTCACCAAAACAGGTTCAGAGTGGGAAGGTGTGCTAGGTGATAGACAGGTGGCCTGTATCAGACAGTGATCAGAAGATCCAAGCAGTTAACCTCCTCTTCCCCACAGCCCCACAGTCCACATGATTCTATCCTTTCCAGACTCATATGCCACCACATATTGCTCATCCCCCGGTAGCGTTTGCCGTTTGTCTAACATACCTTCCCTGTCATTAACCCCCAGGCTACGATACCAACTGTAGTCTAATGCCACCCCTACGCCCAGAGACCTTAGGGTCAAACTTCCACGTAGCCCTCCTTAACCCTCTCCCTCTCGTTAACCCCCTACGCTCCTCCACTCCCTCCTAACCTAGCCTCTCCACCACACCCCCTGAATATCCTTAACTTTTCCGTTACTAACATATTCAAACCTTTTGTATATATACTCCTATCCAGCCTACCTTCCCCCAGTATGAAGGAACACCATTAGAACTTTACTAACCCTTTGCATGCCATCTATTCCCTCACAACCCATTCACAACCCTGTACCAAATGATCGTCAGTGCGAGGCTAGTCGCCTCGCCAGTGACTAACTTCTATTGCCATACTTCCAGATAAATGTGGCAGAGTTAGCAACCCAGTCTCCGCAAAGTAGATCCAGTCTCTCTCCCCTAAATACTTCCAGTATAGCCAAAATAGTACCTCTTACTAAGGCTCAGTTATATCACCCTATGAAGGCTCCATATAGCCATGTGCCACAACAGTAATCACCACCTTACCTAGTTCCCGTATCAATTGAGAGCTCAAATAAGTCCATCAAAACTCGAGATCCCTATGGCCTACAGGGTCCAAAACCGCCCCTATAAATCAAGCTCCAGCCCCCAGTAAAATCAGTTGAAAGATAGACACCAACCAGGGCTGGCCCCTTAAGTTGACCTCTAGCTCTGCCCTTGTGTTGTTCCTGAGAATTGAGTTCCAGAGCCGGCAGACTCCGTGGCAGATTGAGATAGAAGCATCTGTCCATGTACAAGAAATCTACGTGCACCTTATAACCTTCACAAACCAGTGGGTATATAAGCGTGTAGCCAGCAACGATCGCCAAGAGATCCGTCTTGAGAACTTCCTACATATGGACCACCTGAATGGCCGCGGAACCAGTCGTTAGCCCCCAACATCACGGATGCAAGATAACCAGGATCAGACCAATCAAATACTACCCAAGATTCACTCTATCAGTACTACAGTGTTACAGTGCTATTTAGAGACTCACTTATTAATATTTCTATGAAGTGTCTATAGCTTTGCCCCAGTATAATTCATATATAACCATTCCATTAGGAAGTGCTAAGCGTATCAGTGTTTATTAATTAACAGGCGATATTAACTCGTAATTACCCATATATCCAGATATTATTACATAGAAGTGAAACCCTAGTGATATCTAATGTTCGCCCACTGATTTGCGTTCTATGTGTTTCTGATATATAGAATATAAAACTTAGATCAGTACCCCCTGAGGTTACTAGAATTCCCGTGCTCTAAAATATGTGTGTCTAATCTAGTCTGTGAACTACTACTTGTGCACCAGAACTACCAGTAATAAATCTAACAGTGAATTTGAATCTATAAGTAATATTGATGGTCTCCAGTATATAAACTTGTGAATAAAGCCAGTGATCAGAAGATTAATACCTGAACGTTGGAAGTGGGAGACTAGGCTCCATCCAGATCCACTTATGCTAGTGTTGTTCAATTCTATCCTTTGTCTTGCACGAGTATTCAGAAGTGTGTATATCAATAAACGTGATCGTGTGTCTTGTTACCGTGTGTTTATTTTGTGTTCTCTATTCCTCATATCTTGTTTTGTGCATGCAGCCTTCTATACCCAGTCAGTTAGAACTCACATTACCCAAGTTAATCCTGTAGAAAAACAGGGCATAACAGATATCTTAACTTAGGGACAGGGCATGGGTGTATAAAATTAAGGTGTATTCATGTTCATCATCATGTAGGTAGAGTCTGGCGGGTAAGAGGTGTAGGACACGAGGGGTAGTGGATACGCGAGGTGGGGGAAGGGTCAGTGGTTAGAAGCGATAGGCAGGTGTGGTTTGGAGCTGCTTAGCCCTGCGGGCTTCGGCCTGTCTGAACTGGTTGGCTTGGTCACCTGGTCCTTTCGTTCTGTGGGCCTTTCCTTCGGGTGTCTCTGTTCCCGTTTCTTTGTTGTTCTCGCTTGTGGCTTCCGTGGTGGGCTTCTCGTTCTGGGGCATTTTAGTAGGTAATGGCCAATCTTGAACTCTAGCTTGCTGTTCAAACTTCCCGCCCGGGGAGAACTCAAATACGATTGCTACACATCGTGAGCGAAACGCTCTTAAAAAAGCAATCACGGACTCGTCCTTATGATGTGGGTACCATTACTAGAAAAAACTAGTAAAAAATAAATAAAATAAATAAAAAATTAAACTTGATCTCGCAATGCGCTTCCCGTGCGTCTGCTGTTTTGGGTACGGCACGCCATCGTCCTCGTAGCGGCTGTTCATTCTTAATCTGACATATCGAGACTCTCAAAATGTAGCAGATGAATGGGAAGGGGACGGAAGGGAGGGCCAAAATCGTCAATGATTCCGGGGCCACTACTAAATATTAGGTTTTCCTTCTTCCCTTCGGGACTCAAACCTATAATTTATTAGTGGCCCTTCATCATTGACGATGCGCTTGATATCTCAAGACTGGATGGGGACATTCATCACTACTCTTCCCACTACATATCATACATGTAACACCATACACCTTTACCAAATAAATATGGCAGTACAATTGTTAAGAGCAAACCTGGTGGTCCCTCGGATATCCACCCCCGGCAGGGTTGGGTCATTGACACAGGGCCCTCCCGGTCGTCATCATGCGACTGTGTCAAGAGCATTGGAACGTCCCAAAGCTGCTCGTCGGTGCAGCTTTTTCTTTAGCAATATATGGGGACTTCACTCTAACATCAATTCTGTACATCAATTTCTTCAAGCAGAATCCCCTACTCTCCTTTTTTTGACAGAGACTCAAGTAACATCCACATCTGACACGTCTAGATTTAATTTTCCAGGTTATCAACTGCTCCAAAATTTCAGACCTAAAGGAGGTGTATGTTGCTTCGCAAAATCTGAAATTGCCCTGGAGGAGGTTACTAGATTAAATTGTCCCTATTTTGATTATTCTATATACAAATTAATTTCTGATGGTAAATTTAAATACATATGTTGCATCTACCGTTCCCCAAATACTCTTCCAGAGCAAAGTCTTTTTGATTCTCTGTCCTCACAACTCAGTGTCCTCAACTTAAATGCTTCTTCTGAAATCACTGTGTTGGGTGATTTTAATGTCCATAATGTTGAATGGCTCACTCATTCAGCCAGGACTGATGATGCTGGTCTTGAATGTGAGCTATTTGCAGACTCATTTAATCTCACTCAACTAGTCAACCAACCCACTCGTGTACCAGATAATCATAATCATAATTCCCACCTACTGGACTTATTTTTAACAACCAATTCAGAAAATTATGATGTTACAGTGAGGTCCCCGCTTGGATCTTCTGATCACTGTCTGATACAGGCCACCTGTCTATCACCTACCACACCTTCCCACTCTGAACCTGTTTTGGTGACTAAATGGCATTACGATAGGGCAGACTGGGAGGGTCTTCAAGGTTTCTTTATTGATATTCCCTGGACCTCTTTCTTTTCTAATGATGCACACTCCACCTTGAGCCACATACAAGATTTTGTAAAAATTGGAATGGAAACTTTTATTCCTCATCAAAAGTAGGCCTACAGTAAAAGATATAATTCACCTAAATGGTTTGACCATAATTGTGCTAGAGTAACTGAACAAAAAGCAATAGCCTACAATGCATACACAAGATAAAAAACACATGAAGCCTTTAATTACTTTATAAACATCAGAAATCATGCCAAAACTGTATTAAACCTAACTAAATCAAACTTTCTCCACAAGCAGGCAAATAAACTTCTAAATAATTCAAATGATAACAAAATATTTTGGTCTACTCTTAACTCATTCAAATCCAACTTCACTACTGCTTCATCCATTCCACCATTAAAATCTCCGACTGGCAATCTTGTAAGTGACCCACGAGGTAAAGCTAACCTTCTTGCGGATATTTTCTCCACCAACTCAACCTTAGATGAAATAAATCAAGATGTCCCTGTACTTAATTTTAATTCGCCTGAAATTCCCTCACTTAAGATCCACACCAGACATGTCAAAACTATTTTGCAGAATCTCTCAGTAGATAAGGCTCCTGGTCCAGATGAAATTCCTCCAATAGTACTTAAGAATTGCTCCTTGGTGCTCGCTCCTGTATTGGCAACAAATTTCCGTCTGTATACTCATACCTCATGCTTCCCAGTACCCTGGAAAGAAGCAAACATCCATCCAGTTCCTAAAAAAGGTGCCTCTTCAGATCCATCAAACTACAGACCAATAGCTATAACTTCCACTCTTGGTAAAGTCTTTGAAATTATATTAAATAATCACATAATTAAGCATCTTGAGAATAATAAATTAATCAGTGATAGGCAATATGGTTTTAGACGATGTCGATCAACTGCAGACATTCTTTGCCTTCTTACGCATCAAATCAACCAAGCTACAGACCAACATGGTGAAACACATACAATAGCACTGGATAATTATATCAAAGGCATTTGATAGAGTCTGGCATCAATCCTTATTGTTGAAGATGTCACACTACGGCCTTGCATCATTAGTTCCACTAATTTCTTCTTATCTTCATAACAGAAAAATATGTGTAATGGTAGATGGCCTTTATTCTCAATTTCACTCAATAAATGCTGGTGTTCCCCAGGGATCAGTTTTGGCCACAACTCTGTTCCTCATTCATATCAATGATCTCATATCTACCACTCATAATCCAATACATTCCTACGCAGATGACTCAACACTCCACAGTTCCTTCACATATACCAATTCTTTCACCCAACCCGATCTTATAAATTCAAAAATAAACACTGCAATTTCTCTGAACCAGGACCTTTCTAGAATTAATGAATGGGGACAAAATAATCTAGTTTCCTTTAATGCACAGAAAACCAAGTACATTCAATGTTCTAACCGACAGAATCTCACTGACTCCCATATATTTTTTAATGATGTAAATATTCCCACTTCCCCTAGTATTGACATTCTCGGTGTAACATTAACTACTAACTTGAGCTGGACACATTATGTTAGAAGCATTGCTAAGTAAAATGCCCCAGAACGAGAAGCCCACCACAGAAGCCACGAGCGAACACCACACAGAAACACCCGAAAGAAAGGTCCACAGAACGAAAAGACCAGCTGACCGAGCCAACCAGTTCCGACAGGCCCAAGCCCGCAGGGCTAAGCAGCTCCAAACCACACATGCCTACCCCTTCTAAACACTGACCTTTTTTCTACACCTCTACCTACATGATGACGAACATAAATACACCTTAAAGTTAATACACCCATGCTCTGTCCCTAAGTTTAGGATATTAATATCAACATACCCTAAAATACCTTGTCTTGCCAGACTAAGTTTCTGAAGACCAATCGCCACCATAAATCTATGTATCCAATCCTTAGGTTAAGTATTAATATCAACATACCCTAAAATACCTTGTCTTGCCAGACTATGTTTCTGAAGACCAATCGCCCCCATAAATCTATGTATTCAATCCTTAGGTTAATTATCTTTATCCGCCATTGTGTTCATCTTTTCCACTTACTTTTCCACAATTGTTATACGTCTTCCACTCACCTCCTTCGTATCCACAGTCCACACTACTCCATTTTGCTTCGTGTCCTACACCTCTTACCCGCCAGACTCTACCTACATGATGATGAACAGGAATACACATTCATATTAAAACACCCATGCCTGTCCCTAGGTTGAGCCAATGCCAACCAGTCAGACAGCCATAAATCTATGTATGTTCTTCCATCCGAGAAGTAGTATGTTAACCCGGGAGCTGCGGGGAGACTCTTAAGAGTTCCCCCGGCGCACTGCGGGGAGACTCTTAAGAGTCAGAGAAAAAAAAAATCAACTTTTGACATCGAAAAAAAAATATTTTTTTATTTTTTATTTTGTTTTTGTTTTTGGCCCCTGGGCCATGCAAAATCTCAGTCCTCTACCTCCCCTCCTTCCCCACTTTCCTCCTCTCCTTCAGTTATCACCTATTTTCCCTGTTATTCCCTTATTCTGAGGTATATTTTCGTGCTAACATTAGAAATCCGATTGGAGGGTGTGGTCATCACTGATAGCAAGCGAGTGCAAGAGAGAGAGAGAGAGTATCGATCGACTGTGTCTCAGTGGCCTTGGGGGAAATTGGCGGGAAAGCAGATTGCCTCACCCATACATTATACAACTCGCGGGCTATATCTCCGATTTTGACCATCCAAACGCTGTTTTCACTCGTTTTATTGTTGTTTCAGGTTAATACCTTTATAATCAACCCATAATAGGCGCATATGGATAAGTATTAATGCTATTAATGGCACAATGAATATTTTAGTGACGGAAACACCTCAAATACGTCAGCACAGGGGGACGTTTCCAATTACCCCCATGCGCACTTCAGAGGTTAAAACCCCATGTCCTAATTAATAAGAAACTTAGATACCCACGGGTACACCAGTGATATGGAACTATTGCCCCCGTAAGACCTAGACAGCCATGACTATAGATGTTAACCACCATGCTGTAACTCCAATTCTTACCCCAACCAGAGATTGTATAGATAACCTTTGTTACCAGTATCTATCATAGTACCTCGAAACAATAACGAAGTACCCCTACGAACTGCCGCTTTTCTTTGGTCTATATTTCATAGAAAACGCAGTTCCCAGGGACAACTAGACATACAAAAACTGGTGCCAACTAATAGTGTCCATAACCCCTCGTCTTGACGAGTAATAATGCACCATGTTTTTCCCTACTGTATCCACAGTCAAGCACACACCTACAGTTCACCTCCTTCTCCCCCCACAGCCCCACAGTCCACATGATTCTATCTTTTCCAGACTCATATACCACCCCATAGTTGCATCCCCCAGTAGCATTTGGCTAACGTACTTTCACTGTCCTTTCAAACTCCAAAATCAACTGTAGCCTAATGCCACCCCCACGCCCGGAGACCTTAGGGTCACATTTCCACGTAGCCCCCTGAACTTCCCCCCCTCTCATTAACACCCCGCGCTCCTCGACTCTTGTCCGACCTAGCCTCTCCCTCATACCTCTTGAAGACCCTTGATTTTTCCGTTGCTAACGCTCTCCAACCTTTTATATATATACTCCTATCCAGCCTACCTTCCCTTAGTAGGCCGGAACAACATTAGAACTTTACTAACCCCTTGCATGCCATCTATTCCCTTACAACCCATTCACAACCCTGCACCCAATGGTCGTCGGTGCGAGGCTAGCCGCCTCGCCAGTAACTAACCTCTATTGCCATACTTCCAGATAAATGTGGCAGAGTTAGCAACCCAGTCTCCACCACACCCAGCAAACCACACAATTAACAACCAACCGATTAAAACCAGCTAGCCAAGGCACCTTCGGTTTTGGTATTAAGGACACCCACATCTGTCTCATAAACAGAGGGTTATTACAAACGCTGGTGATATGGCAAGCCCCTAGCCACAGCCGCCGGACGACCATCCCAGAGAGAGGGCGCCCAGCTACCCCTGTTTACCCACCCGAGGAGGGAGACCCCCACCCCTGCGGAGGTATACCTGACCCCTGTTTTGACTTCCGGGTCATTGCCAGGTAGCACAGGAATTCTTCCTATCAATGAACTAACCATGCATGTCTAACCCCCTTACTAACCTCTATTTACCCACAATAACCCATTCACCTTTCTTGCATACTCGGATAATCAAATTAGCACCTCAGCTATACCATAGAATGAAGACTGAACAATATAAGAGAGACGCCCCTATCACAGCTGTCCCAGTCTTCCCCGCAAAGTAGATCCAGTCTCTCTCCCCTCAATACTTCCAGTATAGCCAAAATAGTACCTCTTACTAAGGCTCAGTTATATTAAAATATGAAGGCTTCCTATAGCCATGTGCCACAACAGTAATCACCACCTTACCTAGTCCCCATAGCTATTGAGAGCTCAAATAATTCCGTAAGACTCGAGATCCCTATGGCCTACAGGGTCCAAAAACCGAGCCTATAAACCCAGCTCCAGCCCCCAGTAAAATCAGTTGAAAGATAGACACCAACCAGTGGCTAACCCCCTGAAGTTAACCTCTAGCTCTGCCCTTGTGTTGTTCCTGAGTTGTGAGATTCCCGAGCCGGCAGACTCCGTGGCAGATATAAAATAGAAGCATCTGTCCACGTACAAGTATCTATCTGAGATACTTATAACCTTCACACACACTAGTGGGTATATAAGCGTGTAGCCAGCACCGATCGCCAATAATAATAATAATAGTTCTTAAAGCTAGCGCATGCTAAGCTAGCTAAGGATAGCTCAATAAGGCCAATTAGGCGTATTTCCATTGGGGTCCTGTACTACTACCCCATCCCTTTGCTCATGAGGGATGGTAACGACTCAGTGCTTGTGAAAAATCTTTAATGCGCCGAGCGTGGGCGCGAACCCGGGCCTTCTGGGTGGAAGTCCGAGACGCTAGTCACTACACCAAGCGAGCCGCCAAGAGATCCGACTTGAGAACTTCCTACATTTGGACCACCTGGACGGCCGAGGAACCAGTCGTTAGCCCCCAACATCACGGACGCAAGATAACCAGGACCAGACCAACAAAATACTATCCAAGATTCACTTATTAGTACTAACATGTTATAGTCCTAATTCGAAATTAACTTATTAATCTTTCTATGAAGTGGCGATAACTTTGCCCAGTGTAATTCATATATATAATAATATAACCATTCCATTTGGGAAGTACTAAGCGTATCAGTGTTCATTAATTAACAGGCGACATTAACTCTCGTAATTACCTTTATCCATATATTAAAACCCTAGTGATATCTAACGTTCGCCCACTGATTTGTGTTCTACGTATTTCTGCCATAAGAATATAAAACTTAGATCAGTACCCCCCTGAGGTTACTAGAATTCCCGTGTTCTATAACATACGCGTGTCTCATTCTAGCTGTGAACTACTACTTGTGCACCAGACCTGCCAGTGATAAATCTAATTAGTGAAATTGAATCCATAAGTATCATTGAGGTCTTCCAGTATATACACTTGCGAACCAAACCAGTGATCAGAAGAGTATACCTGAACGTTGGAAGTGGGAGACAAGGCTCCATCCAGATCCACTAATGCTAGCGGTTCATTTCTATCATTTGTCTTGTACGAGTATTCCTATTTTCCTATGCTCCCTATTCATCTACTTAAATAAACGTGATCGTGTGTCTTGTTACCGTGTGTTTATTTTGTGTTCTCTATTCCTCATACCTTGTATTGTGCATGCAGCCTTATATACCCAGTCAGTTAGAGCGCACATTACCCAAGTTAATCCTGTAGAAAAACAGGGCATAACACTAAGAATGCCTCTAAAAAACTGGGACTCCTGTACAGAGTTCGAGAATTCTTCACTGACGAGCAGTTGGCCATAATATATAAAAGTCATGTGCGTTCTCAGATGGATTACTGTTCACCTCTGTGGAGTGGAAGTGGAGTGGTTGCATTGAGGCAGTTGGACAAAATTCAAAATAAAGCTATTAGATTAATCAATAACCCTGCAATCACACAGGACCTTCCTACATTATCCATACGAAGAAATGTTGCATCCCTTGCATTATTCTAGATATTTTCACAGCAATTGTTCCAAGGAACTTGCTTCAATTGTGCCGCCTCTCCACATCTTTCCCCGTAGAACTAGGGCAGCTGAGAGCGCCCATGAATTTACACTTTCTCCTCCACAATGCAGAACTTCTGCTTATCAAAATTCATTTATCCCTAGAACTACTACTCTTTGGAATTCACTTCCCTCGAGTTGCTTTCCACAAACTTACAATCTACAAAAGTTTAAATCCAGTTGTTACAAACATTTTATGAATGGAGGATGCCTTTAGGCACATGGATCTTTTTGTTTTATGTGTTTTTCCTTCCTCCGTTCATTGTCTCTTTAAAAAAAAAAAAAAATTAACATCGAATACCACTAATAAACCAGATAAGGTCCAAATAAACACGTACTAATCAGATCAGTTTAATATCAAAGAAAAAATATAAAAGGGGTTACAGGCGGCGTTTCTTAAGATTATTGAGTATATTGGAAACCCTATTGCATCCATAGTGTTAACATAAAAATAAAAAAATTCCTGAGTAGACTTACTTTAGTCTAAGGAACAGATTATCACATGACCTTAATACTCGTTACATTTAGGAATGTATACATAAGTACACACTACACGTAAATACCAGTGAACACTACCAGATCTTATTCTATTTTGTTGTTATTAGCTGGGTACGTAATTGTATGTGTAAGTGTCCACAGAGAGAGTTATTATCAGTCTCTTATTAAGACTAAATTTATATTCATGCTTCCTGACGTCAAACTCAGTTTAAGCTTTCATTTAAGTTGAATCTAAACTCCTGTCAATATCGCGTAAAGTTAATCCTTCACGGCGAGATCTTCAGCCCTACACACAGGTTAATATTATTTATTACCAGTTCATTGAATTTATATTCATCATTGTAACTCTATGAGTCAATTCAGATTAATATAATATATTGTATTGAATGCTCACATTAGGTTTAAGGGCACGAAGTTTATTAGTACAGGGATTAGCCTCCCAAAGAGTCTGCCATGTAGAAAGGATATAAGGCTTAGTCAGAGACAACCAGTCACCTAAAGGAAGATGAGGCTGCCGGAGTGTCTTGGTAACAGCAGCTTTCGAAGCTTTATCAGCGTCTTCATTACCCTGAATCCCAATATGGGCAGGAATCCAGCAGAGCCGCACCCTCATACCAAAGAAACTATGGAGGCACCTAAAAACAACAGGCTACAGCAACAAGACAAGGGATTCGTCTAACACTAATATTGCTCTCACCATTAATGATCAGGTTTGCCACGATAAACGACAAATTTCAACCTACTTCAACTCCTTCTTCACTTCCATAGCAAACACACTTGCACAGAACCTACCTCAACCTCTCAATAAATACACGACAACAACGGCCACCTTTCGTAATTTCTACAGAGATAAAGACATACACCCGAACACATTTAGATTGCAAAATGTTACACCAAAATACACTTTTGACGAGCTGTCTAACCTAAATGTACATAAGAGCACAGGACCAGACAAAATTCCTGCCAAATTTCTACGAGATGGAGCCATTGGTATAGCAGGCCCCCTAACCCACATCATCAACTTGTCAATTAACACCAACACAGTACCTGCTGAACTGAAGGAAGCTATTGTAACCCCTCTATTCAAGAAAGGAAATAAACTAGAAGTTGGCAACTACAGACCAGTTAGCATATTATGTATTGTATCTAAAATCCTTGAAAGAGCGGTATACACCCAAATTGAACACTACCTCAAACAAAATGATTTATTCTATAAGTTTCAATCAGGTTTCAGATGCATGTACTCGACAGACTCCTGTCTCATCCACTTAACGGATCACATTCGTAAAGAAATGTCTAAAGGTAACTACACCGGTATGGTTCTTCTTGATCTACAAAAAGCGGTTGACACAGTAGACCATGATATTCTATGTAATAAACTACAAGCAATGGGCATAGGGTCTGTGAACTGGTTTAAATCTTATCTTAGTGGTAGAACCCATAGTCAAAATTGATGATAATATATCTGATCCTATGCCAATTAACTGTGGGGTCCCGCAGGGAAGCATTCTTGGTCCCTTACTCTTTCTCTGTTATGTGAACATGGAACTGAGCGTCTCATGTAAATTATTACTGTATGCAGACGACAGCGTGCTTCTGGTTTCAGGAAAAGACCCAATAAGTATTGCCGCTTCACTTTCCAAAGAACTAGCATCATGTAGTGAATGGCTAGTGGACAATAGACTATCTCTTCACCTGGGCAAGACGGAAGCCATCTTATGTGGAACAAAACGCAAACTGAAAGACATTGTGGGCTTCTCGGTCAACTGTAATGATATTCCTATAACAACAGTGTCACAAATTAAATATCTCGGACTGAAACTGGACGCGAGTTTGTCAGGTGAAACAATTTTGGAATCTATCCTGAGTAAGTGTAGAGCATGTATAAAATACCTGTATAGACAGGTGGGATGCTTGCCCACGGCGACCAAAAAGACCCTCTGCCAAGCGCTTGTTCAATGTCATTTTGACTATTCTGTGTCATCCTGGTACTCTGCATCATCTAAATCAGCACAGCACAAACTTCAGGTCACTCAAAATAAAATGGTTAGGTTCATGCTGAACCTAGGACCCAGATCACATGTTGGCCAGGAACAACTTCAGTCACTAGGTATGCTCAATGTCTCTGACAGGGCCAAACAAATCAGACTAACTAATGCCTTCAAAATTTTCTATGACAGAGCTCCAGAGTATCTAAAGAATGATTTTGTTAAAGCAAATGAGAGGAGTGGACATAATACAAGAAACAGGATGTTTAATTTTAAGGTCCGAGAATCCAAGGACAGGGTAAGCAAACATTCTTCTTCACTGCCATCAAAGACTGGAACGACCTACCCCAGTCAGTCCGTGAAAAGAGAACACTGTATTCCTTCAGACGTAGCCTGAAGGAACACCTGAACCGGACAGCTGCGAGAAGGGAGCACCAAGCTTATGTCTACTACTAAATACGACATAAGAGATAGACAAACCAAACTGAAATGATTACTGATTACGGATTACTGATATTTACTATAGGATGTAAGGTATCTTAAAATAACCCCCTAGAAATACTTTTTCTAAAGTATCTATTTCTTTATCCTCCCCATTTCCCCAGCTAACCTAATCCCACAAGGACCCCAATGGAAATACTCCTAACGGCCTCATTGGGCTATCCTTAGTTGGAATTATGCAAGGCTGGTACATGTCATATTTATAACATACTATGTGGTACCAACTCTGTAAATTGCTAACTGAATAAATATTATTATTATTATTATTATTATTATTATTTGTGCGTAACATATGAAGAGAGTACTGGATGGATGATATCAAGACGTGGGAGGGAGAATAGGTACTGAGGGCATCAAGAGCACTACGGGAATCGCTGTAAATGACAAACGTCTGTGGAGGCATTTCGTGAATAATGTCAATGGCAGTTTGGATGGCAAGAATCTCAGCAGTGAATATTGATGCATGTCGTGGGAGGGAAAATTGAAGGGTGGTGGTGCGGGAGACAGCTGCAAGTCCAACACCAGCAGTAGACTTGGAACCATCAGCGTATATGGCAAAATGGGGGCCCTTACGGCGTATGTGTTCCAGGGCGTGTTGATGATGGTGGCTTGGTACAAACGGATACTTCTTAGACAAATAGGACAGGTGTATGCAAACACTGGGAAGGGAGATAGTCCAAGGGGGAGGACGATCTACGGAAGGGGAGACAGCAATATCAAGACCAGTGGAATTGAGAAGAAGGGTAGCACGGCGAGGGAAGCAAAGGAAGCGTGAATTTAAAGCAGCAACATCAATGTTGCGGGAAAGGGAATTGGTGGGAGAGTCACTAAATTGGATCTTTAGGGCACGACGCATTGTAACTAAATTTCTGTGGAGGGAAAGTGGGGGTTCACCACTTTCGGCTAAGATGGACACGGTCGGGGAAGAACGGAAAGCACCAGTGCAAAGTCGTATGCCTTGTGTATGGACAGGATCCAAAGTTCGTAAGACGGAGTCCGAGGCAGAACCATAAATTGGACAGCCATAATCAAGGATATATAGAACAACGGCTTTGTAAAGCATTAACATGGTGGAACGCCTAGCACCCCAGATAGTGTGAGACAGCTTTTTAAGGAGACCGAGAGCTCGCGTGCCTTTACATTTGACGTAATGGATATGATCCTTCCAATTAAGGTGTTGGTCAAAGATTAACCCTAGGAATTTAACGCTCGAGTAGAAAGAGAGTAGTGAATCTCCCATCCGGAATTCGATGGCCTGGTCGCGGAGCCAGCGCTTATCACGGAAAAAACAATTGCCTTGCCGTCTTTTCCGTGAAAATCTTGAAGCCTACCGATGAAGCCCAAGCAACAACCTTCTGATTGGAGAGGTTGAGAATGCGTTGAGCATGACGAAGGGTGGGGGTGGTGCAGTATATAGCAAAATCGTCGACATACAAGGATCCTCGGACGCCTGGTGACAGTTGGTGGATAACACTATTTATGGCAATGGCAAAGAGCATGCTACTTAGTACACTACCCTGGGGTATGCCATTGTGAAGAGGGAAAATGGCAGAAAGTATATTCTCCACACGAGTTTGGAAAGTGCGTTTGGTAAGGAAGTTGGAGATGAACAGTGGGAGATGACCGCGGGCGCCACAATCATGGAGGGACTGGAGTATGAAATGTCTCCACGTAGTATCATAGGCCTTTTGTATGTCAAAGAAGACCGCAACAGTGATCTGTTTCCGATCAAATCCCTGTTTGATTTGGGTTTCTAAGAGTGCAAGGGAGTCTAATGTAGAACAGTTCTTCTTGGAACCGAACTATAGAGGGGTAAGAACTGATTGTTGGCGAAGAAACCAATCAAGTCTAACGTTAACCATTTTCTCCATTAATTTACAGAGGCAGCTCATATATTGGCCTATAATTGGCGGGTACGCTAGGATCCTTGCCAGGCTTTGCTATAGGGATGACAATAGCATGTCTCCAAGAATCAGGAAATAGGTTGTGGGTCCATAAATGGTTATAAAGCTGTAAAAGATAAGATTTGGCAAGGGGGGCTAGATGAGTAATCATGTTGAAGCTGATGTTATCATGGCCAGGAGAGGAATTAGAACAGGTATAGAGGGCATGGTCAAATTCATCCATTGAAAAACTAGCATTGTAGTCATAAACACCAAAGGATTAGAAAGTGACAGGGACAGATTCAATACGGTGCTTATGGAGACAGAAGCGTGCATCATAGGTAGTATCACTGCTAACATCGGCAAGATGTTGGCCTAAGAGATCAGATACTGCTTGGGGGCTATGAACGGTGCAACCATTATTGACTAATGCGTGATGTGGAGGGGCAATGTGGAGACAATTAATTTTCCTGAATTTTTGCCAGACACGTGATATAGGGGTGGACTGGGAGATCTATCTATCTATCTATCTATTGCCTGACGCCGTGATCCCCGAAGGGGTGGCCACGAACGAACCGCCCCCATGCACCTCTGTCCCCAGTCCCCTCACTCCATCCTTCCACCTCTCCTTCGGTGCACCTCTCCCTCTCTGTCCTTCCACCTCGCTCTCGTACACCCTCTTAGTCATTCTCTCGCTTTCCATACGTTCCATATGGCCGAACCATCTCAAGTTGTTCCTTTTCACACTTTCCAGCACATCTACCTCCACACCACACCTCCTTCTTACTTCCTCATTCGTCTGTCTATCCCTCCATGTAACTCCGCACGCACTTCTCAAGTAACTCATTTCCACCGCTCTCACTCTTGGTCTGAGTCTCTTCCCGAACGTCCAAGCTTCACTTCCGTAAGTTAGTGTCGGGATTACCACACTGTCATGCAAGGACTTCTTCACTTCCATACTGACCACCCTATTTCTTGTTACTGCTTTCAACGTTCCTACAACCCTCTTCCCCTGTTGCACCCTCTCCCTCACTTCTTCATCCATAGTCCCATCTTTACTCAACACACTGCCCAGCTACTTAAATGAGCTGACAATCTCCATAGCCTGACCGTTCAACTTAACCTCACACTCTGTGGCTTCACCCCTTTCGAATACCATAAGTCCATAACCTTGATCTTCTCCGCATTTACCTTCGGATTCCGTTTTTCGCACTGTTCCAAACACATTTACCAGACCCTGCAACTCCCATTCATTATCACTCATCAGAACTGTATCATCAGCAAACAGCAGTACAGGTAGCTTCCACTCATTTCCCTCCCTTATCAGCGACACACCAACATCCACTGCTCTTCCTTGTATTTCTTTCATGACTCCATCCATATATACAGTAAACAACCATGGGGACATCACACACCCCTGTTCAACCGAACATGCAGGTCAAAGAACTCGCTCTGCTCATTCTCCACACGTACTGCCGCCTTTGCACCCTCATACATGCTCTTCACTGCTTTCAGCAGCTTGCCATTTAATCCGTATATTCTAAGTACTTTCCACATACCTTCTTTATCCACTCTGTCATAGGCCTTCTCCAAATCCATAAAGGCAACATACACCTTTTGTTGTTTCTCCAGATATTTCTCCACAACACAATTCAGGGTAAAAATCTGATCTACACATCCTCTTCCCTTCCTAAAACCGCCCTGCTCGTCACCTATCCATTTCTCCGTTCTCGCTCTCACTCTCTCAATCACTACCCTACTGTACACCTTCCGTACTACGCTTAGAAGACATATTCCTCGGTGGTTACCACACACTCCTCTTTCCCCTTTACCCTTATATAGGGGGACTATTATGCCTGTCTTCCAGTCATAAGATGCACTCCCCTTCTCCAATGCTAGTTTGCACATTTTCCATACCCATTCGATCACTATCTCACCACCATACCTCAACATTTCCCCACTCACTCCATCTGTTCCTGGTGCTTTCACCAACTTCACTCTTTCATGGCTTCCCACACTTGACCTCCTGATCCCCACCTCCTCCTCCACTACTTCTCTCTCCCATACCCCATCCAACTATGTATGCTGGCACTTCATTCCTTACATTTAGCAACTCGTTGAAGTACTCCCTCCATCTTTCGACTCTCTCTTGCTTCTCGACTAGCATTCTCCCATTCTTATCTTTCAGACCCTTACTGTTTCCCTTGCAACCTTCCCTAACTTTCTTGACTTCTTTCCAGAACAGTTTCTTACACTAACTCCATTTTACACTCAGATTCCTTCCAAATTCCTCATCTACTCTTCTCTTACTTTCCTTTACTACTCTCTTTACCACTCTTTCTCTCCACGTACCTCATTTCTGACTCTCCAAATCTTCATTCCCTCTACTACCCAACCACTCTCTATATGCTTTCTTCTTGTCCTCTACAGCTATTTTTACCTCTTCTGTCCACCATGCTATACCTTTCACTCCCCTCCCTCTTCTCCTTACTCCACACACCTCCTCGCATGCTGCATAGATCTCTTCCTTAAACACCTTGCTCATCTCCTCCACTTCCTCCAGGTCGAACCCACCTAGTCGTCTTTCTACTGCTCTCCTGTACTCCTCCCTGATTTCCTCCTCCTGCAGCCTCTCCACCCTCCAACTCTCCTCACCCACTTCTTTTGTATCCTAATTTTAGCTACTACTACATAATGGTCAGACAGACCCCCTCTAATACCCCTATACACCCTAGCATCCAGCACAGATGTCTTCATTCGTTCATCCACACATATATAATCAATCGGTGCCTTTCGTTCCACCACTGTCTTATCCTTATCCTTCATCGTCTACACCACTTTCCATGTGTACCTGTGTATCATTCTGTGTCGGAAGGTGTTGGTTATCCACAGCATCCTCTCAATTAATTTTCCTGAATTTTTGCCAGACACGTGATATAGGGGTGGACTGGGAGATGTTAGAGATATAAGATTCCCAGGAAGCAGACCGACAACGGCGTACTTCCTTACGGAATTTGGCAGAAATTCTATTATAAAGGGGCTTAAGTGCATGGATATCTAATGCAATGTAGGTGAGTGCATGTAAATCAGAAATATGAAGGAGAAAGCGAGAAAGCAAAGCACAGGAACGTTTCTTAAGACGATCCAAACGTTGACCAAGTTCACGTTTACAGCGAATGAGGGCGGATAAGGATTCATTCCACCAAGGGACTTGGCGGCGACGAGCAGAAGTAGAGGAAAGGGGTATAGATTTAGAAGCTGCAGAGATGATAAATGCAGTGAAAAGGGTAGTAGTCTCGTTATGATCACAGAATGGATGAAAGGGAGGGATTTGGCATGTGTAATCCAAACTTCTCCCAATCAGCTTTGTGGAAATTATAACGTGGAAGAGCAGGAGGGGAACATGGTTGTAAATAAGACAGAATAGGAAAGTGGTCACTGGAGAACGAATCATCACAGTGACGCCACTCAAACTTATTAACTATCGTAGAAGGTGACGTCAATCGAGGAAAAAGTATGAAGAGTACTGGAAAAATAGGTGTAGGAGTCAGGTTCGTTAAGGCAACAATAGGAATCAAGGGATAGTAGGTTCTCAATGTGCACCCCAGCAGCATCTGCAGTGGAGGAGGAAGGATTCCATAGTGGGCTATGAGCATTAAAATCTCCTAGTATCAGAAGAAGGGACGGTAACACATTAACAAATCTGGAGAGGAGGGAAAGATCATAATGGAAGGCTATCTGGTTATACACATTACAGATGGTAACTGAGGTATCATCAGGGAGATGAAGAGTAAGAAGAGAATGTTGAAGAAAACTATCGCAGATGGGAAGTAGGTCGAAAGTCAAGCTATGGTGTACATAAATAGCAGTGCCATACTCGCCATTAGGGGAAAGCGAGTGGCATGCAAGGTGATAATTAAGGATGGATTTATTGTAATTCCTAGTGTGTTGTAGGCACAAGCACATTGAAGCATAAGTGTGGAGTAAGCGTTGGACCTCACCTAGACGAATTCTAGATAAGAGTCCATTCACATTCCATTGTATTAAACAGGAATTGAACAGGTTAAGTAAGGGAAGTTAGATTTTGCAGGTTAACCCTCTCACGACCATATGACGCAGAGGTTGCCAGATTAGCAATAAGAAATAGAGTTCTCTCACTCTTTTAATTACTTCTCCAAAATTAGTTTTCTGCCCACAGCTAACTCAAAGACAACTGCAGAGGTTGAAGTAACTAAACTAAAGGTTTCTAAATACCCCTGATGGTAACAAAGGTTTTAAAGTATCCCTAATAGGCTCAAAATCGCGTCATATGTCGGAGAGGGTTAACTGCGCTATTGGAATGACGTAAAGGAGGCGGTGGATGGAGAGACGAATTAGAACGGGGAGATGGGTCTGGTGGTTCAAGGGAGGCGGACGGTAATGAGTTCCGCCGTTCTGATGATCGAGATGCTGAGAGGGAAGTCACCTCACGGAGGATGGTAGACACTTTTAATCGAGACCGAACAGACTGGAGTTGTAAGTGGACAGCACACAAGCACGAGGGGCCATGTGTGGAAATATCGTCAGAAGTAGGCAATTGACGCTCACGCATAAAATCATGGATAATTGCCAAGACTGATTCGTGGGTGGGATCCAGAACCCTGCGGCATTCCCTGACAAAACAGAGATGGCAGCCGCATCGAGGATTGTGGAGGTCAATGGTAGCATGAGAGATGGCGGAACTAACACAAGCCATGCACTCACATCCTTCGGGATGAGGCGCACAGGGGGATGTGACTGGATCAGACGGAGGGGATGAAGAATGTGAGGGAGGAACTTTAGAAGTTGAGGGTCGAGCAGATGTGGCGGATCGGCTGGAATATTTAGTGGTAGGAAGGGGAAATTTAGTTGTAGGTCGGGGGGTAGTGTTCGGTCAAGCGGAAACAGTTGAACGTTTAGTCACGTGAGAAGAGTTGGGGTGAGGAGAATGAGGGGAGGGAGAAATATGACTGGGTCGTGAAGAAGAAACAAGCCGACGAGCTGCAAGGGATTTACGTTTCGACGGTGGAGTCGAAAGTACAGGGGAAGGAGAATCAAGAGCATCAGAGCGACGTTTGCTGGAAGCGGAGGCATAGTCCATATGAGTTTCATCAGCACAGAACGTAGTGGATCCGGGTGCAGGCAAGGGAGTAACCTTGAGTGGTCGGGCAGAAGTCTTAGATACACGAATGGGAGAGGACAACTTAGATTCATGTCGTATACTAGGGCGGCAATTACTGGATGGTGGAAGCTGAGAGGAGGCGTTATTGGTCGTAGAAGTGCCAGGGGAGGTTGACACAGGATGCATGGATGGAATAGAAGTTGGGACCTCTATTAATGCAACAAACCTATTGGAAAGAGGAGCAATAGGAGGAGATACACTACGGGCAGTTTCACAGACAGGTGAGGGAGTGGGAAGTCTAGTCCTAGTATATTCCTTAGTGGTTGTGGTCGCGATTGGAGACAATGTATGAGCACGTGCCCGATCACTGTATGCAAGGTCCCGTGCAGGGTCTTTATACCCTCTGACTCTCAATTTGTGTTTAGCTTCTATGGCCGACATTCCCGAACGATCCAGGAGAAGTTTCAGTTCGGCATTGTAAGTGTAGTACACACATTGCTTTGAGCGTGGAGATCGAGTCCGCAATTGACACAATGAGGAGGGCCACAATTCCATTTAGTGGGATGTGTAGAGTAACTGCAGTAGGCACACACGTACTTTTCTTGCATTTTGAGGCAGAGTGACTAAAAGTAGAGCAATGATGGCATTGAAGAGGTCTGGGGGTATATGGTTTCATCTCTCATCTTTACCCCTCAATTTTAATGGTAGTAGGGAGGGATCCACCTTCAAACTTAATACGGGCCACACACAATGGACGAGATGAGTTACGTCTGTTTGAGATATTGTAGACGTCGACATCATTAACATTAGAATACCGGATTTGGAGACGATAGCAGCAGGTGTTTATCAGGGAGACCATCGTCATCTCGGGTAGTGGGTAAAATGACCGTATCTGAAATGTAGTTCAACTTCATATGTTTGGTGACAGTAATGCTTCCGAATGCTCTTTAGTTTTTTTTTTTTTTAGTTTTTTTTTTCTATATTCCAACTACTCCCTCTCGGGCATAGGCTGAGAGCCTGTACATTCCACCGCTCAACACGGTGAAGCCCGTGAGGTCTTGTTCCAGTCTGGGGAGTGAGACATGCGAAGCATCCATCATGGCTCGAAGCAGCTCCATCTCTGAAGCGGCTGGTTGCTTCGCTCAAGTGCTTCACCGTCTCACCCTCCAGACTCAGACCCTCACTCTCAGAACGCCACCTATTGAGCAGTGAACCTATTGGCTGCTTCTACTAGCCATTGACTAGTAGTAGTAGCTCAAAGTGACACATCAGCAGATGGGTAGTAAAGAGAAGGGCATTCTCCAATTTCGCAGCAGTCATAGGAGCGGTGGTGTCAACGAGGAAGCGAGGCCAGTTGTCAGCGCCAAAGAGGGAGTCGAAGAGTGCCAGCGACGGGCTAGGCAGAAATTTCCGATTAGGCCTATGGCGAGAAGATTGAGAAGGATTAGGATTGTCGTAATCAGTGGAGACGAGGTAAGAGTGGAGGGAGTGACGGACAATTTGGTTGAAGTGGCACCCAATGAGGTAATTGAGGCAGAGATAGAAGGCTTGGTCGAGGTAGCACTCGATGGAGTAGGTGAGACCATACTACTGGCAATAACATCAGTGGTAGATGTGGATGTAGTGATAATAGCTCTTTAGTGGCTGCTTCTACTAGCCATTGACTAGTAGTAGTAGCTCAAAGTGACACATCAGCAGATGGGTAGTAAAGAGAAGGGCATTCTCCAATTTCGCAGCAGTCATAGGAGCGGTGGTGTCAACGAGGAAGCGAGGCCAGTTGTCAGCGCCAAAGAGGGAGTCGAAGAGTGCCAGCGACGGGCTAGGCACAAATTTCCGCTTAGGCCTATGGCGAGAAGATTGAGAAGGATTAGGATTGTCGTAATCAGTGGAGACGAGGTAAGAGTGGAGGGAGTGACGGACAATTTGGTTGAAGTGGCACCCAATGAGGTAATTGAGGCAGAGATAGAAGGCTTGGTCGAGGTAGCACTCGATGGAGTAGGTGAGACCATACTACTGGCAATAACATCAGTGGTAGATGTGGATGTAGTGATAATAGCGGCAGACTGCGTGACTGTAAGAGTGACAGTCGCAGGATTAGGGGTGGAGGAGTCAGAAGGATTATTCAATAAACGGTCAGGGTCGGTACCACCAGGAACAACGCTTTCAACTACGGGTGGCCCATGAACCACCATGGACTCTTCACGAGGCGGAACCTGTATCACACCAGGATCAGATCTATCATGATCAGGCATAGCCGGTGGAGGGAAGGGGAGGGCTGGTGACTTCGGTATTCACATCTGTCATTTCTGTAGTCGTGGCCATCATCAATATAGGGCAAAGAAAGGTTAGTCCCTGAGAAGGCAGAGACAACACCTCGCAGGGAAGCTAGGGTCCCTCACCCCAATACCACCCTACTTAGACATCACTGGCCGCAAGGAAAACTGGAGGAAGCTGACGGAGAGAACAACTGTTGGTCCAGGGCTCCTGGACCACGGTATTGGACACAGATTAACAGGCAGTACCGATTCCACTCAGTATCATGTGAACTGCCATACCCATTACGACAATAGAGGACATACCGTAGGACATACCAAATTGAAATAATAAAGACACTGCAGTTGCAAACATGACTAGCAGCTTAATCGACAAGCACGCTCGCTACTATTTTGAATTCTTGATGGGAGTGCCGAGCTGCGGTTTCGGTACCTGGGATTGGCCCGTCCCGAGACCCATTACGTCCTATTCCGCTAAAGCACACGCCCCCTAACGGACGTCTCACAGGCCGCATGTACTCACCAGCAGCGTGCTCCCTATCAACGCCTCGATGCCAGCCCTCACGACAGGCGGAGGGAAGACAAAGGAAAGATGAAAAGAAGGGAGAAGACGAGGCACAAGGGGCCCGTATATGATAACCTCATAGAAGTACCAGATATCAAGCACACGCGATGGCTACTCAGGACTCCCCTCACAAAGGGAGGAGTAAAGTCGAATCTAACATACAGAAGAGATGAAGAAAGCGTCAGGAAGAGGAAAAAGGCCAAGCAAAATTAGCAGATCAGCGTGCCAACCCATAGGCCCCCTCACCACACCCAGGGGCTTGACGTTACTTGAGGGGGTTACTGCTAACAATCAAAGATTGTAGACATATGTTCTACATACTGTACATATACATACATAACGCATCTACTGTAGGTACGGTATGGATGTATGTGCAAATATTCTATCAGTGATTAAGTGTTTATTCAACACAATATTAAGAATTTCCATACCACTTCCAAATGCCATCCAGTGGCTTCAATGATATTTAAATAGTGTGATGCAGACGATGAGCCTTTCCGATTCTAGTGGTGAAGTTTATTGGTGCACGTCCTAGTTTTTAAGGCTGAGAATGCTGTGTCATATAAATATTGACGCTTGTACTGTATTTTTAAATAATTCTTTCCCTTCACAGTAACTGGTACCAAATGAATACGGTGGGAATGAGTGTTGCTTACAGAGTACAGTACATCTTACAGTTTCTTACAGTAGATCCTCTGGAAAAAGGCAAACTAGGCCTGTGTATCCAGCTCAGTGCCAGTACTTGCACTACTGCGGTCGTTCACTGTGCTGGCGGCGGCGGCAGCAGACGCAACATTTTTATTATTCTGTATTTTTGCTTTATAATCAAACTTCAAATCTTGTCTTCCCCATGCTTTATCAAGATTACTTTCAAACTTACTTATTGATTCGGAATCAACTACATACTGGGGCAGCGCGTTCCACTCATTTACCACTCTATCACAAAATGAGTTCTTTGCCTTTTCAAGCCTATTTCTTTCTTTGTAAATTTTCTTAAGAGTGTCCTCTCGTTCTTGTTCCCTCCCGCATCAAGAAGATACCTTCACACATATCCTCATCATACTTTCCTGACACTATCTTAAAAGTCTCTATCATATCCCCTCTCTTTCTCCTATATGCCAGTGTCGGAAGCCCCAGTGTCCTCAACCTCTGCTCATAGCCCGCGTTCTTCAACGTTGGTACTAGCTTGCTAGCTCTCCTCTGCACTTTCTCCACTGCTTCTATATCCTTTACCATATATGGAGCCCACACCTGGTTTGCATATTCCAGGTGCGGCCTAACCAGCACTGTATAGAGATTCCTGAAGATTTCTTCGTCAAGTGACACAAATGTCCTCCTTATCAGCCCTACAATTCTATTGGCTTTGTTTATCTTTTCCGCTAAATGTTCTGAGAAATTTAACTTATTGTCTATCACTACTCCTATATCCTTTTCTGCATTCACTTCCTCCATCGCTTCACACATGCTGTATCCTACCTTGTCTATCTTGCTAGTCACAATCCGCATGTACTTGCATTTTTTTGGATGAAAAGGCATTAACCAATGTTCAGACCATCCCTTCATACCCTCCACATCTCCTTGAAGCAAACCCACATCTTCCTTACTCCTCACTCTTCTATACAGCTTAGTGTCATCCGCATACAGGTATATCTCACTTCCATTGGTTATAACTTCAGGTAAGTCGTTGATAAATATAACGAACAGTAGTGGTCCCAACACAGATCCCCGAGGTACCCCACTTGTAATTTCCCTCCACCCCGAGCCTATTCCATTCACCAGTACCCTCTGTCTCCGATCTTTCAGGAAGGCTTCTATCCATTTCACACATTTCTCCAGTGGTGGGCGCGCTCCAGTGGGACCGGTAATGCGGCAGCGCTCCGCGCTCATCAGACATAAGGTAATGCGGCAGCGCTCACGCGCTCCTTTTGTCAGCAGACCCGATGCGCTTCCCGCTCCTGCGCTCCGCGCTCCCAAAAATAGGTATATAAAAAAAAAAGTAAAAAAACAGCTTCTAGAAGTTATTTAATGATTTACCTTTGTCCTTCACTTTGTCCTTTGTCTTTCACTTCACTAAATTCCAAGAATTCAAAACATTCAAAAAACCTCAAGTCATGGTGTCTTTCTGAAGTTAAACTGTTTAAGTTTCTCACTTTCTCAGTTTCTGTTATTCTTTATGTCATATCAATGAATCAAATATCAATGATATGATATGATTGATATCATTGTGAGTTTGTGACATTGTGACTGTCCATTGATATCTATGATATGACATAAAGAATTACAGAAACTGTCCAAACTGAGAAACTTAAACATTTAAACTTATCAAGCTAACATTCTTACAGTTTCTTACAGTAGATCCTCTGAAAAAAGGCAAACTATGCCTGTGTATCCAGCTCAGTACCAGTACTTGCACTGCTGCGGTCATTCACGGTGTTGGCGGCGGCGGTAGCAGACGCAACATTTTTACTATTCTGTATTTTTGTTTTATAATCAAACTTCAAATCTTGTCTTCCCCATGCTTTATCAAGATTACTTTCAAACTCCCTTATTGATTCGGAATCGACTACATACTGGGGCAGTGCGCTCCACTCATTTACCACTCTATCACAAAATGAGTTCTTTGCCTTCTCAAGCCTATTTCTTTCTTTGTAAATTTTCTTAGAGTGTCCTCTCGTTCTTGTTCCCTCCCGCATCAAGAAGATACCTTCACACACATCCTCATCGTACTTTCCTGACACTATCTTAAAAGTCTCTATCATATCCCCTCTCTTTCTCCTATATGCCAGTGTCGGAAGCCCCAGTGTCCTCAACCTCTGCTCATAGCCCGCGTTCTTCAACGTTGGTACCAGCTTGCTAGCTCTCCTCTGCACTTTCTCCACTGCTTCTATATCCTTTACCATATATGGAGCCCACACCTGGTTCGCATATTCCAGGTGCAGCCTAACCAGAGCTGTATAGAGATTTCTGAAGATTTCTTCGTCAAGTGACACAAATGTCCTCCTTATCAGCCCTACAATTCTATTGGTTTGTTTATCTTTTCCGCTAAATGTTCTGAGAAATTTAACTTATTGTCTATCACTACTCCTATATCCTTTTCTGCACTCACTTCCTCCATCGCTTCATACATACTGTATCCTACCTTGTCTATCTTGCTGGTCCCAATCCGCATGTACTTGCATTTTTTTGGATGAAAAGGCATTAACCAATGCTCAGACCATCCCTTCATGCCCTCCACATCTCCTTGAAGCAAACCCATATCTTCCTTACTCCTCACTCTTCTATACAGTTTAGTGTCATCCGCATACAGGTATACCTCACTTCCATTAGTTATAACTTCAGGCAAGTCATTGATAAATATAACGAACAGCAGTGGTCCCAACACAGATCCCTGAGGTACCCCACTTGTAATTTCCCTCCACCCCGAGCCTATTCCATTCACCAGTACCCTCTGTCTCCGATCTTTCAGGAAGGCTTCTATCCATTTCACACATTTCTCCCCTATATTATAGCTTCTAACTTTCTCTATTAACCTTTTATGTGGGACCTTATCGAAGGCCTTCATAAAATCGCAATATACCACGTCTATTACATCACCATCTTCTAGAATTTGCATCCAATCATCTACCACCAGCTGTAGTACCGTCGACCTCCCCGGCAAGAATCCGAACTGTCTCCCACTGAAAAATTGGTTTGACTTCATATGATCCATTATTCCTTCTCTAATTACCGTTTCCATTAGTTTACACACAACACTTGTCAAACTGACTGGTCTATAATTCCCTGGGTCATTTCTCTTTCCCTTCTTAAATATAGCTGTTATGTTCGCCTCTCTCCAGTCCATCGGGATTTGTCCTGTATTAAACGATACCTCAAATAACATTTTCAATGGCTCTACTAACATCTCCCCTCCTTCCTTTATGATTCTTGGGTGTATCCAATCCGGTCCCGGTGAATTACTTCTGTTCATTTTTTCTATAGCCCTTCTTATTCTAGCATGGGAAAACTCTATTAGTTCTAGTGCCGGTGCCTGTTTGATGGGAATAGTAGGCACTGCATCCTCCGACTCCACTGTTAGTACCCCCCCAAAGTATTTCCCCAGCACCTCTGCTTTCTCCTTATCAGTCTCCGCTCTACTCCCATCATTCAACCCCCCTACCAGCTCTGGGATCCCTACTCTTCTTGTTAACTTTTCCTGAATGTACTTCCAGAATATTTTTGGATTATCCTTCACATTTCTAGCTATCTCTCTCTCCCTCTCCTTCACCCCCCTCCTTGTTTCCCACCTTATTTTATTGTTTATTTGTCTGCGTTCCAGATCCACTTCCTTAGCCTCTATACTAGTCCTCCTGTTCTTTTTTAACAATTTTAATCTTTCCCACAATCGTTTCTTTCTTCTAATCAATATCCAAAGCTTTCTTTTCATTGGCAATTCTGGGTTAGTTCTTTTCCTCAATTTTGTTTTATCCTTATATTCCCTTACTGGTACACTTTTGGATACAGCATTCTCCAGTTTGGCTCTAATTTTCCTCCACATTCCTTCAGCGTCTTCACCGTTCAAGTATTCCCCCCCGTCAATGTCCAAACACCGTCTCAGCAGTCTCACAGTTCTCAGTTCTAACAAGCCTAACAATACAATAACAACAATACAACATGATTAGTATTTAGTTGATTACATGATTAAATGAATAATAATTTAATATCATGTGACGGCACCACCACTACCCCAAACCCCTCCTCCCACCCACTCGCTGACTATCGGTCGCCTCACAAGGAAAAAAAAGAAAATCTGTGGCGGCGAAACGATTGCACCAATCGGTTCCATATTTGTGTGACAAGTGCCTTACCCTTATGCCTTCCCTCCACCACACCCCCAACTGCCTCCCACAACCCACTTCCAGCGTATCCGTACGAAGAAAAGGAAAACAAATAAAATCTGTGGTGGCGAAACTACCTCACCAATCGGCTTCATATTTGTAACACGAGTCAATTACGCTTCTACCTTCCCCCCACCATCCCCCAAACCACCCTCCCACCCATACATTCAAGTAACATTCCGATAGTATCGATACCATAAAATGATAAAAGTCTCTGAAGTCTATAGTGTCTTTTGACTCTTTTCAGCTACGTTCGCAACTATCGGAGTATCGGGGACCTGATTTCTGGCGAAAATGGACAGACTTACCCTTAGGCCCCTTCGTAAGCCGTAACTTGCCCGTAAGGTTTACTTTGCGTTAGCAAAAGCCAAAAAAAAAAAATAACAAGTTAACAACTGTAACACTGTCAGTCTGTCACTATCATAGTATCACTGTATCACAGTTCACTAACACCGTGAGTAACACCGTACGAACGGTACGATGACTGTACACGATAATGACGTTCTTGTACCTGTTGTTGACAGGAAAAATCGCCTCCGGAGCACCAGAAAGGAGCGCGAATATCTAGCTGCGCTCCCCGCCTGCACTCCGATTTCAGAATTTTGCCGCTCCTCGCTCCTCTATATTGATAATGCGCACCGGATCGCAGAGCGCCAAATCGGCGCGCCCATGCCCACCACTGCATTTCTCCCCTATACTATAGCTTCTAACTTTCTCTATTAACCTTTTATGTGGGACCTTATCGAAGGCCTTCATAAAATCGCAATATACCACGTCTATTACATCACTTTCAACTCTTACAAACCCTTAGCCACTTGTCTTGGGGTGCGGACCGGACGACTCTTCTGCGCCTCCATACAACGCTTATTCTCTCCAAGATCGATTATGGCTACCAGGTATATGCCTTCGCTGCGCGTACAAACCTTAAGCGCCTAGACTCCCTTCACCATCACGGTCTGCGCTTGTCGCTAGGGGCTTTTCGCTCTACTCCGGTTATTAGCCTTTATGCTGAATCAGGTGTCCCACCGCTATCATCCAGGCGGGATAAACTGACCCTTCGATGTCATCTTCGCCTTCTGCAACACAGTTCGGCTGGTTTTCCTCCCACGGCTTCCGGCTTAGCCCCATCAGTGTCTGCTACTTCGTTCCCCGGTCGGGTCTCTGCTTTACTAGCCTCCTTCTCTTTTCCCATTCCATCGGTGCTACCCCTCCGACAGTCAGAGTTCCCCCCATGGCTACTCCCTAGCCCTACCGTTTGTACAGCTGCCCTCCCCCCCTCTAAGGCCTCTTCAACCCCACAGTTGCTTTATGCTCAGTTTGCGGAACATATGCTACGCCACTCTTCAGCCGTTCCAGTTTACACTGATGGTTCCAAGACCTCCGCCGGTACAGGGTTTGCGGTTGTGTTCCCGGACCGGACCTTCCAACGTCACATCCAATCATGTGCTAGTGTCTTTACGGCTGAGTTATTTGCTATTTTATTTGCCCTACGTACTATTTTTTGTTCACACCTGCATACCTTTGTAATTTTTAGTGACTCCCTTAGTGCTCTTCAGAGTATTCAGTCTCTTCCCGCTGTTAACCCCTTAGTGCTGGAGATTCAGGAATGGTTGTTCCGCATCGCTACTAAATTGAAGTCCCTGTCCTTTCTGTTGGGTCCCGAGTCATGTTGGAGTGCCTGGCAATGAGCGGGTTGATTTTTTCGCCCGCTCTGCTATTACCTCTCACCGCCTCGTGCCACGACGTATTCCTGCATCTGATTACTTCCCGCGTGTTACTCAATTACTACGTCAGCGCTGGCAGGACGAATGGACCTCCATGAGGGTGTCTGATGTCAAACTGCGTTCTGTCAAACCTTCCGTCCTACCTTGGAAGTCTTCCTCTCATCGCAATCGTCGATGGGAGACCGCTCTAGCCCGTCTTCGGCTCGGCCACACCAGGCTCACGCATGGTCATTTGATGTCCCCACGCTCTGTCCTTGCTGCCATATTCCAGTGTCTGTCCAGCATCTCCTGATCGACTCTCCGCGTTTCTCCAATGCCCGACGGCAGGCATTCCCCTTCATATCCTCCCTTAATCGCCCCCTTGTCTTAGCTGATGTGCTTGGAGAGTCCCCCACTTTCTCCCTCCCACATCTTATGCGGTTTCTCCTCCATACCCGTCTCCTTCAGCTTCTTTAATTAGTGTTTCCTAGTCTTCTTCTCCTCTACTCCGTATTGCGCCCAGCCCCACAACACCTCCGATGTTTTTTTTTTTCCACAGTTTCTTTTGGTGCCACATAGTCTTTTTAGGCTTGGTGCGAATCCCTATTTTAATAATATTACATCACCATCCTCCAGAGTTTGCATCCAATCATCTACCACCTTAATTAGCTGTAGTACCGTCGACCTCCCCGGCAAGAATCCGAACTGTCTCCCACTGAAAAGTTGGTTTGATTTCATATGCTCCATTATTCCTTCTCTAATTACCGTTTCCATTAGTTTACACACAACACTTGTCAAACTGACTGGTCTATAATTTCCTGGGTCATTTCTCTTTCCCTTCTTAAATATAGCCGTTATGTTCGCCTCTCTCCAGTCCGTCGGGATTTGTCCTGTATTAAAAGATACCTCAAATAAAAAAATTAATGGCTCTACTAACATCTCACCTCCTTCCTTTATGATTCTTGGACGTATACCATCCAGTCCCGGGGACTTACTTCTGTTCATTTTTTCTATAGCCCTCCTTATTCTAGCATGGGAAAACTCTATTAGTTCTAGTGCTGGTGCCTGTTTGATGGGAATAGAAGGCACTGCATCAACCGACTCCACTGTTAGTACCTCCCCAAAGTATTTCCCCAGCACCTCTGCTTTCTCCTTATCAGTTTCTGCTCTATTCCCATCAGCTAAGTCTCCTATCAGTTCTGGGATACCTACTCTTCTTGTTAACTTTTCCTGAATATACTTCCAGAATATTTTTGGATTATCTTTCACATTTCTAGCAATCTCTCTCTCCCTCTCCTTCACCCCCCTCCTTGTCTCCCACCTTATTTTATTGTTTATTTGTCTTCGTTCCAGATCCACTTCTTTAGCTTCTATACTAGACCCCCTGTACTTTTTTAACAATTTTAGTCTTTCCCACAATCGTACATAGATTAGCATTTTCATTTCTAAAGGTAACATATTTTTAAAAGTTATTTTGTCTATTGATTATGCTGCGAAGGGAAAGAATTGGTAAGAATACAAGTATGAGTACCTTGGCCCTACATAACAAAACTGTTAAACAGTAAAAAGGATAATAATACTGTATAGGATACAATTTCACTATTTCAATAGTTACTTTTATTCTTACTTTGAAAAATAAAATATTAAAGATTTAAAAGCACTTTCCATAGATTATTGTTTCCTTTTTTTATTTTTAAATGATATTCACTGCTCTTCTTTCTTTACAGCCTAGAGAAATTGGAGCCCTCAAAAATACAAACAAATGCCAGAAATTCATAGGTGCTAAAATTAAAGACAAAACTAAATAAAGTTGATCCTCAGTCAATGCGGTGAAAACGACACAAAGTGTGGATAAAATCATGGTAAAGAGCAATGGTTAACATGGTAGAGACGTCGGCCCAGATCGTTAACATGGACAAAATAGGTTTAATGCGCCCGAGCCGCCGGCCAACTACCATTTCTCCAATATAATTTTTCATTATCGGTATCATTTTTTCCTGTCTTCTGCTTTCTAGCTATCTTCCTTATTAATGAACAGCAATCATTGTTGTTTGGTCTCTATTTAATCTGGGATAAAATTTCTAATGTATAATATAAATATACAGTACAGTATATAAATAATTAAACTAACTCATAAAGAGAAAACATTACACTAAATTTAAATTATAAAATGTAAAAAAATATTTCCAAATCTTACAATCACACGCTTTCACAGGAGAAAAAGACCGTGGGAAAATTCCCAAGGTAGTAGTGCTTGACTAAAAAGATAAGGGGGAGGGATTTTATTGACTCTAGTAGACTCTTATTTATTTGTGTGGTTTTTTTTTTTTTTTTTTTTAATATTAGTTTAACCAGACCACTGAGCTCTACAAAAGAACTCTCATAGGGCTGGCCCGAAGGATTCGATCAAGATATATAACTAAACGAGTCAAGATAGATCGGGAAGGGCAGTAGGGGAACAAATCGAGGAAGGTGAAGACACGCAGACATTTCTCGCCATTTCACCAGTTCAGCCGGACCACATGAGCTCCACATCAGAGCTCTTATAGGGCAGGGCCGAAGGATGAGGCAAGAACTGCTACACCGCAACACCAACCAAGAAGTGATCAGGGCGAAGAATGAAAGATCAGGTCGAAGGTAGAAAAAATCACACTGAGAAGCAAAACATGCATTACCGAAGGGAATCAAGTCAGTCCGGCCACATCAGCAACCGAAGAGACAAATCAGGTCAGGAGTCTGCTACCTAGCCAGGCCAGGGAGACATGAGATATAGGCTGCCCGAGGACAGCCAAATGGGACAGAATAAGAATAGAAGGGGAAAAACATAGAATGAGGAATGAAAAACTACTCAAAATTAGTCAAGCTGAGGACGATAGCTCGAGGGGAGATAAGAAGGGTAAGTACCACAACCATCCCCCATCAAGCTCCAGTCACCGGCCCCGAAGCCCCCCAACCGCGTCAAGGAGAGTAGTATCAGGGGGGTTATTTATGTGTTGGTAGGATACTATTTTTGTTTTTCAATTCCATTGCATTAGAAATAGAGACCAAACAACAATTATTTCTGTTCATTAATAAGAGAGATTACTAGAAAGTAGATGACAGGATAACTGATAAAACTGGAGAAATAGGGAGGGGAAGGGTCTATAGATGTGAATAATATAAGAAAAATATGTTGGATGCCTGTAAGGGTGATTTTTGTCAGACTTGGACAGGCAAAGGGGTCAAAAAGGTGACTTTGGTCAAATGTCCAGAATGCGTATCGTAGGTATCTTTAACATACTATGTGGTCAACCTTAACCTTGTTAATGGAGGACCAACTGTATACAGTACATATGTTATGATAATCTGAAAATTAAATACAGTACTGTACTGTATTAAAAAGGATAGCAGCAAATGTTTACCTATGTTAATTTTTTTGTGTAGTTCGATGGTTACAAGAGTATGTTAATTTTTTGTATATATATTGTAGGCCTATATTGGAATCATAGAATACCGGAATATCTGGCATTAATTTGCAATGTGAAGTCTCTAATTGTTGAAGTGTATAGCTGTTCATCTTGGCCGGTGAGAACATTGTCACGTCCTTATCTTGATTATTGAGCCAACTTTATTTTAGTAATAGAATTCATATTCATTAAAAATAAATCATAATTACTGTACAAAGCAGATTAGTTAGTTAGTTCTTATTTTGTAAAGGTATCAGCTGCACGGCACCAATTATAAAAGGAGAGATTTATTGGTTTCTTACTTTGCAATCATATCACGATATCAACTGATAGGTTTAATTCTTTTGTAATCATTTAGACTGCTTTTCTGTGTTGAAAACCTGCATTCTTTAGCAGCTGAGATTTAAATACATAATGGCAAAATAAGAAACTACTTTATCTCAGATTAATTTCTACAGTACTGTATAGCAAATTTTGATCATGAACATCATATTTCGCCATCAAAACTATTAACCCTTTCAGCACCGTAATAACTTTTATTCTTGTATCATGGCTATTATTATTATTTTACTCATCTTTGGAAGAAGTTATAGGATCAAAGTGAGTAAAATAATCTCCACCCATCCTCTGACTCCCACAGGTCCTTCCTAAGCTGAATAAAATAGCTAGAGAAAAAGGAAGAAAGGCATCATAGTAAGGAAGTGGCTAATAGATATATCAGTTTCTTACTCTGCAATTAATTATCAGGCTATCAATTTCCAAGGGGTTACATTTCTTGACCGGAAAAGATGAACAGAGAATATTGTTGGTGTAAGATGGGTCAAGTGCAGGGGGACCCGTCTTGCATCAGTAGTCCACGGGCCAGAGAAAAAGTATGTACCATCCGAGTGTTCATTGGAATTATAGTCTACATGATATTCTTTATACTCTTGTAGAGATAAATTTTGGTTGATAATGAAAATCAATACATAGTTACACGACATAGGTAATATCTCCAGTTGATAGTATTTTGTCAATTAATATCAATCTACTTCACTGTATATGAGTCTTCAAGGCAGGGCATGGGAAATTATTTACCTATGACATTGTTCCTATTGTTGTCATGTCATTACAGTTTATTATATTTGTCAATGGGTATCAATCTTCATGATATTGTTCTTATTGTTGTGGAGATGTAATTTCCAGTTAATAATGTATGTATATACTCAGGCACATACCCCATAGCTGGGGGTGGCCAACTTGAGACAGAGCCCGAACAGAAACAACATTTAATGTTTCAGTTCTAGGGTCCGGAAGCACTTTCGCGTTCCATCGCCCCTTACTCCGTCTCGTCCAGTAGGTGAATTTTACAATGGGAGGAGGATTCCTACATATCACTTAAATGTTTATTAAATTTGAAGGTGAAAGTGTGCCCTCTCGGATGGTACCAACATGTTAAATTTCTGGCTCTGTCCCATAAACTAGGAGGATTTGTGTTAATATCTGGTCAGGTACTGTGGCCATTTCTCATCCAGGCTGTCACTGAATACACACCTAGGAGTACAACACTAGACAACCTCATTGTATTGTATGTATATACTCAGGCACATACCCCATAGCTGGGGTGGCCGACTCGAAACAGCCAGCCACAACCTCAATAAATTTTATTAAATTATAACAATAATTCTGTAGAGAAATATTAAGTGAAATTTAATTAACCCTTTCAATCTGATTGTAATATCCATGGCAGGAAAATCAGTGTCATAATCATCAGAACAAGAGTACCGGTACAATAATTAATGAGGTTATCCAGCTTACAACACTCCAGGTTCTCTACATCTGAACATTGAACCTTGTTAGAAGCCCTATGGTATGGCAGGATAGACAATTTATACGCTATGTATATCATTAGTCATAAATTGTAATGTTTTGATGCACAATCTGCAGCTATATGAGGTATACTATGAATGATTTTGACATACTGATGTAATAATGTGAAACATTCTCTTGAGCCACACTTTTCCTAAATCAATGCTCATGGTCTCAAGATTACCAGCTAGCCGGCGAGTGTAGTGTTTAATTTCAGCTTTACATTCGGGGTCCAAAATTATACTTTACAGCTGTATTAGCCAGCTACACCTTTTCCCAGTCAAAATTGACGTGTTTCTAACAAGTTTTGGTAGTAAATCACAGTATTTTGAAATTTGTCATTTAAACACCAACATGCCTTAATGTGAAATGAAAGGTAAGGTAATATCAAATGTGACATTCAAAATACTCATGATAAATTTGGAATTTATCGTATGAATTTGATGATGATGATGCGTTTTTTTACCACCATGCATTCCCTGTTCAAGAGCTGCACTAGGGTGGGTGCCCTGATGTATCAGGGACTTCAGTGAACAGTTGATACAGATTACTAGACCACCACAGCACTGGCGTCTGCCAAATAGCACACTGGCTGGCCCAAGACTCGCACCCTCGACCTCACGGTTTGCAGGCGAGTGCTTACCAAACGCGCAAGGGCCTAATGTGAAATTCCATATCTGAGTGGTGGGCTGGATCTATCGGAGTGAGGGTTGGTGTCCTCTACTTCCCATAGCCAGTTCCGACTTTACCTTTTTCATTGTTCTTATTTCTATCTTTTTTCATGAGAGTGGTGAAGGCAGTGGGGCCATAATGGTGTGCACCATGGGTCCCCAGTGTCTTACTCTCACAGCCCACTGGCACAAGTCGGCCTTTCTCTCTCTGGCGTAGGGATGCAGCAAACCCACCGCCCGCCACTTCAGTGGTGCAGTCAGCCTCTATAGCAGTTAGTGATTTCTTGTTACTACCTTATTGTAGCATGGTTAAGGCTTGTGTGGTGCGATTTCGCCAGGTGCAAGTGCTTCAGGGGGACTTTGTGGAGTCTTGCTGAGACACTGTTAGCGTTATACCAACATCGGCCACTGTGATGACATGCTGGGGCTGTGTTGTGGCAAGTCTTTATTGTACTGTACTTGAGTAAAGAGACTAAAACCATGCTCTCTGTGGATGAAACGATCTTAAAACTTGTATGTAACGCCAATATGAGATGTCAAAAATTCACACAAAATAGCAAAAATTGCCTCAAGACGTCAAGTTTGAACCGATTAAAAAGCGCAACATTTACTTTTCTATTTAAAACAAGTGGCGAAAACTGGCTGACCCTCGCTAACCACCGGGCTTCCAAACCTCGAATTCCTACGACAAACTTTGAAAAAACACTAGTGAAGCATTATTTACAAGGGAAGGGGCTCCATTCCATGTACAGCATTGCAACTGACTCTTGTGGCTCTGCAATAGGTTAGTTTACAGTTTTCCTTACACATAGTCTGTGTACTGTACTTGATTCTAATATTTTGGGTTTTTTCTTACATGTGTAATTGTCTATGCAGTGGGAACTCCTTCGTCAGTTGTATTGATAGCTATGAAATAATTTAACTAATAAAGTAACGTTATACCAGTACTAGAAAAAAAAAAAAAAAAAAAAAAAAAACACTACAAAAAGTGAAAATTGCATAGAAGTACATAAACGGTGATTGGGTGGATTAACCAAGTCATACAGTGGTTCAACTACTATACAAAGTCAATATGAATACCACCCACAACAAATTATAGAGCCAGATCAAGAGATTTAGTATCAAACTGTACGATAGTTATGATACATTTTGACACTAAAAATATTCATCCAATTTTGTGTGTAAAAGTATTTTTGTTACTGATACCACACTAATTAGAAAACTGCGTACAAACAGGCTATGGGTAATTTATGATAACTAATAAAATAAATTGGAAAACTAAAACAATTAAACAGCGATCATATTACTGATTGGATTTCCACTGCCTGGGTACATAGCAAATATATTTTTTCTTAAAATATAAATATATATATTCTCTTCAGCAGCTTCACTGCATGTAATGGAGTTTGTGTGTACATACATACACATTCATTCATGCACATATGTAGACAGTACAGTCGGCCAAGTAAGTCACGTCACAGGTGTACTAATGTCCGCCCGATGTTAAACAGGAGCGTAGTTGTATCAGTGTCCGCCCGATGTTATTAAGGAGCATATAATGTACAAGGGATCTGAAGGACTCTATTGTATATAACACAATTGAATCTATTAACATCTTTAGTATTAGGACTCCGTTATTTAAATATGGTTTTCGACAGACTATTTTATCTAGTTATTAAAGGATCTGTGGCAGTCAAAGGGTTAATGGTTTGATAGTTTATATACCTTTGATTATCATAAGCTTTTCCTTAGCTGAATAAGTCGAAATGTAAACCAGAATAATAGATCATCAAACAGAAAGGCTTAAATGGTACTTACACTGTCGCTCAATATTCTTGGCTGACTGTACACATGGCGCACACAGTCACTCACGTACATGTGCAAACACGTACACACAAGTTTATTATTATTCTGTGCATGATTTCATATCAAATAAAAAATGTTAGGAGTCATATAAAGGAAAAATGATAATTAATTTCTCAGAGAAAAAAAATAAGGATGGATTTAAACTAAGAATATTATCCATGTCTTACATCATGTGCCCAGGAGATGTTTAAGGAAGGGGAAGGGAGAAGAGAGGGGGGGGGGGGTAGAGAATGGAGTGGAAACGAGCGGGAAAAGGAAGTGAGAGGGAGGGAAGAACGGAAGGGGAGTAAGGAAGCAATCATTTAACTGTATAGAAGAGTGGAAGGAAAGAAAGAAGAAAGATGGTAGCAGCAGAATATAGAAGGCCGGATACAATAGTAGGTCAACCACATTATCAAAATTATATAAATTGATTATTATAACATGTGTTTCAGGTTTTAAATTCACAGAACATCTACTTCATTCTTTACAGCCACCAAATAAATACAGATAATATATTATACTGTATATAGATATCACCACTGAATCGGCATTTAATAGTCGATTTGGAAAATAATATGATAATGACAGTAATAATAACACAAGTTTGGTGAATAAAATATCCTTCCCCTCCTATGATATTGGCAACACTACAGACAGCCCAGAGGAGTCACTGTAAGGTTGCTATCACTGTAACAATCTCCCGGGCACAGAGAAGAAGACGTGCTAAATTACTGTAGTGCAGAGTTCAGATTCTTTTAGAATAAACTCCCTCACTACGAGACCTCCTTCCTAAGATGGATAAAACTGTCTCTTGTTAATCAAAAATAAGTGAAAACCTATTTTCATACAGGAGGAGTTACTTGGGTACATTACTAAAATTTAAAACAACTTAGAGAGGACTTCTAGAAAACAAATGGTGAAAACTATCTCAATTATCCCTTCTGATTTCTACAGGTCCATTCTAATCAGCTGTTTTTCTTTTTTCCAAATCTAGAAAGACCTCCGGGAATCAAAACGGTAAAAGCTGTTTCAATAAACCCTTTTGTGTTCTACAAGTCCTTCCTAAACAATAAAATCTAATATTGGCCAATAAAAGAAGAGAGGCTCGTCGTAGTGAAAGAGTTAATTTTGTGGACATCCGACGAATGCCCTCAAATTGCAGTTCTTATGTTCTATGGGGGTACAAAGCATGGGGCACAAACATTTACATGAAGTTAACAGTTTGGATGGACCTTAAATGTACATTAAAGTAGTTATGTATAAATTAAACCAAAGTCATGGGATACTCTGACCCATTTCTCACTTATCAACATAATATATTTGGTTCAGATCATCATGTGGCAACTAATAACATCCCAAGCACTAAAGTCACCACTGCATTATTGTCACTACCTGTACTGTAATGTACCAGAAATTGTTGCTGTACCTTTATAGGCTATTTCCTTTTGTTCCTTATACCTCCATCAGCAATACTAGTAAGGCAAATTCTTAACTATTCATGTGTCTATTAGTTTACATATCATTACAGTCATCATACTGTCATAATTGACAATATACCTTTAGATACACCACCAGTATATCTTCATAAGAAACTACTTGGGTGATTTGCATTAGGTATTAATTCAGTTCAGTTGTGGGTCGGAAGACAATGCCTTGTCAACAGTGCTTTCGTAAGTGTTGTCATTACTTCAATTTTCTTAGGTCTCTAGTAAGATATTATGATGGCAAATATCACTCCTGGTCAATATCACGGTGACTGTATGACAGGTGGTGACATTTATGGAACAGTGACTTTACTGCTGTCAATGTTACTAGTGAAACAGAAGACGAGTGTGGGGTCAGAGATCTTTATCAGACGCCGCCGCACACACAGGTGAAAACTCGAGGCCGTGTCCCACTGCAAGTTTTAGCAGCCGAGTCTTTTACAGTCGCTGAATCCAAGTAAGTAAATCAGCTGGATTGGTATGGTTCAAAGACAGGAGTTTTTGCGGAGTCATGGAAATCTGAGTAAAGTCGGTAATACACGAGTGCTTTTTCTCTCAACTTTTATTATCAACATTGGTCAGGCAGTTTATGTCCACTTTTTAAAGTAAGCCTGTCACCTGATTCAATCTATCTTCAGTCTAGTTTCCGATACCAGTGAAAAATATTCCAAGAATGTTGCCAACATTTTTTTTACCATGAAGACTTGTGTGATACCCCTTTAAGTAATCACGCCGTACTGGTATTGGTTAAAAGGCAGTTCCATGTTTGTACGGGTATGTCTTGATCACCTGACGGCCACTCTCCATGCTGTTCCCTAACCCTATACATGTATCATTTAGTGTAAAGGCACACATCCAAGCGAACATGAGCTAGCTTTTGTGTACTTGATGAATAAGAAAGATGCTGTACTGTATGTTGTTTAAAGGTACACATGACAGCTGTACTGTATGTTGTTTAAAGGTACACATGACAGCTGTACTGTATGTTGTTTAAAGGTACACATGACAGCTGTACTGTATGTTGTTTAAAGGTACACATGACAGCTTTCCATTAAGTACTGTAGGCTGCTATTATCCGATGATGAATTCAACAGCCTGGGGGTTTAGTGGAGTGATATCTAACTGAGATAATAGCCCTGCCTCCAAAAGATGATCTATTTGTACCACTTATATCTATCTATTTTTAGTCTTTAAAACTCTTACTGTCATTCATTTTGTACTATATCTTTTACTAGTTTCTCCAAGTCGCTTTCTTTCTTTAATATCTTTACTGTACCTTCATATCTCTTAAGGCCTTGCATTTTGTTTTCCCTAAATCTCTTACCTTGAGACTCGCATCAAAGTTCCAGACTCTGATAAACTCCGCCGCCAAAACTGCGTAAGTGGCACTGCCTCGTAATCTCACTTTATAATATCATATGAAGCTCGTCTTGAATCCGGTAACGTGGGCTAACTCATAACCCTATTTGGTCTGAGGGAGTTATTTTTTTGGATCTCCATGTCGATCCATTAGTTTGGAGATTTTAATATGCTTCATCCTATTAGTTTGGTGATAATAAGACGCTTCACCCCATTCAGGTGTAAATTTTCTTTCTAGGCGAGCTATAGCGAGCTTGTAACTTAAAAGACCTTAATAACAATAATTAAACAAAATATTGTAATAATTCCCAAGACGTCAGACCAAATAGGGTTAAATTACTCTGCATTCACTGGACACCTGTGATTTGTGGCTTGCAACCGTTCCCGCACCGCACGGAGACCTTCCAATCCTTTTTATCAGATGACAATTTTCTTTTTCTGTCTTACTACCTCCAGACTGTTTTTTACTAAATATTGGAGTGATTTTTCAGTGTCAAATGCATATCTGAGATATATTTTTTATGATAATGATTTATTATCCATTCAATCTTGGAGGTTCTTCCTTGCCTAATAAATAGTCTGGAGGTAGCTAGAACAACAGGCATAAAGTTATCACTGATTATAAGGGTTCATCTTTGGTACAGGATCTTTCCCAAGTATTCCTGGACCAAAGACACGGAGCTGGTCTATCAATCAGCTGTTTTATTAGTCTGGTAGCACATGCTTTATAGTTTATTGCATTACATATTTTAGAATCAATTAAATATACCGGTACCTCTAGTCAAGGTAAAGGTAACCACATTTCTAATTGATTCAGTAATAAAACAAAAAATTAACAGAATAATACTAACTGTATGTGGTACCAGATTGTGTGTTTTGTAGGAGATACCTCAAAACAACCGACTGATAATATGGCTCACTGAAAGACCCTACAGTAAACAGAGACTAGACAACTGACCACATATAGTGCCTTGGTCATTTATAAATCAACAAGCTATTATATTCAACCAGGCAATGTTGATAGGTCAGTGTTATAATGAATACTGCAAGCCGACATGTTATAGATTTGGACTAAAAGCGCGGTCAATGGATACTTTTGCCGACGCTAGAAGTAGTAAAAAAATATTTTAACCAGACCACAGAACTTGCATTAATAAACTGGATCACTGAATCTAGATATTGTGAAAAGTTGGTTGAGAGTTGATTTTAATACATGTAATGAATAAATACGATAAATAAATAAAATTAATGGCACCTTGACGAAGTTGTCTTGCCTCTGCTTTGCTCAGGGTCTGGGCCACTTAAAGCAGATTCACACAGTCATTTTGGGAGGCAATTTTTAATAGACAACCAATATTCTGGCAAATATGGGGGAGGTCCTTTGATTGATATTGGTAACTAGGCTGACTATAATTAATACAGTTGCCCAAATTCTTACATGGTAACTAGGCTGACTATAATCAATACAGTTGCCCAAATTCTTACACAGTGCAGTATAATTTGAATTCTACCCCTCTATTATTTGCCAGATGCCTTGATACTCAAGGGGGTAGCCACGAATGAATCCGTTCAATTCTCTGGCTTATTTCAAAATTGCCAAATAGATTGAAAGAACCAGTAGTTGCTGAATTCTGATAAGCTTGAATTCAGAAGCTGCCAAACCAGAGTTGCCAAAAAAATTGCCAAAAAAAGCGTGTGTGATTCTCCGCCTTCTATCCTACTCCGCCGGGCCTGCCGAGGGGGGGACACCAGCGAGGGGGGGTAGGACCCACACGGTACTATAGCATAGGCTCCCCATCAGCTTTGAACTTTTTGACGGCCACGGGCGACCGGGTGTCTGGAGCAGGACGACGCATCACTACTTTCTGACCACTACCACCGCTGCCCATCACTGAATCTGAAAAAGCAAACATGGAATTGTAATAATTATTGTTTTTATTCACATTAAAGCATACTGTACTGTACATACATAAATACATTGGTTTAACATCTTTTTCTATTACGTATTGCAAGGGCTTCTTAGATGGCAACTAGCCATAATCTAATTACACCTAATGCCATCTGGATCCCGTGGCGGTACTAAGTACTGTAAAAAGGTACAAAGACATTTTGGAGACAATGGTCTAGAGGCAATTTTATCACTCCTTGTCTGGCAAATTTAATTGCGAGTGTGAGAATTAATTTATCCATAGTAACTCATTCGATGACGATTCTCACATACTGTATTAATATGTGATCAAGTGTAAAAGAATAATTTATGATTCTCTACATTTATACAGAGGCACGAAACCTCTACATTTGTTTACATACAAAACCGGCAACGCCGACAAGCGCTTTGAACTGCAAAATGATTTTGACTTCTTAACAGAGCAGATTCATCGAACCCGGGAACTGCTGGAAGACTCTCAAGAGGTTTTACTTGGCGGCTACGGGAACTCTTAAGATCCAAGGCCTAAAAAAAAAACTTTTTAAACATCCCAGTAGCACTAAAAAAAGCAATTTGTGTTTAGGTGCTATAATTCCCCTCCATTACTTGCTACCACTCCTACACATGTGTCCCAACCACCCCTGTCCCCCCCTTTTTCCCCCCTCCTCAATTATCAGGTATTTTTTCTAGTATTCCCGATATTTATCGAGTCTTTTCATGGGAGGACGGGTGGGAGAGAGAAGGGTGGTAGAGGAGTGTACAGTATCTCCAACCCTCCAAGCCAGTCTGAGTCCACCCCTTGTCTCTCAGTATGATCTGAGACAAGACAGAGGGAGGGTGTTTGTCTCTCACCACTCAAGGTCAGACTACGACCGCGGGGCTAAAATATATGATTTTCACCAGCCAATTGTTGTTACCACTTGTTTTATTGCTTTCCAATGTTCATATGTTCATATAAAAAGAAAAATAGGCACAAATGGATAAGTATTAATTATATATATGGTAAATTGACGATTTTAGTCAGGAATGGATCAGAATACCTTCGCATGGCGGGCACTTATAAATACCATAGCTTAGCAGCTGCCGAGTTAATCTAAGTAATATCGTCTAATGATTGCCAGAAGAAACTTCTTAAATGTGTCATGATCCTCAAGGGGTTAATAGACTTGAAATAGGCAAAGCTGCTGGAGTACTGTAGAGTAAACCCTTCATGCTCGCGGGTTTCAGGCTCACGCTCAGATTCCTCGCAATTTTTCAACCCTTGGGATAAATAATAATAAATAATGAAATATAATTTTAAAATACGAAAAAACAAATGGAAGCTGCCGTCAAACCATACATAGAACTAAAGAACCAGCTTAGGCAGCAACAAGCACAGAGCAAGATAACCATGTTCTTTAACCCTCAACCGACGGTAAACATCATATGACGGGAGAGAGAATATTGGCCACCCCTGCGTTGCCGATCATATGATGGGTGCCATTTTGAGGACGTTATGAGCTCTGAGAGAGAGTCTGCGCGTTGGGAGGACGATAGCTGGGCTTCGACTGCTTGGCACCACCGCTGGGCCATTACCAATACATAGTATGCCTCGATTCCACCGCCGTACGTTGCGAGACAAGGGAAAAACCGCGGAAATTACCTTATTTTAGGGTATTTTCACCTACGGTTACGCGATCGCTACAAGATAACCCGTGGTCGTACAAGGATGATTCAGGTGTCATTGGAAAGATCTATTATCGCCCTTTCACGGATATATAAAATTATTTGTATTAAGCTCTGGATCTTGTTTATGCATGAAAAAGAGCATGGAATATAGCTCGTTTTTGGTAAATACACCTGCCCAGCAATAGGGTCATGTCAACAACCATGCCCACTTTTAACCCGGCAAGTGCGAAAAGACTAACAAGAGTTTTACCGGTGCGCTGCGGGAAGCCTTATATAATCCAAGGCCTAATTTTTTTTTTTTTAACGCTTTTGCTGCGGCTATGTTTGGGCTATTTAGGGCATATTCAGGCACTCCTGAATGATAAATCAAGCATCTGCATTAAATGAAGTGTATTCTGCCGAAAACTAGACGAAAATAGCTTCAAAATGAGGCCAGAACGGGCCCCGTACGTGGTCTGGTTCACCCGCAGTGGTGCCAGTGAAATGCGGGAAACCCGCTATTTGGTAGCACACGCTCGCTTGTCTACACTGCTGTGAGACACATAGAGAGACCCCCGCAAGACACAGTGTACCTCAGTGAGCCGCTCGCTGCGCTGAGGGTCGGAGATGGGCCCCTCACGCTCCCGCCCACTGATACTCGATTTTTAAGTTTTTTACAGGCTTTCAAAGCCTGGAAATTGCTGTAACTTGCCAGGACGTTCCAGAACGTCACCCGCAACGAGTTAAACCAGCCCAGTATCAATTGATTTTTATATATATTTATTTTTTTTTATTTTTGCCCCTTGGCCATGCCAAATATCACTCCTCCACATCCCCCCCTTCAATTATCACCTATTTTCCCTGTTATTCCCTTATTCGTCAGTATATTTTCGTGCTAACAATAGCGAGTAATAAGTAGGCTGTGCTTATATGTGTTACCAAGCGAGTGAATGAGAAAGAGAGACGGCACTACACGTCAGTGTCGCTCCAGGCGTCGTGAGAGATGGATGTTGGTGAAGCTGGCTCACACTTTAGTTATGTAACTCTTGCATTCATTTCGTGATTTTGACCAGCCAAACACTGTTTCCACTTGTTTTATTGTTGTAACAGGTTACTATCTTCATAATCAACGTAAAATAGGCGCATATGGATAAGTATTAATGATATTTATGGTAAGATAACGATTTGAGTGACAGGAATCGGTTAAATAGGTACGCATGCACAGGGAGAGGTGGTCACTACCCCCCCTGCGCAGCAGAGAGGTTAAGGAGTTATTAAACGGACACGCCCAGCTGATCAACCGAAACCGCCTCACCTACATCACTTGAGGCATGCTATGCTTACAGGTATACTCACACATACTAAAAGTTGCTCAGGGGTGGGGCCTTCCTTCCCCTACTCCACCCAGGGCAGGTGGAAGGGGGGAGTTGGGTCCAAGTCTACCCCCACCTTCCACCCCCAAACTATCCCCAACTCCCCCACCTTCCTTCTCTGTCTGGCAGTTAGTGATTAGCGACGATTGTTCTCATGTATTGTAAATTATTGTTAAACCATCATTGCACATGCTTACAATGGACAACGTTTATCATTTATTAGGAATTTATTTATACAATATACTGAATAATTGTATTCTCAAAATTATTTTTTATACACAATGTTGGTTACAAGAATCTCAGCTGTAGTGCTATCTATCTATCTATCTATCTATCTCTATCTATCTCTCTCTCAACACGCAGATTACGAGGTCAGTTAATTTAAGTTTTTAAAATATGTAATGGGTTTGACGATGTGGATCATAGACAAATATTTAGACTCAATATGCATGCAATACGTAACCATGGCTGGCAGTTACAATTGAAAAGGTTCAGCACTAGTATTTGTGGAAACTGTTTCTCATTTAAGATCTGTTCTACCTGGAACAAACTTTCCTCAGAAGTTGTAGACATTTCCTCAATTGAGCAGTTCAAGAAGACAGTAGTAAGTAGATAGTATTTTGCACACTCTGTAATGAGTATAGTGCACTGAACTATGTCTCTCCTTCCACTTCGGATATTTCCCCGAAATGGACCGCAAGGTCTTTGAGATACTAACTTGTAACTATTTCATAGCACACACTTTCTACAACCAAGATAAAACAGGTCTGAATGGGGTATATTTCCCCTTAGTGTGTGTGATGAATGTTGCCTGCATTCAATACACATAGAGGAGAGTTGATGGGGTTTGTAGAGGTGAGAGGCTGGGATCACAGATAGAGACAAAGAAGGGGGATGTGAGAAGGCGAGCCTTGCTACTCAAGGGTCGATACTCAAACCTTACTAAAAATGTACACCGACCTTGATCGTAATTTGTATCTAGTTCTACATATAATTTATTGAAAACAAAATAAATGGGAGAAACTGATTGAAATGATAAACAAAACCATCAATAGCAGTCGCAACACTATTCCCGCCAAATTTTGCCTTTAATCATTTCCTTCTATGATATAAAAGCCCGACTGTGTAAGTAATTTGAGAACCTAGGAGTAGAGGGCAAGTTGATGTGTATTGAAATAATTTTGAACATGATATCCTGAATACTGTATGAGATTGGATTTCATTACGGTATTATATTCAAATCACATTAAGTCTTGATGGAGAGAGAGAGAGAGAGAGAGAGAGAGAGAGAGAGAGAGAGAGAGAGAGAGAGAGAGAGAGAGTACAAAGGAGTACAAAGGAAATCAAGCAACAACAGATCTAGTGACCCTTCTAGGTTGCTTGTCCTCCAAAACACTGAGGATCAAGTGTCCAAATAGTGGTTTAGAGTGGGTAAGGGAACATTGGAAAGGGAATTACTGCCCTGGAACTAATGTCCGTTGCAGGATTAGGAAGTTAGTAGGGACAGATGGTTAGTACTGGGGGATAAAATAAAGTTATTCATTTACAAAAGTAAAAGAAGTCTAAGAGGTTTGTTAAACAGGAACGTTTTTTACGAAAGCCGTGTTGAGTATCTTTAAGTATGTTATTTTCCTCTAAGTGATTTACGAGTCTGTCTCGTATGACCGTTTCTAGCATTTTACATACAACTGAGGTTAAGCTAATTGGACGATAGTTACTGGGTAGGGATTTGCTGCCTTTTTTGAATATCGGTGTTACGTTGGCTAGCTTCCACTGATCGGGCATAGTTCCAGACTGCAAGGATTTATTGAATAGTAATGTCAGTGGTTTGGAGAGCTCATCCTTAGCTTCCTTTAGAACTCTAGGCGAGATTGTATCAGTCCTGGTTTATTTACCTTGAGTTTATCTAAACAATTCAATACTTCTCTCTCTGTAACGGTGATATTGCTTAGAACATCTGAATTATCAATCTGAATCGGCGATGGTGTAGGGATATCACTGAGGTCTTCTGTTGTAAAAAACTGATGCAAAGAAGGTATTGAGGGCATTACTCATTTGTACTTCGTCTTTGGTGTAATCTCCATTTTCATCGACTAACGGTCCAACAGTTGAAGTAACTACTTTTTTCTTTCTGATATAACTATAGAATTCTTTCGGGTTTGTTTTACTTTGATTCGCAATATGTAACTCTAAGGTCTTTTTACTTTGCTTAATTAACTTTTTGGCTTTGCGTCGTAGCTCTACAAATTTCAGCCGTTCTTCGTCATTTTGTGAGGATTTTAATCTATCATTAGCAAATTTTTAGCAAGCAGGCAGTTTGAAATATCTTTATTCCACCATTTGGGCTTATTATTATGGCCTGGACGCCGTATTTTCGATGGTATGCAGTCTTGCACTGCTTTTAGGTAAGTGGCTTCGAATAACTTCCAAGATGTATTTATGTCGTTATTGTGAATTAAAAAGCTCCAGTCAGTTTCTTTAAACATAGCTCTAGTTTATGGAAGTTTGCTTTCTTGAAATTAGGGACTTTTTCGATACTACTATTTGGTTCGTTACTAGTAAACTTTAAAGTGAAAGTTATCGTACGATGGTCGCTGTTACTGAATTCATCACCAACATTCAAATTCTCTATTAATTCTTCTTTTGTTGCAAGTACAATGTCAAGAACGTTATTACCACGGGTTGGCGTTCGAACAAATTGATAAAGCGAACTCTCTTGCAAGTTCGTATACAAGTCATGTGCGAAGTAAGAGTATCGCCCCACTTGGTCACAGGTAAATTAAAGTCGCCAAAAATTACGGTATCTTGTGAGTTACTTACATCTGTAATTTGTTCGTAAATTTCCGGTCATTTTGCACTGATTGAGCTGGAGGTCTGTATATTAATGCAAGTATTATTTGTACCTTATTATTCTTTATTAGCACAAAAGATGCGTCGACGTTCACAATTTGAGGTTTTGACAAGAGGGTAGGGTTAAGACTTTCTTTGATATAAAGTAAAACGCCACCTCCATTTCGATTTATTCGGCTTTTCCAAACATTACAACCGGGAAGTGAAGAACCGAGGAAGAGGAGAGAGAGAGAGAGAGAGAGAGAGAGAGAGAGAGGGTAGAGAGAGAGAGAGAGAGAGAGAGAGAGAGAGAGAGAGAGAAGAGAGAAGACGACGAGGAAGAGAGAGAGAGAGAGAGAGAGAGAGAGAGAGAGAGAGAGAGAGAGAGAGAGAGAGCACTACAGCCAAGATTCATGTAACCCACGTTGTGTATAGAAACTCATTTTGAGAATGCAACTATGCAGTATAACTAATAAATTCCTAATAAATTTTAAATGTTGGCCATTGTAAACATGTGCAATGATGGTTTAACAATAATTTGCAATACATGAGAACAATCATCTCTAACTGCCAGCTAGAGAAGAAAGGTGGGGGAGTTGGGGATAGTTTGGGGGTGGAAGGTGGGGGTAGACTTGAACCCGACTCCCCCCTTCCACCTGCCCAGGCTCATGTAGTAATGTACACCCTATGTGGTGGATTGTTCTTTTATTTCAAAATTTATTTTATTAAGCGTTGTTTCCACATAGCAAATTTTGAAAAAACCTACGACAAAGTAGACTGGTCGGGTCTCTGGGATGTGTTAACAGTACCGGGTATATGGTGTGGGAGGGAAGTTGCTAATGGCTGTAAGATATTTTAATAGGAATGCAATAGCAAATGTGAACGTAATAATAATAGTAATAATATTACTTATTTAACCCGTCAAGTGCGGGGAGACTCTTATGAGTTTTACTGGGCCACTGCGGGAAGACTCTTATGATCCTAGGCCTAAAAAAAAAAAAAAAATTTAAACGCCCAATAGCACTTGAAACTTTTTTTTTGTTTTGCCCCTTGGCCATGCCACATATCACTCCTCCACATCCCCTCCTTCCCCCCTTTCAATTATCACCTATTTTCCCTGTTATTCTCTTATTCTTAGGTATATTTTCGTGCTAACAATAGCGAGTTGCTAGCAGGGCGTGGTCATATGTGTTACCAAGCGTGAGAAAGAGCAAGAGATAAGGAGAGAGACGTCAGTGTCTCTCCAGGCATCGTGAGGGGTGGATGTAGGCCAGGCTGGCTCACACTTGATGAATGAACTCTCGCTCTCATTTCGCGATTTTGACCAGCCAAACAGTTTCCACTTGTTTTATTATTGTAACATGTTAATATCTTCATATTAAACATAAAATAGGCGCATATGGATAAGTATTAATGATATTTATGATAAAATAACGATTTTAGTGATGGAAACAGTGAAATAGGTCCGCACCAGGACATGGTGTTCACTACATACGGTGCGAACTTCTTAGGTTAAAAGAGTGCTCATTCTTCAAATTAATTCGCAAGTGCTCGAACACAAAAATAATAATAAAACCATTAACATAGTTTACATAGTTATTAATCTAATAATTATAACCACTAAACCATAAATCATCTGTCACTACACCATTTTCCAGGTTGTAATATCTTCAAAACATAAAGGTCTTTAGTTGCTTCTTAACCCGGGAACGACGCTGACTCTTAAGAGGTTTTACTGGGCGAAGGCGACGTGACTCTTTAAGATCCAAAGCCTAAAAAAAGCCTTTTAAAAGACCCCAGTGACACTCAAAACAAAGGAATATGTGATCAAGTGAGATAATTCCCCTCCACACGTTCTATCACTCCTCCACATGTGTCCCCCTCCCTCCTTCTCCATTATCACCTATTTTTCCCTTTATTCCCTTGTTTATTGGTTTATTTTCTGCACCAATATCCCCCACCCGGTTTCAAGGTCGTGTGGGACGCATATAGAGATCGTGGCAAGAGAGAGACTTCACAAATAAGACATCAGTCTTATTCCCTTGTTTATCGGTATATTTTCTGCGCCAGTATTCCCCACCCGGTTTCAAGGACGTGTTGGATGCATATAGAGATCGTGGAAAGAGAGAGACTTCACAAACAAGACATCAGTGTCGATCGATAAGTGAGAGAGGGAGTGTGTGTGCCGGGCTAACTCTCCTCTCATGAATGAACCGGTCGGCAGTACATCGTCTTTTTCACCCCCCCAAATACTATTCCCACTTGTTTTATTGCTGTTACATGTTAATATCTTCATATTAAACGTAAAATAGGCGCATATGAATAAGTAATAATGATATTTATCGGATAATGGCGATTTTCGTGGGGATTGTATCAAAATATCTTCGCCTGGCGGGCACTTTCAAATACCATAGGTTCGCCGGTTAACCCCTCCAACCCGGAAGGGCTCTTGAACGCCCATAACAACCTCGGCCCGCGCAACCCGGAAGGGCTCTTGAACGCCCATTGCTTGCGTGCGTGCTTTCGAATGCCGCGCGTACATTTTCGGTATCGTGGGACGGTAGGTGGCGCCACCAGGCGTAAACTACGCCACAGCAACAGTATCTACCCCGACGCCATCATGGACAGTACGCCAAATAGTGATTCCGCTGTGTCCGATACCGTGCTTCCTACGACGCCCTTGCTAGTTCGTCGCGCCTTACCCCGACGCCATCGCCTAAATGTGTTATCTCCCGGAGGTATTGAGACTTTATGAGCGAGCTGATGCCAAGCATAATGTTGATGATGAAGTCAGTGACGACTCCAGTAATTATAAGTCGAGTGATTATGGCCATGAGAGTGACAAAGAAGAGCAATTCCTGGGATTTGCGAGAGAACATGACAGTGATGAGAGTGATGAAGGTGATGTACAAGTTGTTGAGGAAGCTGGTTTACCTAAAGACAGTGAACTTGAGAGAGAGTGAGTGAGTGGGAGAGTTCAAGGTCACTCACCAAATTTCGCATAAGTGACACGACGCCAAGCCCTTCCCCAGGTAAATCGCCTTTCAAGCTACATTTGTATAAGCAGAAAATACTTGAGAAGGCGGCCGCGGCAGCTAGGGAACAAGCAAAACTACTTGGTGAGGATGAGGCTGTGAGTGAGGGTCAGCGTGGTGACCCTTCTCGTCCGCCATTGTCTCCCTTATCTACCCACGCCACCCAAGATGACCCGGATGCCCCGCATTCTTCCCCACCATTGCCAAGGGTTGAGGACCCCCCACTTTCGGCCTATTTGCCACCTAGGTCCCCCGACAGGAGACATACTGCTGCCGAAAAGGGGAAAGGTAGGAAATATACCAAAAAAATTAAGAAAAGTAAGAGTTTTTTGTTCGAGGCTCCCGCGGCGTCCACCCCGGCCGGCCCCAGCCATACGTCCCCGCAACTTTCCCCACGGTCCTCCCCACCTCTCCCGCATTCAACATGTCTTCCTGAAGAAGTCTTTGAGCTCGCATCACCAATACCTGGGCCTAGTGACAGTGAAACATTGCTTTCTGTCACTCGTCGCAGGCCAAGGAGCCCAGGACCTCGGGGGGGACACAGCCTCACCTGCCACTCCTTCCCCACCTCGCCCACCCGCACGCCGCCCACGCATCACTCCTTCCCCGCCAGATTATGTGGGGGCCACTGATGATGAAGGGCACCTCTCTGAAGACTCTGGCCATGATTACATAGGTCCACCGTCAGGGCAAGATGACCACTCTGACGATGACTATATGGACATCGACGACCCTCGACCCATCCGCTTGGCCCGGCGTCGTGCTGCCCGCCGCCCTGGCCGCGCGCCTCTCGAGTTGGCCGTGGGCGTGCTGGGCCACCAGCTGGAGCTCCTCGTCAGCGTAGACAAGACCCATTCTACGTTTTTCAGTGGCAAGACGTAGTTGATGAGGATGGATACAACCCTGATGTGCCAGCTTTTGATGAGGTACTGGAGGGTTCAGGCATTACCCCCAATTTTCCTGCAGGCCCCAATGCTCCACCACACGAACTATTTGAGGCCTTCTTTGATGAGGAGGTGGTAGGCTATGTTGTCAAAGAGACAAATAAGCAGCACCAATTCCAGGTCCACTTTTTGGGAAAGGTGACCAAGGGCCACATGAGGCAGTGGACCCCAGTAACTCATAAAGAGTTCATGGTGTTCCTGGCACTCACCATGCTAATGCCTCATGTCAAGAAGCATAGGTTGCCTGACTATTGGATCACCAATGATCTGATATCCACCCCTGCCTTCGGGAAATATATGTCTCGCGACAGGTACCTTGATATCCTCGCAGCGCTCCATCTTGTCACCAACCTTGACGTCCACCTCCCAGACAAGCTGTGGAAGATTAAGACGTTGTACGAGATGATGCGAGAACGCTTCACCTCCTACTTCAAGCCCTTCCGCAAGGTCGTCATTGACGAGTCTCTTGTGCTGTTCCGGGGAAAACTCAGCTTCCGGCAGTACATCCCCTCAAAAAGACATCGCTTTGGCATAAAATTCTTTGTGCTGTGCGACTGCCAAACTGGCTATGTCCTGGACTTCCTGGTCTACAGCGGGAAGGAAGGGGACTTGCTTGTGGACCCCCTCATTGGCTTTGGCGGAGCAGTGGTGCAAGCCATGATGGACCGCTACTTTCACAAGAATCACGTCCTCTACACGGACAATTATTACACGTCCCCCACTCTCTCACAGTACCTGCATGAGCGCAAGACGGGGACTGTAGGCACAGTACGAGGGAAAAGGAAGGGCATGCTACCACCTTTCCCTCCAAAGACCAAAAAAGGTGATGTGTTCAAGAAGAAGTCGGGGCCCATTCTGGCTATCCACTGGCACGACCAGCGGAAGGTCAACCTCCTGACCACCATCCACAAGGGGGAAATGGTGGAGACTGGCAAGGTGGATCGCCGCACCCAGGCCAGGGTGACCAAGCCCGATGCTGTCCTGGACTACAACATCAACATGAGGCTGGTGGACAAGTCCGACATGCAGATAGGCTTCATTGACTGCCTGCGTACCTCGTGCAGATGGTACAAAAAGTTCTTTCTGCATATGGTGGACATGTCAGTTCTGAATGCCTACAACATATACAAGCTTCGGAATGTGAACACACCCATGAAGTTCAATAGCCTGCGGAGGTTCCAAAAGCAGGTGTTGACGGAGCTCCTGGAGAAGTATGCTACGCCACAGAGGGCAGTGGCACATCCTGGGCCCGCCGTTATTGACCGCTTGCAGTGTGCTCAATACTTGATTAGGCACAGGCTTGGTTCCCTGCCTCAGAATGAATCAGGAAGAACACAGCAGAAGCGGTGCCATGTCTGCTACAACAGCAGGGTGAGGCCGAGGCCAGGTAAAAAGTCAACCATGGAGTGTGTGGAGTGCAAGGTGGCACTCTGTGCTTTAGAGTGCTTCTTTGATTACCACTCCAAGCTGGAGTTCTAATAATCATACTGAAATTGCCAAATAAAATGACAATATGTACACTATAATTATATATAGGCAAAAAGTGGAAGAAAACCAATTTATTGTAATACAAAAGTCATGTATTATGAGAAAATTGATACAAATACAATTACACCATAATAATATGTGAAAGTGACACATATGTATATACCAAGTGACATTCATATGATTAGAACCTATAGAAATATATAAATCAGTGAAAAAAGACACAATAAATTGTATATAAAACGTTTACAAATCATATAACTAAGTGAAAGTGACACAAGACCTAATATTTGATGGCCAAAGTATAATAAATACCTGTGATAACGAATAATCAGTGCCTAATACAACAATAACCTACCTCAATTACTAATAAAATGTACGGTATCGAGTGAAAATGAGCATTATCAGTGACAGTGACACTCTCTAAAGCATATTTGTCAAAGTGAGTGACACAAGACCTAATATTTGATGGCCAAAGTATAATAAACACCTGTGATAACGAATAATCAGTGCCTAATACAACAATAACCTACCTCAATTACTAATAAAATGTACGGTATCGAGTGAAAATGAGCATTATCAGTGACAGTGACACTCTCTAAAGCATATTTGTCAAAGTGAAAGTCACACAAGACCTAATATTTGATGGCCAAAGTATAATAAACACCTGTGATAACGAATAATCAGTGCCTAATACAACAATAACCTACCTCAAATACTAATAAAATGTACGGTATCGAGTGAAAATGAGCATTATCAGTGACAGTGACACTCTCTAAAGCATATTTGTCAAAGTGAAAGTCACACAAGACCTAATATTTGATGGCCAAAGTATAATAAACACCTGTGATAACGAATAATCAGTGCCTAATACAACAATAAGCTACCTCAATTACTAATAAAATGTACGGTATCGAGTGAAAATTAGCAATATCTGTGACAGTGATACCCTAATAAACATATTTTATATAATTGGCCTCAAAATAACTAGAAAATATCAAATAAACATCACATTCTCAATATCAAACACTAAAATCGTCTAAGGGAGATAAATACTTTGGCGCGACGAGCGGCTAGGTGCGTCGTAGCCATGGCCGGGGCGACGCGTCCGAACGCGGGAAGAATTTTCCGCCGAAAAGCACTCGTCTTCCCGCGCTCACCATTATGCAACCAGAGGGGCTAGAGACCTCTACTCAACGCCATTCGACAGAGGAAGGTTTGTAGAACATTATTCTTTTTTATTCACAACATTACATGCCATATTCATTGACTTACAGAGTAGTTAACATAGGCCAAAGATCGTCAAAACACCCGGTACCGGAGCACAGTCGCAAGCTATAGCCCCCGGGGCTGGAGGGTTAAATGACTCAACATATTTAGACTGATTAATGCAGTCAGGCAACCGATTATACAACCTTGGAGCCATGTGGGAGAAATCTTGAGATACAAATCTCGACCGATAAGCAACCGTAGGCTCATCCGTTTTTGGATCATCGTCACTGCGCAGAGACATATAAGGTCGATGCCGCTGGGAGAGCAAAAGTTCAGCCAAGTATTTAGGCTCACCAATTTTAAATCCTTTTAAAATCATAAGACAAAGCTTGAGCTCTATTCTTGATTTGATCGGGAGAAAAGTGGCCAATGCAATTAAATTTTGCTTGATGTAGTAGGCATTCTAGGTGGGAGCCCAAAAATTAGTCGAGCAGCACGATTATTTGAGTTCTGACTATCAAATCAATTTGTTTTTTAAAACTGAATTTTGAGTAAAAAAACACACCAAGATTCTTAACCTCTGAAGTGCGCATGGGGGTAATTAGACACCTCTGCCTGTGCGCATGTATTTGAGCTGTTTCCATCACTAAAATATTCATTTTACCATAAATAGCATTAATACTTATCCATATGCGCCTATTATAGGTTGATTATAAAGGTATTAACCTGTTACAACAATAAAACAAGTGAAAACAGTGTTTGGATGGTCAAAATCGGCGATACAGGGCGGGAGTTACATAATGTATGGGTGAGGCAACCTCCTTTCCCGCCAATTTCCCCCAAGGCCGGAGAGACACTGTCGATCGATACTCTCTCTCTCTCTCTCTTGCACTCGCTTGCTAACAGTGACGACAATGCCCTGCTTGCAACTCGCTAATGTTAGCACGAAAATATACCTCAGAATAAGGGAATAACAGGGAAAATAGGTGATAACTGAAGGAGGGGAGGAAAGTGGGGAAGGAGGAGAGGTAGAGGAGTGATATTTTGCATGGCCCAGGGGCAATTTTTTTTTTTTTTTCGATGTTTAAAATTGATTTTTTTTTTCTCTGACTCTTAAGAGTCTTCCCGCAGTCCGCCGGGGGAACTCTTAAGAGTCTTCCCGCAGTTCCCGGGTTAATGGATCCAGCAGGAGAGAGTTGGGTTTCACAGATGTTAAGGGGAGATTTCCACTTGAGGGATTTTTTTCTGGACCCCTTTCTCTCTCATGTTTAGCCCCATTGCTTTTTAGATTTTAAGACGCTCGCCCCCTTTAGTTTGGCGATTTCAAGAACTTTCGCCCCATTTCTGTCAATTTTAAGAACTTTCATGCCATTTAGGTGTCTATTATTTCCTGGCGAGCGATAGCGAGCCTGTAATTTGAGAGGAACCGGCCTTTGGCCGGGAAATTTTTCTACCGAAATATGTACAAATTTATCTTGAAAGGGTCTAGGGGGTGTAATTTTAAGCTTGATGGAGTTCTAGGGAAGAAACTAAATACCTCCCCTTAACCTAAGAAGTGCGCATGGGGGTAATTAGACACCTCTGCCTGTGCTGACGTATTTGAGCTGTTTCCATCACTAAAATATTCATTTTACCATATATAGCATTAATACTTATCCATACGTGCCTATTATGGGTTGATTATAAATGTATTAACCTGTTACAACAATAAAACAAGTGAAAACAGCGTTTGGATGGTCAAAATCGGAGATACAGGCCGCGAGTTGCATAATGTATGGGTGAGGCAACCTGCTTTCCTGCCAATTTCCCCCAAGGCCACTGAGACACAGTCGATCGATACTCTCTCTCTCTCTCTCTTGCACTCGCTTGCTAACAGTGATGACAATGCCCTGCTTGCAACTTGCTAATGTTAGCACAAAAATATACCTCAGAATAAGGGAATAACAGGGAAAATAGGTGATAACTGAAGGAGGGGAGGAAAGTGGGGAAGGAGGGGAGGTAGAGGAGTGATATTTTGCATGGCCCAGGGGCAAAATTTTTTTTTTTTTTTTTTTTTTCGATGTTTAAAGTTGATTTTTTTTTTTCTCTGACACTTAAGAGTCTTCCCGCAGTCCGCCGGGGGAACTCTTAAGAGTCTTCCCGCAGTTCCCGGGTTAAGTGATCTAAAGTACGTTGACACTAGTCCTCTTGTTTCCATGGATAACAATTAATTCAGTTTCAACTTTGTACGAACCATCCAGATCTTAATATCTGGCATCAAAATTGTCATTCTGTCGATGATATGTTTAACATTATTTATTTTAACATAAAGTTGAGTGTCATTAGCGTAGAAATTATATGATGCTCCATGAACATGAAAAAGAGATGCCAGACTGTGTACACAGTGAATATACAGTGATAGGAACGAACACAGAACCCTGAGGCACCCCACACAGTAGAGGAACCGGATCAGACACAGCATCACCCACCAATACTGACTGAGTTCGATTGGCCCTGTCACAAATTTCGGACTGCTGTAGGTCGCCTAGCAACAATCATGTTAAAAGCAGCAGAGAGATCCAACAAGACCAATAGAGATGAGTCACCAGTACAGCACTCCATCACCAGATCATTGTGAACCCTACAAAGAGTGGTCTCGGTAGAGTGATGTTTCCTATAAGCAAATTGAAGATGGGGAACAATACTGTTTGCCTCTAACACAGGTAGTAGCTGGTCGAAGATAGTGTGTTCCTTAATCTTAGAGAGGAATGCACAGAGTGTTAGTTTGACAAGTTCTGCATGCCAAGGCCCAATTTTTAAAGAAAAGGATGTATGATAGCTGATTTCTCAGTCTGAGGAAATTTACCTTCAGAGAACGATTTATTAATTATTCTACAAGCAATGTCGGCTGCATGTTCATAAACGTCCTTAACTTTGATACATTGGAGTATCAAGATGGCAAAAGGTCTTCTTAGAGTTCCTAATATAGCAAAGAACATTCTTGACTTCAACTGATTGGAAGGTGGAAATAGTCAGAAAAGCTGTGATGAGTTTGGAACATAACAGAGAACTCGTCTGGCATGTCACATACATTTATTTATTTATTTATTTATTTATTTTTCTATGTGAATGAGGGAGACAAAAGGCATAACTGCCTGCAGCGAGTGCCTCCCCCAGATTTCAAAGAGTGACAGGGCCGAAATCAAGGGACGTTCGAGCTAAAATGCCTGGACACACGGAGTTTGAAGCAATTTAAGTCATAGGAAGAGGGAAAGACTGATTCTGGGAGAGTTCCAGAGCTCAGCAGTTGAATAGAAGAAAGTCTGAGAATAGAGTTTCACTCTTGGGTTGGAGAGTTGCAGAGTAGGGGTGGGATTGTGTTGCAAGGCGGGTACTACGTACCCTACGTAGAGGTGGTATACACTGGGAAAGCTCCGAGGAACACTGATTATTGTAGTAGCGATAGAATAGGGAGAGAGATGCAACATTGCGGTGAAGAGAGAGAGATTGCAGAGAGTTGGTGAGTGGACGGGAGTTAATGATACGAAAGGCTTTCCTTTCTACTTTATCTAGGAGTGCGGTGTGAGAGGATCCTCCCCACACATGTGAACAATACTCAATACTGTACAAGGACGCACTGTGCCCCTGTACAGAGCAAGAAGCTGCACAGGGGTAAAGAACCCCTTGAGGCGGTTGAGCACACCCAGCTTCTGGGAGGCTGCCTTAGCGAGACTGGTAATATGGTCTTTCCAAGTGAGAGCAGAAGAAAAAGAGACACCGACAACATTGAGGGAAGATGAAGGGTTGATTTTTGTATTGTTGAAGAATAAGGGATAGTCCTCTGGAGGTTCCTGACGGGTAGTAAGATGGATAAATTGAGTTTTGGAAGCATTAAATGTAACAAGGTTTTCTCTACCCCAATTGGAAATAGTAGCTAGATCAGAAGATAAGCATTTTATGGCTTCATTACGTTTACTTTTGAGGGACTGCTGGCTGGGGCGTTCTGGAAAACTAATTGAGTGGTGTAAAGTACAGTCGTCTGCATATGAATGGATGGGACTAGATGTACAGTTGAGAAGATAATTTATGAAAATTAGAAAGAGAATAGGAGATAGGACAGAACCCTGAGGAACACCGGAGTTGATAGGATGGGGAATTGAGCGATGGCCGTCCACAACCGCAGCTATGGAATGGCCGGAAAGGAAATTAGAGACAAAGGAACAGATGGAGGGACAGAAACCGAAGGAGGGCAGTTTGGAAATTAAAGACTTGTGCCAGACTCAATCGAAGGCCTTCGATATGTCGAGTGCAACAGAAAAAGTCTCACCGAAGTCCCGAAAGTTGGATGACCAAGAGTTAGTAAGATATGAAAGAAGATCACTAGTAGAGCGACCCTTAACCTAAGACGTGCGCATGGGGGGTATGAGACACCACACTCCTGTGCGCACGTATTTGAGCTGTTCCCATCACTAACATCATTATTTTACCATAAATAGCATTAATACTTATCCATATGCGCCTATTATAGGTTGATTATAAAGATATTAACCTGTTACAACAATAAAACAAGTGGAAACAGTGTTTGGATGGTCAAAATCGGCGATACAGGCCAGGAGTTACATAATGTATGGCTGAGGCAACCTCCCTGCCCTGCCCTCCTCTTGTCTGGAGAGACACTGTTACGCAATAGTCTCTCTCTCGCTCTTTCCCACGCTTGGTAACAGTGATGACAACGCCCTGCTACCAACTCGCTAATGTTAGCACAAAAATAGACCACAGAATAAGGGAATAACAGGGAAAATAGGTGATAACTGAAGGAGGGGAGGAAAGTGGGGAAGGAGGGGAGGTGGACAGTGATATTTGGCATGGCCCAGGGGGGTGTTTTAAATGGATTTTTTTTTCCCCAGACTCTTAAGAGTCTTCCCGCAGTCGCCCGGGGAAACTCTTAAGAGTCTTCCAGCAGTTGCTGGGTTAAGGAAGCCATACTGGCGATCTGAGAGCAGATTATGAGAAGAGAAATGCTTAAGAAATTTGGAAGCAAGAATAGTTTCAAAAACTTTAGAGATACAAGAGATGAGAGAAATTGGACGATAGTTGGAGGGTTGAGAGCGGTCACCCTTCTTAGGGACAGGTTGAATGTATGTCAGACACCTTGGAACTAAAGAAAGAGGCAAAATCTGAGGCAAGCTGCATATCACACACTGATGTAAATTTAGGAGATGTACACTTTTTTCCAAATAAATTTCCCATAATGCTAGTTTTCTCTGGTTACCGCCGCAGGACTCAATTTTGGATCTATATTAATCAACCTTGCATTGTTTGACAGCCAAGAGAACAGCATTTATTACATTCACATATCGAATATGAGCTTCATCTGGCTGTTTCATACGCCAGTCATGTTCAGCCTTCCTAGATGTCGTCGGAGAGAGGTGATGAACGAATCATACCAGGGGCAATCATCATGTACAATGATTCTCTTTTCAATCTCAGCGCAGTATCTAATAAAAATCGAGCTTAACAACTAAATATTATGTAATGTAACATTCTCATCAGTAGAGAGATCTGATTAGTCGATAGACTTAAGAGAAGTAAAAAATGCACAAGATAATTGTGCATGATTGATATTCATATACTGTAGTATGAATTTGATAATCATATTGTAAGAGGGTGGTCTTGGGATATTAAAGCTAAAAGTGACCAGAGCATGATCAGACAGCACTGGATCAACAATATCAACCTCCACATCTACAATGCGATCACAATCTGAAGGAAACAAAACTAAATCCAATATATGGCCAGAGACTGTGTTGGAGTAGAGATGTGATTTACAAAATTGTTGCTATCAATTAACTCAAGAAATTCAGTTGAATAAGGCTTGAGGGATGGATGATCAGCTCAGAAATTACTATCGCCACATAACAGCAACGATCCAGACTTTTCAGGGAAGGCCTCTAGGAACTCTTTTAACTCATTAATAAAAACTATATGAACCAGGGTGAGGAGGAAAATAAACTACCGCGATTCTATTATCACCTGTCGATGAAGATTGATAAGCAGTTCCACGAACTCAAAGGAGGTAACAGCGAAGTCACAAGTAATAATTTGGCTAATGTTATCAATGCCTGAGAGTAAATTATTGCTACACCACTACATAAACGTGCGCCAGGTCTAGGGAAACTGATTATGGAATAAGATTTTGGAAGGGCACTGTGGATAATGCCTATATCTGATTCAAGTATCCAGGACTCTGTTAAGCAAAGAATGTTCAGATTTAACTGTACCAGTCTCTCCTTTATAGATTCCATTTCATTTTGGACAGAACAAGAGTTTAAAAGTATTATATTAATTTGACTCACTGGGGTTGATCTCCGTTTTTTGGATTTTCTAAAGTGATCTGTGACGTGTTTTCCATCATCTTTTAACGTTGAGAAATCATTATTGGGCAATCCATGTTGAATGCAAAATAATGCACTGAATGTGGGGCATCAGGCAGCAAGACTGAAAGAATATTTCTGATTGGGGATACGTATGGGAAGGTGGGTGATAGTAAAGTAGATGGGGTGGTAGGAGGGTGGGGTGTACCGTCGGAGGCAGATGGAAATGGAAGTGCACTTGTGGACATACAGTATGTGTTGGGAAGATGCTGCTGATAGGTAACACCTTCTTCCGACACTGAATGATACACAGGTACACATGGAAAGTGGAGTGGAAGAGGGAGGGAGACACAGTGGAACAAAAGGCACTGATTGATTATATATACAGTATATGGATTAACAAATGAAGCATTTTGTATGCTAGGGTATATAGTGGTGTTGGGGGTGGGGGTGGAGGGAGTTGCCTGACCATTATGTAGTAGTAGCAGCAAAAATTAGGATACAGAAGATGTGCGCGAAGAGAACTAGAGTAGGGCGGGAGGGAGGCGAAGTGGTGAAGAGGGTGGAAAGGTTACAGGAGGAGTTCAGGGAAGAGTTCAAGACTCTCAAGAGAGCAGTAGAAAGATGATTAGGTAGGGTTTGACTTGGAGGGTATGGAGAGGTTAATTCCCCTAACCCTCGCAATTGTGGAGGGAATACTGTATAAGGAAAAAAGGTTACCGTCAACTGGGGCGAATTCGGAAGATTTTTGCGTATTTCCGTAGCATGTACTGTAGTCTTGTTTTTATCTCAATGTAAGATCTTAAGTATTGTATGTGTAGCTGGTACATTGGGGTATACAATCATAGCATTAACAAAATTAAAATACATTGCATATATTTATTATAAATATAGTAAAGGTGTCCGAATTCGAACAAGATTTGGTGCTATTTCGGACACCTAGCCTGAATTCGGACATGGATTTAAAATACATTCATAGGACTAACCAGTGATCCCAGTATAGATTCGGACCTTTCAGGGGTCAATTCGGACATCATTGAACATTTTAAAAGGGTCTTATCACACTCCCTGAAAACGTAAATATCTTAACCCGCAGAGTGCCAGACAATTATTGACCCTATGCATCTGCCAGTGCCAGAGGATTTGCTTTTTTTTTTGGGGGGGGGGGGGGGGGGGGGGCTAAATCTATCAAGTTGGGTGAGAAAGGAAGGATAATGGTAAAAAAAATACTCCCCTTGTCCATTTTCGCCAGAAATCAGGTCCCCGATGGTCCCGAATGTAGCTGAAATTTTCAGAGTAAATCATTGACTTTTATGGTATCGGAACGTATAGGTAGGAGGGTGGTAGGAGGGTGGTGGGAGGGTGGGGGGAAGGTAGAAGCGTAATTGACTGTGTTACAAATATGAAGCCAATTGGTGAGGTAGTTTTGCCACCATGGATTTTCCTTTTTTTCCTTTTCTTCGTACGGATACGCTGGAAGTGGGTGGTGGGAGGCGGTTGGGGGGAAGGCAGAAGGGTAAGGGACTTGTCACACAAATATGGAACCGATTGGTGCATTCGTTTCGCCGCCACAGATTTTCCTTTTTTGTCCTTGTGAGGCGACCGATAGTCAGCGAGTGGGTGGGGGGAGGGGGTTGTGTTGGTGGTGGCAAGAAGCCAGAAGGGTAAGGTACATGTGGTAGAAATATGAAAGCCATAGGTGCAGTCGTTTCGCTGCTACAATTTATTTTCGGCGAGTCCGTATATATACGGACCTGGCACTGGGCGTGACAAGACCCTAGTCCGTATATATACGGACCTGGCATTCAGGGGGATAAATACCATATCGTAAGATATGACACTTTTGGGGTAATTTCGGGCATATCTGGATTTATCAACTCTGCGTAAGCAGAGTGGTATCGCCCCCCGTATATGCTAACCGAAATGTCTGTCTGTTCGTCCGAGAACTCCTCCTAGACCGTTTGACGGATTTTCACCAAACTTCACACGAACCTTCGGTGCGTGAATTCGACGGTAATTAAATTATTATGTTCTCTCCACCAACCAACTCTACTCCTAAAATCGATTAATGAAATTAACAACCACATGTGGCAGTCCGGGGATTCGAACCTAGGATGCTCACACCGAAAATCAACACACTATGCACTGCACCACGAAGATAGTTAAAGAATACTGCACAAGCCTACGATTTATTTTGCAGTTTCGAATCCTGCATACCAATCTTAGCATGTACAATATCCCAACTGCACTATCGGAGAAACAAGATTTTTTGAATTTGTGCAATAGTTATGATCTTAGGCCCTAAAAATTGTTCCCCCCCCCCCCCCCTAAGTACCTATTCCTAAGCAATGATGATGGCATTCTGTGTGTGTGTGCCCCATAGGGGCACACTCACACAGAACACCATCGATCAGGGGGCGAAAAAAAACCTCACCCGCATTTTTTAGGTTTAGTTTAGTTAACATTAGAAGTGATGGTAGTTGTTGTTGTTGTTGTTGTTGTTCCCCAAGCTGCCTGGCCGAACAGCCCCAAGGCCCCGAGCAATTCCAAGGCCATAACCGAGTGCCCCCACAGAACCCTCCCCGCCGACCACAATAAAGCCTGGGTGACCGAAGCCACTCCATGGCGGGGAGCTAAGGAGGGTGCGGAAACGCCCGGGAAACCAAAGCCCCACCCAGGGCCCTGTGCCCCTCAGCAATTATGAAGAGAAAGTTGAGGGGCAAGGGAAAAATGTGACGCTTTGGCTTCCAATCTTGGTAGATTGGGAGGTCAATCCACGGAAGAGACGCCGTCACTTGAGATCTAGAAAATATATAAGTTAAAGGAACAGTCAGAGTAAGCTATGGGTATGGCAGAGATTGCTCAGCTCTCACTCTGATAGACCAGCCCATCACCACATGACTAGAACCCAATCCTCTCAGCATCAGCTAGGAAAGGCCCTAGAAAGCCGCCTTTGGCGGGGGGATAGCTCCCCTATTTCAACCCCTTTCAGGGTTGGGCACCCGCCCAGTGATGGTAGTAATAGTGGGGATATTGTTGATGGTGATAATAGCAGTGATGATGGTTGTAGATTTAGTGATAATGATGACAGTAGTGATGATGATAACAGTAGTACAAAGGAGTACAAAGGAAATCAAGCAACAACAGGTCTAGTGACCCTTCTAGGCTGCTTGTCCTCAAAAACACTGAGGATCAAGTGTCCAAACAGTGGTTTAGAGTGGGTAAGGGAACATTGGAAAGGGAACTACTGCCCTGGAACTAATGTCCGTGGCAGGATTAGGAAGTTATAGGTAGCGCCAACGAACTTGACCCCTTAACTTCTTATAACTCGAAATGAATGAAAGCAATCGGGCTGACATTTCTATCATTTGGTAAGAGTCCACCAGGAAATAGGTATGTATCTTTACAGCCAGTTTGCTCTAGGCCCTTTTGAGTTACAGAGAGGTCAGGGATCAAGATTATTGTCAAGTTCGTTGGCACTACCTATAGTAGGGGACAGATGGGTTAGTAACTGAGGGGGGGATAAAATAAAGTTATTCATTTACAAACGCAGTCAGTCGCGGGTTTGATGCGAGATATTTGTCTAGGCGAAGTTTAAATGAATCAACGGTGTAGGCAGGTTAGTTGGCGGTAGCGAGTGTGTAGTAGATATGATGGTGACAGTACTAGTAGTAGTGATGATGGTCATAATAGTATTGATGGTGACAGTAGTAATGATGATTGTAAGATGATGGTGACAGTATTAGTGATGTTGGTAAGTACAGTAGGGTCCCGCATAAAACGTGTTCGCATAAAACGAGTCTCGATTAAAACGACCGACCTAAAATATTAATATTTAATTTTCGATCAGAACGAATGTGATCACATAAAACGAGTCCGCCGCCAAAGTGGGGCAAATCCGAGGAGTTTTCATATAGAGCGCCGAAATATCGTGCAAAACTTATAAAATATCGTTCGCTTTGTACGAAAATTTTCGCTTACAGTGAACATTGACGATATTGCGCCACCAAAATGCTGTGTTCACATAAAACGCCCTCGTTTATCGACCATAAACTCGTTTTATGTGAGACCCTACTGTAGTAGTGATGATGGTGAAAAGTTGTAGTGATGATGAGAGTAGTAGTGATGATGAGAGTAGTAGTGATGATGGTGAGAGTAGTAGTAGTAGTAATAGTAGTAGTGATGATGATAGTAATGATTGACTAGTAGTGCTGATGGTGACCTATCGCAGAGTTGGGTATGCCGTCTTGATTTTGGGCGAAACGGCACGTCTACTTTATTGACTATACTCTGCGTAGCAGTATGACCCTAACAATGTAAAAGTAAGGATTATTGTGACATAACTCAGAAATACCACGTGTAATGACAACTATAAACCCAATTAGGCCTACACTCAATATCCGAATCTGACAGGTTATAACTAAAGTTAGATTAAATAATATTATTTATTTAATTAATTTTCATCCTGTCCGAATTCGCCCCATTTATACAGAAATTTAAAAAATAATAATTTAATACCCAATTACGGGAATAATATACAAGAAAATGCCAATTAATTAATTTGTACTTTCACACTAATTACGAAAGTGCATCTTGGCACCGTAGACTTTCCTGCATCTATTCATCAACATGTTAATGCCTTTTCATCCAAAAAAATGCAAGTACATGCAGATTGGGACAAGCAAGATAGACAAGGTAGGATACAATATGTATGAAGCGATGGAGGAAGTGAATGCAGAAAAGGATATAGGAGTAGTGATAGACAATAAGTTAAATTTCTCAGAACATTTAGCGGAAAAGATAAACAAAGCCAATAGAATTGTAGGGCTGATAAGGAGGACATTTGTGTCACTTGACGAAGAAATCTTCAGGAATCTCTATACAGCGCTGGTTAGGCCGCACCTGGAATATGCGAACCAGGTGTGGGCTCCATATATGGTAAAGGATATAGAAGCAGTGGAGAGCTAGCAAGCTAGTACCAACGTTGAAGAACGCGGGCTATGAGCAGAGGTTGAGGCTTCCGACACTGGCATATAGGAGAAAGAGAGGGGATATGATAGAGACTTTTAAGATAGTGTCAGGAAAGTATGATGAGGATGTGTGTGAAGGTATCTTCTTGATGCGGGAGGGAACAAGAACGAGAGGCCACTCTAAGAAAATTTACAAAGAAAGAAATACAGTAGGGTCTCACATAAAACGAGAAATTGGTCGATAAACGAGGGCGTTTTATGCGATTTTGTTTTATGTGAACACAGCATTTTGGTGGCCCAATATCGTCAATGTTAACTGGAAGCGTAAATTTCCGTCAGGAGCGTACGATATTTCGTACGTTTTGTACGATATTTCGGCGCTCTATATGAAAACTCCTCGGATTTGCCCCACTTTGGCGGCGGACTCGTTTTATGTGATCACATTCGTTCTTATCGAAAATTAAATATTAATATTTTAGGTCGCTCGTTTTAATCGAGACTAGTTTTATCTGAACACGTTTTATGCGGGACCCTACTGTAGGCTTGAGAAGGCAAAGAACTCATTTTGTGATAGAGTGGTAAATGAGTGGAACGCACTGCCCCAGTATGTAGTCGATTCCGAATCAATAAGGGAGTTTGAAAGTAATCTTGATAAAGCATGGGGAAGACAAGATTTGAAGTTTGATTATAAAGCAAAAATACAGAATAGTAAAAATGTTGCGTCTGCTACCGCCGCCACCAACACCGTGAACGACCGCAGCAGTGCAAGGGCTGGTACTGAGCTGGATACACAGGCCTAGTTTGCCTTTTTCCAGAGGATCAACTGTAAGAAACTGGAAGAAATGTTTGCCAAAGAAAGTTTGCCGATGTTACAAACTTTATATTTTTTTATTTTTTTATTTGTAATCGGTACATATCACATTATACATTAAAACTATTTAACGAAGAAAGTTAGATAAAAGCATTTCGAACAATTGAGTGAAAACAGATTTCTAATATGTTTAATCGTATACAGTGGAGCCCCCATTTTTGCTACACCAGTCTTCGCTGATTCAATTCTCGCACCACACACCAAATATTCCCAATTTCAATTCTCGCGCCAAAAGCCTCAATTCTCGCATCAAAATCCCAGCCGAAACCCGAAAAAATAGCAAAAATAACGAAAAACTCTACATAAAACTAGAAAATAAACAAAAACAATAATTTTGTTTTAACATAACAAAAGAATCTGCCAGGTGCTTGTTCGTTTAGAGACGAAATCCGAGTGAATCCGAGATCCGATCGTCAAATGCACAAGATGCCGCCATCTTTGTATGACGTCATCACTAAGTAGACGCTTGTAGTTTAGCTAGTATCTGTGTTGACAAAACAACCGTTTGCAAGCTTTTTTGTGCCTGAACCCCTTATCTCTCGCGTTTATTATAACCTCTAGGACATCTAGTGATAGGGATGGTTGGCCTGGTGGTAGCAATGAAGGAATTTCATGCTCAAAACACAGAGCAAAGATCAGTCCATGTCGGACGAAAGCGATTGAAATGCCTAGCCTAGACGATGTTAGCCTAGGCTAGGCTAAATATGACTATGATTTATAATAAAATCTGTGTGTCAAGTAATCTTCTCATAATACGTATTTATACGTCTTTTCCTCATAATATGTATTTATTTGATGTATTTGGGGCGAAATGGGTACTTGAGGGGTGGCTGGACGAATTTAGAACCTAGGCCTAGGCTAGGCCTAAAAAATTTTGCATGGTAGAAACAATGCCCCAATCTACAGTATTTATGGTTAGGACTGTCATTTAGCCATGTTTACATTATTATTTACAATGCATAAGATTTAGGCCTAGGCTACTTGATGTAGCCTAGACAAAAAACATGTTTTCATAACCTAACTGGGAAAAAGTGCGGTAATTGTTTAGATAGGATATTGGGGTTTTTTTTTTCTCTAGTTATTAAAAACTTATTCTATGGTGTATTATATGATACAGTATAGCCTAATGCATAAAATTTAATTTGTGTACAATAAAACATGTTTTCATAGGCAAAAAATAGAAAAAGACGCAAATTTTGGCATGAGCACGGACCCGATTGAATTTTCCCCATAAGAACAGTGCCCCGATCTTGACTGTTTCAATCCTAGCTCTATTTCTGCGGAACCGATTAGAAGCTAAGATGGGGGCTCCACTGTATATTTATTAATTTAATTAACTTTTAATTGACGTAAAAACCGAATTCGCCCCAGTTGACGGTAATTTCTTAGTTTCTTACAGTAGATCCTCTGGAAAAAGGCAAACTAGGCCTGTGTATCCAGCTCAATACCAGTACTTGCACTGCTGCGGTCGTTCACGGTGTTGGCGGCGGCGGTAGCAGACGCAACATTTTTACTATTCTGTATTTTTGCTTTATAATCAAACTTCAAATCTTGTCTTCCCCATGCTTTATCAAGATTACTTTCAAACTCCCTTATTGATTCGGAATCGACTACATACTGGGGCATTGCGTTCCACTCATTTACCACTCTATCACAAAATGAGTTCTTTGCCTTCTCAAGCCTATTTCTTTCTTTGTAAATTTTCTTAGAGTGGCCTCTCGTTCTTGTTCCCTCCCGCATCAAGAAGATACCTTCACACACATCCTCATCATACTTTCCTGACACTATCTTAAAAGTCTCTATCATATCCCCTCTCTTTCTCCTATATGCCAGTGTCGGAAGCCCAATTGTCCTCAACCTCTGCTCATAGCCCGCGTTCTTCAACGTTGGTACTAGCTTACTAGCTCTCCTCTGCACTTTCTCCACTGCTTCAATATCCTTTACCATATATGGAGCCCACACCTGGTTCGCATATTCCAGGTGCGGCCTAACCAGCGCTGTATAGAGATTCCTGAAGATTTCTTCGTCAAGTGACACAAATGTCCTCCTTATCAGCCCTATAATTCTATTGGCTTTGTTTATCTTTTCCGCTAAATGTTCTGAGAAATTTAACTTATTGTCTATCACTACTCCTATATCCTTTTCTGCATTCACTTCCTCCATCGCTTCATACATACTGTATCCTACCTTGTCTATCTTGCTTGTCCCAATCCGCATGTACTTGCATTTTTGTGGATGAAAAGGCATTAACCAATGCTCAGACCATCCCTTCATGCCCTCCACATCTCCTTGAAGCAAACCCACATCTTCCTTACTCCTCACTCTATTATACAGCTTGGTGTCATCCGCATACAGGTATACCTCACTTCCATTAGTTATAACTTCAGGTAAGTCGTTGATAAATATAACGATAAATATAACGACGCCAAGATGTCGGCCTGGTTTGTCGACAACCCCGACACAGACAGAGGGCTGGTACTACAAAACCAAACCGATAACCTCATCATCCTTAACGACATCCATCAACATACCCATATTCCTCACCAAGCCCTCTATAACCCATCATCTCCAGACATCACCTTTTGCTCCCCAGAACTCGCCCCCACAACATCCTGGAGGGTGGTCAGAACCTAGGCTCTGACCACCTCCCGATCATTATCACCACCAAAACCAGACTCACCCCAGATAGCCACAAACACACATACACCAATTATAAAAGAGCTAACTGGGAAGCATTCACAAATGAGACAGTACAACACTTCACAACTCTAAACAGTACACCCATCATCACAACAATGCTGTACACATACTCAATAAAACTATCCAAAACACTGACAAGAAACACATTCCAAGAGGTAACAGAAAAAGACACAACCCCAACTTCACACCAGAAATTCAAAACCTCATCAGACAACGCGACATACTGAAACACTCCCCAGCACCCCACACACAAGACATCACACAACAAATTCAAGCACTCAACACCCAAACTAGCAACAAAATACAAGAACAACAAAACATAAATTGGAATAACTTCCTACAAACACTTGATCACAAAACCAACCCCAAAAAACTCTACAAAACACTAAACAGCATCACAACACAATCACATGCTGCAATCACAACAACAGACTCTACTCCTTCATGTAAACAACAAGCAAACACTCTCATCAATCACTTCTCACATGTCAGCCACGTAAAACCTCACAAAGACGACCGACGTGTCATCCGACGTAAGAGACAATTCCCCACAGACCCTGACTATACACCCTTCACCAATCACCAGACAAAGCATATCATCAACAATCTCAAGCACTCACCCGCCTGTGGCCTAGACAACATAAGCAACATACACCTCAGACACCTGGGACCACAAGGCATACAAGCACTCACTAACATATCAAACTACAGCTATTCACACAACACAATACCAGACATTTGGAAGCATGGTATCATCATCACATTCCCCAAACCCAACAAAGACCCCACGCTACCCTCCTTGCACCGCCCCATCACACTCCTTTGCTCCCCCTCCAAAGTCATGGAACGTCTAGTATTACAACTAATTACACCTGACCTACCCCTAGCTCCAACACAACATGGCTTTAGGCCACTGCACTCCACAAACACTCTTCTCACAGACCTTACACAAAGAGCTTTCGACGGCATCAACTCAGCTAGACCACCACACAGATCACTATTAGCCACACTCGACATTAGTAAAGCCTTCGATGCCATTCCCCGCCACAACCTAACAAACAAAATCTACAACACAAACATGCACAACAACACAAAAAGGTGGCTGGCCAACTTCCTAGCAGGCAGATGTGCACACGTATCTTTTGCCGGTCAGTCATCTAAAATCAGAAACTTTCCAAACGGAGTCCCACAAGGATCCGTCCTATCGCCCGCACTCTTCAATCTGTACATGCACGATATAACTACACCCAATACGCCCCAAATAAACTTAGCCTACTATGCAGATGACATAACACTCACATGCACACACCATGACCCAAAAAGAGCAACAGATCTCCTTCAACCCTATCTCAACACACTACATGGCTGGTGCACTACAAACAGACTTAATCTAGCCCCAGCCAAATCCACCGCAACCCTGCTCACAAGTTGGACAGGAGAACACGAATACATCCCTCAACTCACCATAAACAACACACCCCTAACACATACACACACACCCAAAATCTTAGGAGTAACATATGATACTCATATGACATTCAAACAGCACACCACAAACATTAAAAAGAAACTGACACCCAGACTTAACGCCCTCAGGTCACTTGCTCACACAAAATTTGGACACAACAAAGAAACTACCACCACAGTATATAAACAATACATAAGATCAGTGATGGAATACGCAAGCCCAGCCTGGGCTTCTAACCTAGCTGAAACACATAAGACCTTACAGACTATTCAAAACAAAGCCCTGAAGATCGTTACAGGCTGCACAGCTACTGCACCCACAGATCACCTACATCAAGAAACCAAAATCCTCAAAGTCAAAGACCATCTGGACATGAGAGGCACTCAATTCCTGGCAGCAGCCTCCACGAACCAAGACCACCCACTAAACTACATGGCAACACACCCAGACACCAAGAAATATCAAAACAACACCCAGCACACGGTATCACACACAATTATTGTCCTCTCTCCCTCCCTGCCCACCCCGAACCAACTTCCAGAAGCACATCCATACTCATATCTCTCACCGATCCATCCACTCACTCACAGACAACACGCAGCTGCATGTACGACCTCCCAAAATCCATCCTTCCGAATCCTCCCTTCCTCGCGAGGACAGAGTCCACCTGGCCAGGCTGAGATGCGGACACCATCCAGCTCTCCTGAGCTATCAGAAGAGACTGGATGACTCCGTTGTCGACGCGTGCCCGGGATGTAACACAGCACCCCATACCATTAAACACATCATAGAAGACTGCATTTCACACAACCACTTACGCCAACAACACAATCTACACTCAATGAGAGCTCTGTGGGAAAACCTGATCGTGACCATGGCCTTTCTCAGGGACTCGGGGCTGTTCGGCCAGGCAGCTTAGGGAACAACAACAACGAACAGTAGTGGTCCCAACACAGATCCCTGAGGTACCCCACTTGTAATTTCCCTCCACCCCGAGCCTATTCCATTCACCAGTACCCTCTGTCTCCGATCTTTCAGGAAGGCTTCTATCCATTTCACACATTTCTCCCCTATATTATAGCTTCTAACTTTCTCTATTAACCTTTTATGTGGGACCTTATCAAAGGCCTTCATAAAATCGCAATATACCACGTCTATTACATCACCATCTTCTAGAATTTGCATCCAATCATCTACCACCTTAATTAGCTGTAGTACCGTCGACCTCCCCGGCAAGAATCCGAACTGTCTCCCACTGAAAAGTTGGTTGATTTCATATGCTCCATTATTCCTTCTCTAATTACCGTTTCCATTAGTTTACACACAACACTTGTCAAACTGACTGGTCTATAATTTCCTGGGTCATTTCTCTTTCCCTTCTTAAATATAGCTGTTATGTTCGCCACTCTCCAGTCCATCGGGATTTGTCCTGTACTAAACGATACCTCAAATAACATTTTCAATGGCTCTACGAACATCTCACCTCCTTCCTTTATGATTCTTGGGTGTATCCCATCCGGTCCCGGGGACTTACTTCTGTTCATTTTTTCTATAGCCCTTTTTATTCTAGCATGGGAAAACTCTATTAGTTCTAGTGCCGGTGCCTGTTTGATGGGAATAGTAGGCACTGCATCATCCGACGCCACTGTTAGTACCCCCCCAAAGTATTTCCCCAGCACCTCTGCTTTCTCCTTATCAGTCTCCGCTCTACTCCCATCATCCAACCCCCCTACCAGCTCTGGGATCCCTACTCTTCTTGTTAACTTTTCCTGAATGTACTTCCAGAATATTTTTGGATTATCCTTCACATTTCTAGCAATCTCTCTCTCCCTCTCCTTCACCCCCCTCCTTGTCTCCCACCTTATTTTATTGTTCATTTGTCTGCATTCCAGATCCACTTCTTTAGCTTCTATACTAGACCCCCTGTTCTTTTTTAACAATTTTAGTCTTTCCCACAATAGTTTCTTTCTTCTAATCAATGTCCAAAGCTTTCTTTTCATTGGCAATTCTGGGTTCGTTCTTTTCCTCAATTTTGTTTTATCCTTATATTCCCTTACTGGTACACTTTTGGATACAGCATTCTCCAGTTTGACTCTAATTTTCCTCCACATTCCTTCAGCGTCTTCACCGTTCAAGTATTCCCCCCAGTCAATGTCCAAACACCGTCTCAGCAGCTCATAATCTGCTCTATCATACATGTATATTTTTGTATTGCTTCTATTATCCCTCTCTGTTTTAATATTGCAACTAAAGCTTATACAGGCATGGTCACTACAACCTATAGGGGTATCCACATTGACATGTTCCACTATATCCTCCTCATTGCTAAAAATCAAATCAAGTACACTCCCCTGCGTCCCATCTCTGTAATATGTTGCGTTAAAAAACGATCTCTCACTTTCTCTATAAACTTGTTTTCCAGGCTACCCTGTCCCGCTGGATTAGTACAATTTGCCCAGTTGATCCTTGGCAAATTGAAATCTCCAATCAAAATCTTATATTTGTTCTCTCTATTATCTATTTCCTCCATTGCTTTCAGTAGGTTATCATCCTCTTCCCTACTATTATTTGGGCTTCTATATATAGAGGCAATTAGAATTGATCCTCTTGCACATTTTACTTCAATACACAAATACTCACAATACTGCTGTCTCATATCCACCTCATTAACCTTGATCTCTTTTCTTATATAAATAAACAGTCCTCTTCCGACCTCTGCTCTAATAGCATTCCTCTCATATAACTCAAAACCCTCCAAACTATACTCCACCAGTTCCCTTTCAATTCTAGCATTTTTTGGTCTTACTTCCTGTAAGGCTATGACATCAGGTTTTTCCTCTTCATCCTGCAACCTACATATCAGTTCTCTTTTCTTGTCCTGGGTAAACACATCCACATTACTAAACATAATCCTTAATCCATCTACCATTCCTTCAGCAACTACAACATCCCGCTCCTCCTGTCCGTACCCTACTCCCCCTTAGCACTACTGGGTCTGCAACTTTGTCTCCTGTCTCTCCCTGTGACACCTCCACCCTGTTCTCCTCCTCCGTCACAACTCCTATCACATTCTCTTCCCTCCCTGATCTCCCCCTCCCTTCTATTCGTATAAACCACTTCTTCAATTTCCCGTCCCTCACTCTCCAGTAAAAATTTCTCTTATCCTCCTCACCCAACTTTCCATTATTTTCATCAGCCTTTTCTTGTAAGTCCTTTATTTTTTGTCTTTGTTCTATGCTCAAATCCTTCTTTAGTCTTATGTTTCAGTTCTTCATTTGTGTTTAGCCTCCAACTAAAATTTGTCACCGTCTCTGCCACTGCCCTGGTTTTAAACTGTACCCTTATAGGTCTCATCTCTCCCCTTTTATATCTACCTATCCTACGGACATCCTCCACCTGCCCTTCCCATCCATATCTGTCCACATCCACACCTTTCATGACCTCCTTCACTTTCTCCATATCCCTCACTTTTCTCACTCCATTGTCATTCATATGAGCCTCTATATCTCCATGCATGATTACACCCCTATCTCTGTCCATGGCCTCCCTCACGACACTCTCCTTGTTCTTCATGACCCCTACAACTGCACTCTCAAAACTTTTTTTGGTCATATTAATTTCTTCCTTTTGCTCTTTCATAATATCCTCCAACTTCTTAATTTTCTGTTCACCTACCACCGTCCATGGAGTTGACTCCTTTACTTCCTTGAATCGTCCTTCGTATTCCTTCAGCTGCTCCTTCAATGCCATATTCTCTGCTCCCAGTTCATCTACCCTTTTCAATACCATCTCTAGGCTATCATAAACTTCCGAAATAGGCCTGCATTCACTGCCTTCGCTAGGCCTATTCCCTTCCCCACCTGTAAAACCACACATTACACACAGTACCTTAACTTTCTCACCAATATCCCCCTTCCATTTCTCCGTATCACTCTTCCACTTTTCCAAATCCTTCACAACATTAATAACCTCTTCTAACTTATTATCTGTGCTCTTAAACCCACGAAAACGTTGTAGCCTTTCTTCCGCCTCCGTCATTCCCGAAATTCCCTCCGCCATGTTTGTTTACAATCTCAACAACTCACAACACTACCGCTGTCCCGTCACTACACACTCTTATTACACTATATATCACCCCTCCACCACACCAATATATCCTCCAAACACTTCACGAATCCTTCCTCTCCTTGCTAGCCCCGTATGCACTCTATATTCCGTGATTACTTATCCATTCCCATGAACATTTGCCGGAGTCTCAAAAACTTGCGTCCGCCTCCCGCCATTCTACTGACCATAGATTATTCAAAAATCACATTTCCCTAGTCAATCATTTTACTAAAAACTTTGGAAATAATTATATGACTGACCTTGCAGCCACCTGACTTGAGTGGCTGGGCCGTAGCCTTTGTCATTCCGGGCAGCTATCCTGAAGATGATGGCTGGTTTGTTGGTGGTGTCTATGTGTGCGGCTGCCAGTTGGGTGTTGTGTACAGTACACTGGTTGCTGGCACCGCAGTACACACGCATGAACGCAAGGTGGGTCCCGCCGCTACTTGTGTCCTGGGGAAAAAATATATAGAAGATCAAGTCAATTTTGTGTTTTGTGTTTAGTTTGCAAGTTTTACATTTTAATCATTACTCCTTACATAGTATCATGCTCTCAGTAAGTACTATGTATATACTCAGGCACATACCCCATAGATGAGGGTGGCTACTATTTACTATAGTCTGTTTATTTCCAGCTGAAGGTAAATTGAATCCCTTAGCAGCTGAATTCTCGCTAATGGAAAAATATGAAACTGTCTCTGTATCAAATCTTCATAATAGCTAAGTACATACATACATACATAACATTTTAAGACTGAGTGCTCCACACATACGTGCAGTTTCAGTCTCTTGTCCTAATGGCGGCGTTCCAGGCAACCCTGTTAAGGGCTGCATCACTTGTCAAGTTCTTGGATTTGAGATCGGCACGTATAGTCCGATCCCAGGTCTTCCTCGGTCCACCCCTTGGTACCGCTCCCTCCACAATCACAGACCTGCATTTTTTCACCCAATTTTGTTCGTCCATTCTCTCCACATGTCCATACCATCCCAGTCTACTTGTACGCATCACTTCGCTAATACTCTTTATACCTAAACGTCTCCTCAGCTCAACATTTGTTATTCTATCCTGTAGCCTGGCCCCACATATCCATCTCACCATTCTCATCTCATTACGTTCCATTCTGTTGACATCCTCTACTTTAACGGCCCATGTTTCTGAGGCATACGTCATTGCACTTCTAACACATGAGGCATACACCTTTTCCTTCAGGGGGAGAGGCATTCTTTTCATGGTCAGGATTGGCAGCAGTTCTCTGAACTTCCCCCAGCCACATCTAATTCTAGCAACAGTGGCAGCCTCGGCCCCACCACCGGCAGAGATGGTATCTCCTAGGTAACAAAACTTGGTCACCAGCTCCAATGACTCATTTCCAAACTTCACAGCCACAGGATCATCACTTAACACAAGCTCGCCTTTGCACACTACGCACTCAAATTTCTCTATTTCTGACTTATCCTTCGGCAGGGGTCCCTTTATTCTACTACAGCACTTATTCCCATGGTGCACCCAGCGTCGACAGATGCTACATTGAATCGCGTTAACGCCCACACCCTTTCCACACACTGCACATGGGTATGCACCGCTCTTTTCCACATTGCCTCGTCTCGATCTACAATGCATAACCTTGGTTTTGTTAATATTGACTCTTAAACCCTTGCTCGCCATGCCCTCTCTCCATTCTCTGAATTTGGCCTCAGCATCTTGCATACTGTCAGCTATTAGGACTAAATCGTCTGCATAAAACAGTTCCAACGGGAGTCCGCCTCTAAAAACTCTAAACAGTGCCTCCAGGACCATAATAAAGAGGAGGGGGCTTAACACTGAACCCTGATGGACTCCAACACGGACTGCGAACTCATCACTCGGTACACCCTTCACCCCCACCGCACTTCGCGAATCCTCATACATTTTCATTATCACACGCACCAGCCACTCTTCCACACCAAGTTTCCTCATAGCCCACTGCACAATATCTCTAGGCACCCTGTCAAAGGCCTTCTCCAGGTCTACAAACACAAAGTAAAGATCCCTGCCTTTTAGTAAGTATCTTTCCTGTATCTGCCTGACTATGAAGATGGCATCGGTTGTACCCCATCATGGCATAAAACCAAACTGCATATCATCAATGGAGATGCTTTGCCTGATCAAACCCTCAAAGACTCTCTCACAGACCTTCATGATTTGGTCAAGCATTTTCAGGCCCCTATAATTTCCTCTATCTAGCGCATCCCCTTTTCCTTTGTATATATTTACTATAACACTTTTGAGCCAATCCTCTGGGATTTTCTCATCTTTAATAATGGTGTTTAAAACTCAGTGACTAAGTTGACACCAGTCTCCCCTGAGGCTTTTATCATCTCAGCGACAATGTCAGAGCACCCTGGAGCTTTACCGTCCTTAATTTTATTGATTGCGTCGCTCACTACAGCTGTTGTTGTTGTTCCCTAAGCTGTCTGGCCGAACAGCCCGGAGTCCCTGAGGAAGGCCATGGCCACGATCGGGCTTTCCCACAGAGTTCTCATTGAGTGTAGATTGTGTTGTTGGCGTAAGTGGTTGTGTGAAATGCAGTCTTCTATGATGTGTTTAATGGTATGGGGTGCTGAGTTACATCCCGGGCAAACGTCGACGACGGAGTCATCCAGTCTCTTCTGATAGCTCAGGAGAGCTGGATGGTGTCCGCATCTCAGCCTGGCCAGGTGGAATCTGTCCTCGCGAGGAAGGGAGGATTCGGAAGGATGGATTTCGGGAGGTCGTGCTTGCAGCTGCATGTTGTCTTTGAGTGAGTGGATGGATCGGTGAGAGATGTGAGTATGGATGTGCTTCTGGAAGTTGGTTCAGGGTGGACAGGGAGGGAGAGAGGGTAGTTGTTGTTGTTGTTGTTCCCTAAGCTGCCTGGCCGAACAGCCCCAAGGCCCCGAGTAAGGCCAAGGCCATAAACGAGCGCCCCCACAGAACCCTCCCTGCCGACCACAATAAAGCCTGGGTGACCGAAGCCACTCCATGGCGGGGAGCTGAGAGGGTGCGTAAACGCCCGGGAAACCAAAGCCCCACCCAGGGCCCTGTGCCCCTCAGCAATTATGAAGAGAAAGTTGAGGGGCAAAGGAATAATGTGACGCTTTAGCTTCCAATCTTGGTAGATTGGGAGGTCAATCCACGGAAGAGACGCCGTCACTTGAGATCTAGAAAATATATAAGTAAAAGGAACAGTCAGAGTAAGCTATGGGTATGGCAGAGATCGCTCAGGTCTCACTCTGATAGACCAGCCCATCGCCATAGAGAGGGTAGTAATTGTGTGTGATACCGTGTGCTGGGTGTTGTTTTGATATTTCTTGGTGTCTGTGGGTGTGTTGCCATGTAGTTTAGTGGGTGGTCCTGGTTCGTGGAGGCTGCTGCCAGGAATTGAGTGCCTCTCATGTCCAGGTGGTCTTTGACTTTGAGGATTTTGGTTTCTTGATGTAGGTGATCTGTGGGTGCAGTAGCTGTGCAGCCTGTAATGATCTTTAGGGCTTTGTTTTGAATAGTCTGTAAGGTCTTATGATGTGTTTCAGCTAGGTTAGAAGCCCAGGCTGGGCTTGCGTATTCCATCACTGATCTTATGTATTGTTTATATACTGTGGATGTGGTTTCTTTGTGTCCAAATTTTGTGTGAGCAAGTGACCTGAGGGCGTTAAGTCTGGGTGTCAGTTTCTTTTTAATGTTTGTGGTGTGCTGTTTGAATGTCATATGAGTATCATATGTTAGTCCTAGGATTTTGGGTGTGTGTGTATGTGTTAGGGGTGTGTTGTTTATGGTGAGTTGAGGGATGTATTCGTGTTCTCCTGTCCAGCTTGTGAGCAGGGTTGCGGTGGATTTGGCTGGAGCTAGATTAAGTCTGTTTGTAGTGCACCAGCCTTGTAGTGTGTTGAGATAGGGTTGAAGGAGATCCGTTGCTCTTTTTGGGTCATGGTGTGTGCATGTGAGTGTTATGTCATCTGCATAGGAGGCTAAGTTTATTTGGGGCGTATTGGGTGTAGTTATATCGTGCATGTACAGATTGAAGAGTGCGGGCGATAGGACGGATCCTTGTGGGACTCCGTTTGGAAAGTTTCTGATTCTAGATGACTGACCGGCAAAAGATACGTGTGCACATCTGCCTGCTAGGAAGTTGGCCAGCCACCTTTTTGTGTTGTTGTGCATGTTTGTGTTGTAGATTTTGTTTGTTAGGTTGCGGCGGGGGATGGCATCGAAGGCTTTACTAATGTCGAGTGTGGCTAATAATGATCTGTGTGGTGGTCTAGCTGAGTTGATGCCGTCAAAAGCTCTTTGTGCAAGGTCTGTGAGAAGAATGTGTGTGGAGTGCAGTGGCCTAAAGCCATGTTGTGTTGGAGCTAGGGGTAGGTCAGGTGTAATTAGTTGTAATACTAGACGTTCCATGACTTTGGAGGGGGTGCAAAGGAGTGTGATGGGGTGGTGCGAGGAAGGTAGCGTGGGGTCTTTGTTGGGTTTGGGGAATGTGATGATGATACCATGCTTCCAAATGTCTGGTATTGTGTTGTGTGAATAACTGTAGTTTGATATGTTAGTGAGTGCTTGTATGCCTTGTGGTCCCAGGTGTCTGAGGTGTATGTTGCTTATGTTGTCTAGGCCACAGGCGGATGAGTGCTTGAGATTGTTGATGATATGCTTTGTCTGGTGAAGGGTGTATAGTCAGGGTCTGTGGCGAATTGTCTCTTATGTCGGATGACACGTCGGTCGTCTTTGTAAGGTTTTAGGTGGCTGACATGTGAGAAGTGATTGATGAGAGTGTTTGCTTGTTGTTTACATGATGGAGTAGAGTCTGTTGTTGTGATTGCAGCATGTGATTGTGTTGTGATGCTGTTGGAAAGTGTGATGCTGTTTATTGTTTGGTAGAGTTTTTTGGGGTTTGCTTTGTGATCAAGTGTTTGTAGGAAGTTATTCCAATTTAGTTTTTGTTGTTCTTGTATTTTGTTGTTGGTCTGGGTGTTTAGTGCTTGGATTTGTTGTGTGATGTCTTGTGTGTGGGGTGCTGGGGAGTGTTTCAGTATGTCGCATTGTCTGATGAGGTTTTGAATTTCTGGTGTGAAGTTGGGGTTGTGTCTTTTTCTGTTACCTCTTGGAATGTGTTTCTTGTCAGCGTTTTGGATAGTTTTATTGAGTATGTGTACAGCATTGTTGATGTTAGTGATGGGTGTATTGTTTAGAGTTGTGAAGTGTTGTTCTGTCTCATTTGTGAATGATTCCCAGTTAGCTCTTTTATAATTGGTGTATGTGTGTTTGTGGCTGTTGTTATCAAAGGAGGGGTTCCAGATATTGGTTTTTCGATACTAAACTGTTCCTTATCCCATTCAAACTCTACATTTAGCAATCGTTCATAGTGTGCCTTCCATACTTCCCTGATTTCATTTTCTGTATACACAATCTTCCCATTATCGTTTCTAATAAAAATAAGGATATGACAATTTATTATTGGCTGGAAAAAAATTAAGACTACTGGATATTTAATGGTATACTATATAACTTGAAACTGTGAACAATTAAGAAAAAACAGTTTGTGTCTAAGGAAATATGTCAAAATACATATCTGTGGGTCAGAAATATCCAATGAGATGTATACCACTTACCATTGCAGGCAGTTTACCTATTATTTGAAAATATATATTCTTGATCACCAAACTATAAGTACTGTACAATATTCTGTGATGCCCCAATGTAATTGATGCAGATGCACTCCCTCAATTGACAGGGCTAGGGTGTGCCCTTGTTACAAGGACTTTACTGGAGATTGTCACAAATCGCTAGACCAGAGTGTCCAAACTCTTGATGTCTACCAATGGCATGGGGTGGGATCGAAGAGCCGACTCTACGATCAGCAGTCAGACACGCTACTGACCATGCCACGGCCAGTATTTGTCAGAAAATTAATCATAATTCTGGTATCTCTCACACTGATTTGCATGCATTTAAAAAGTCTGAAATATGCCAAATTAAACTTGCATAAAGTGTAATACTGTAATACAGTAGGGTCTCACATAAAACGAGTATATGGTCGATAAACGAGGGCGTTTTATGCGATTTCGTTTTATGTGAACACAGCATTTTGGTGGCCCAATATCGTCAATGTTCACTGGAAGCGTAAATTTCCGTCAGGAGCGTACGATATTTCGGCGTTCTATATGAAAGCGTACGATGTTTTGTACGATATTTCGGCGCTCTATATGAAAGCGTACGATATTTCGTACGTTTTGTACGATATTTCGGCGCTCTATATGAAAGCGTACGATATTTCGTACGTTTTGTACGATATTTCGGCGCTCTATTATATGAAAGCGTACGATATTTCGTACGTTTTGTACGATATTTCGGCGCTCTATATGAAAACTCCTCGGATTTGCCCCACTTTGGCGGCGGACTCGTTTTATGTGATCACATTCGTTCTGATCGAAAATTAAATATTAATATTTTAGGTCGGTCGTTTTAATCGAGACTCGTTTTATGCGAACACGTTTTATGCGGGACCCTACTGTACCATATACAGTATATGAAGAAGCAAATAAGAGAGTGAATTTCCTGTACATACAAATCAAATCATATATAAAGGATGTCCCAGGAGAAAGGTCATAACTTTGGGAAATGATAAAACAAGGTATTCTAAGCATAAAATGTTCTAATATACAGTATAATGTAAAACTTCCAAAATAAACAAACCAAAACGGGGACGATACAATATAAAGGCTAAAGAACTTCTCAATATCGTTACGGTATGTGGAAATAACGCTTTAATCAAATGAAATTTTGAAATAATAGAACACAAACCACCACATAGGGTGTACATCACTACATGAGCAAGTTAATCTGTTTCCCAAGCAAACTAATCGCACATATAGTATAACAACACACTATCGTCACGTTCAAGGAATTAGTCAATTTGGGAAGGTCAGGACGTTCTGGTAAGTTTTACTAGTCTGTATGAATAAAGAAACTAAAAAATTTATTAAAATTTTCTATTAACCCTTCCTACCCGGTCTGCCTTAGGTAAGGACAGCACGAAAGAAGGGCCACTACCCGGTATGCCTTATCTAAGGCATGAGCTTAATAGCCTAATTAAGCTTGGTCCGAACGCCGTGCGTACGACGTATGTCAACAAACCCAAGCGTTCGTCACCGCACCTCCGAAAACAAGAAGGAGAAGACTCCTCAATGTTATTGTTCTGACGTCATGACGAAATTAGTGTCTAAAAAGCCCCCATATTGGCAACATCTCTGCAATATTGGCTCCACTGAAATCGTCATCACAACTGAACCAGTTGACTTACAGAGCTCTACTCAATGCCAAAATACAGATTGAAAACCGCACTACGATTATAGATGAGTGGGAAAGTTCTAGCAGTGAAAATAAACATAAATACGGTAGCCTAGTCCTAGACATTTTTCGGCCATATCGCCCGGGCAGGGGCGACCGTCATTGGGTAAGACAGCCCGGGGAGGAAGGATTAAAGCATGTTTGCAATTTGACAACATATTAACAATAGTACAAAATACATAGGCTATATCATTCACTAACGATAGTGCTATCGGGAAGGTACCTGTCAGCATAGCATGGACAGTTGTCCCCTACCAACTACAGTACTGTACTACCCTACAAATAACCTACATTTATGTATGTGTGTATGGTATCTAGCTACGTGATTACGAGTCGGAGCGGGTGGTGGTGGATGGGATATAATTCCAAATGAAGCCACTACTTTTAAGCTCCTTGGTGGTCTAGTGGTTTAGGTGCTGGAGTGCTGCACTACTGGCCTGGGTTCGAACCCTGGCTGGGGAATGACATAAAAATATTAATTTATCGTATAAATCTCAATTTTTAAAAAGATATTGAAGGTTTTATGTAGTGTCCTCCCCCGCATCACTGTAATGGACTCTTCCATGTCAAATAGATTCCAACTGGTGCAAAGTGAGCTAATATGTCTCTAATCATTGTGTAACTTACAGAAATATATTATCTTTATAATAACATGGTAAAATAATTGCAGTTAGATGGAGGTGTGGTAGGAACTAGGACAGCTAGGCCACCCTTATGGGGAAATGCATACGAAATACCATTTTCAACATTCAATATCTCAATACTGATTGATATTTGGAATATGTCTTATAGAAAATTTTAGGCTTAGAATACCTTGTTTTATCATTTCCCAAAATTAAGACCTTTTCTCCTGTGACACCCTGTATTATATACTGTATATATATATACAGGTGCATGCTTTATATTATAATTAAAATCATAAATACCTGTTGTTGAGTCCCAGCATTCTTAATTGCCAGATAAACGGAATACTCAATGATATCCCCAGCAGCATTCTGCGGAGGTTCCCAAGACAAATGTGCTCCTTCTGCCGACTTAGAGATCTTGATGGCTGACGGTGCCCCAGGGTACCCAGGTAAGCAGGTTTTGAATGCCGAGACCTCGCTCCACGGCCCCCGACCACAGGCATTGATCCCGGCAACTCGGAACTTGTACGCCGTGCCTGGTTGTAGCTTCACCTCGATACCGCTGGCTTTTCTCTCTGTGACTTCTCCTTCGGCGTCTGTGTAGGTTTGGTTCTTGAGTGCCTCGGCTTCCGTGGGGAGGTAGTAGGCCTGGACTGTACATACTGTACCACGAATGATACCCACATCAAACCACTCCGTTTCAGGCTTTTTAGCTTCATTCTAAAAGGTAAAGAAAATACAATACAATTTAAGATTTGTCTGATAACATTCAAAGCTATGAAACTTGGAGAGCTTAAAGGGCATAGCGCATGAGGTCAGCTATCCTCATTATCATAAATGTTAGTGTACGATATACCTCTTATGTGCAATAATAGTCGTCCAAGTTTCTTATAAATGTAAATATAAATAAATTAGTGTTTTGGACGGTGGTGGCGAGAGGCATTTCCGAGCCCTTTGTGACGATTATAAGGGCATTGGGGTACCCATAGAATAACACAATCGGTCAAAGAGTTTCAGGAGTCAGGTCACTGGCCACCATTTTGATTCACAGCATCTCTGTAAACCCGGGAGCTGCTGGAAGACTCTTAAGAGATTTTACTGGGCGGCTGCGGGAAGACTTAAGATCTAAGGCCTAAAAAAAAAAAAAAAAAAAAAAACACCCCAATGGCACTCAAAACAAAGCAATTTGTGTTTAGGAGATATAATTTCCCTCCATTACTTGCTACCACTCCTACACATGTGTCCCCCCCCCCGCCCCTCCTCAATTATCAGGTATTTTCTTTATCATTCCCGATATTTATAGAGTATTTTTATGCGAGAACGGGTGGCGGAGAAGTGTATCTCCGACCCTCCAAGCCAGTCTGAAAGCTCCCCTGGTCTCTCAGTACCGTCCGAGACAAGAGAGAGGGAGGGTGTTTGTCTCTCACCGCTCAAGGTCAGATTACGACCGCGGGGCTAAAATATACGATTTTCACCAGCCAATTGCTGTTACCACTTGTTTTATTGCTTTCATTTGTTCATATTAAAAGTAAAATAGGTGCATATGGATAAGTAATTTAGTATTGGTTCCTTCGTCAATGACGAAGAGCCTATACTATATATAGGCTGAGATTCCGGGACCTGTTCGGGATTCCCCAGAGTTCTTATTACAACCGTTGCGTATATAGCATAATAAACAATCCTTGGTTAATACCCATTAAATCTTACCAAGGGCTCGTCATTGAAAATTAATACCACTAGAAATAAAATTTTAAAGAAGAATCTATCATTTCAAACCTCCCGGTGCCTCAGCCCTCCAGCTATGCTGTCGTCATGCTTCCCTTGTACGTGATGCCAGATTTTCTAGCGTGTTTATCTGCCTCTTTACGATTGTGATCCAGGCGAGTCGGACGTGTGCCCCCTTGCTCTGGGCGTCTCAGCGTTTGCCTAGCTTCCTCACTCCTAGTGAGTCCTTGTTATATATTATTTGAGTTAGGTCCAAACATGAATTGAGTAATCGCCTGTATGTTTCAGAGGGCCTCCGTCTATGCCTGTCCACACCGAAAGTATATGAGTACCGCTTCGCCATTCTTAATATGTGTTATTCATCGTAGTAAGTGATTATTGTTATAATAGGCTATATCCTATACAATGCTTGCATTTAATTATTTACTTATTGTAGGCTATTATTCACCTTATTCGTGTGCCCTCAGGCTACACGTTGAACTCTTAAGATATTATTAATTCAAAGTTTTCTTTGTCGTAAAGTAGCCTACATTATTTCCCGAAATTCTACTTGTATTAAATTTTCAAGGTCACTTCGCTTTTATAGTTTGCTTGCTTCTAGCATTTTATAGTTTGCTTGCTTCTAGCATTACTTCGAGCTGATAGATTCTTAGCTAGACTTATTGATTCCCTTATATGTCACATGCTTGTGCCAGTTACTTATTTATAAGGCCATGCTTGTTCGCCACCTCGAGCAAGTGTCCACGAGGCGGCCAATAGGCCTAACTAGCTCGGCTTCCCTCTACTGAATTTTACATAAGAGACCAATTGTTCTCTTCCTATACGAGTGTTATGTTATGAAGTGCTTCAGATTCCTACACAATTATGTGTTAATTTCTTAAAAAATAGAAAGAGTTTGCATGAAAACAAATTGAGCAACAAAGATTCCTCCAGTGCAAGAGCACCACTAACCCTATACAATTGCATGCTTCGAGTCCCGGAGTCGGCGGAGCTCCTGTGTCCCTCCGTTCTCTCCGGGTCTCAGGGTTTTAGACCTCCAGGTACTAAATGGTTTCAAAGAAACCGAAGGGAAAAAAAAAAAAAAAAAAAAAAAAACGATGCACAAAGAAGTTTCGATTAAATGGAGAAACAAAGGGCGTGGGCGTGCAGGGCGTCCGCGTGGCCAAGGGCGTGTGCCTGCTGCACCTGCACGTGCTCGAGCATCAGCATCCGACCTGTTTGTGTGGACAGATGGGGCTGATTTTGAGCCAGATTGTCCTGCCTTTGACGAGGTACAGATGGGTTCCGGGGTGTCACCAACATTTCCCTGTGGCCCAGCTGCTACCCCCAGTGAAATTTTCTGTGGCTTCTATGACAATGAAGTCATGGAATACCTCGTCGAGGAGACCAACAACCATCATGAGATCTGTGCCAACTTTCTTGGGAGGAAGACCAGTGCCAAGATGGTGGCATGGAGAGCTGTCACTGTGGCAGAACTATATGTGTTCTTGGCACTCACAATGCTGATGACACATATCAGGAAGCACGCTCTGGCAGACTACTGGATCACTGGCGACATCATAACGACTCCAGCATTTGGCAAGTACATGTCCAGGGACAAGTACTTCGACATCCTCTCGTATCTCCACCTGACAAACAACATGGCAGTCCACCTTCCCGACTCATTATGGAAGATCAGGAAGCTGTATGACATGATACGTCATCGGTTCACCACCTACCTGATTCCTTTCCAGAAGATGTGCCTCGACGAGTCTCTGGTCCTGTTCCGTGGTAGGCTGCACTTCCGACAGTATATCCCGTCCAAGAGACACCGCTTCGGCATGAAGCTCTTCGTCCTCTGCGACTGTTTGACGGGGTATGTGCTGGACTTTATAGTCTACAGCGGCAATGGTGGAGAAATTGTGACTGACCCCCTCATTGGTTTTGGTGGCGCTGTAGTGAAGATGATGGAGAGGCACTTCAATAAAAACCACATCCTCTACACAGATAATTACTACACGTCGCCTCTCCTGACCAAGTACCTCCATGACCTCAAGACCGGAACTGTCGGCACAGTCAAGGGCAAGAGGAAGGGCATGCCAGGCTACCCAACCAAGACGAAGAAGGCGGACATCTTCCACAAGAAGAGTGGCCCCATCCTCTCTATCCACTGGCATGACCAGCGGAAGGTCAACCTCCTACCACATGCCACAAGGCCCAGATGGTCGCCACAGGGAAGGTGGACCGAAGAACCAAGAACCCCGTCCAGAAACCAGCTGCTGTCCTGGATTACAACCTCAACATGCGCCTCGTTGACAAGTCCGACATGCAGATGGGCTTCATCGACTGCCTGCGAACATCTTGCAGGTGGTACAACAAGTTTATCCTGCATACGGTAGATATGTCGGTCCTCAATGCCTACAACATCTACCGTCTGAGGACTCCAGGAGCCAAGAAGTACAAGTCCCTGCGGAAGTTCCACAAGCAGGTGCTACTTGAGCTCCTGGCTAAACATGCGGGTACACCAGGGAGGCCACTACAAGGACCAGGCCAGCTGGACAGAACGGGGTGTGCTGAATTTTTCAGGAAGCACCAGCTCAACGCCCTTCCTTTCAAAGCACCAGGTAGTAACAGCAGAATCCAGAAGAGGTGCCATGTGTGCAGCCACACAACAAGAAGACCCGCAAAAGCACAAAAACCACTTGGGAATGCCTCGAGTGTCAAGTTGGACTGTGTGCTGGCACCTGCTTCAACGACTTCCATACTCTAATAAACTTTTGAAGTGGAAGTGACAACAGTGAAAGTGACACTCAAATGTAGGCTAAGAATAATAATATAACTAAGTATAAGTGAAAAGGACACATATAAGTAATAATAAGTGCCTTCAATAACAATATGAACAAGTGAAAGTGACACTAAAATATATATTTCTAACAATAAATAAGTGAAAATGACACTCAATAAGCCTAGGCCAGTCAAAGTGACCGTATAATAATAATAAAACTAAGTATAAGTGAAAGAGACACACACAAGTAATAATAAGTGCCTTCATAACAAGGAGGTGTGGTGTGGAGGTAGATGTGCTGGAAAGTGTGAAAAGGAACAACTTGAGATGGTTCGGCCATATGGAACGTATGGAAAGCGAGAGAATGACTAAGAGGGTGTACGAGAGCGAGGTGGAGGGACAGAGGGGGAGAGGTAGACCGAATATGAGGTGGAAGGATGGAGTGAGGAACTACATGAACGAAGGCGGTGCTGGTTGGGGGGAGGGGCGTCGACTGACTGGGGACAGAGGTGCATGGGGGCGGTTCGTTCGTGGCCACCCCTTCGGGGATCACGGCGTCAGGCAATAGATAGATAGATAGATAGATAACAATATGAACAAGTGACAGTGACACTATATATATTATTAGCTTACCTAACAATACATAAAAGGGGAAATGACACTATCAATGATCAAAGTCCAGTGAAAGTGACACTATAATCATAATAATAATAATAATAAAACAAAGTAATAAGTGACAGAAACACAAATAAGTTCATGTAAATAACTTTATTGAGTGAAAATAACATAATAACTATAATAAATGACATAATAACCAATAAAACACTATCAAATTGCTTCCCGGCATAATTGCGGGTGGAGCGACGAGTGCAACTGGACGTCGTAGCCGGGGCCGCGGTTGAGTGTTCGGACGCGCCGAGGTAAATACTGTACGCGGCAAAAGTTACCTCCACTTCCATCACCATCACTCCGGAACCAGTTGAGCTAGAGAGCTCTACTCAACGCCATTCTACGCAGCAAGGTAAGGCGCCCATTTCTATATATGTTTGATTAATGTAGGTAATGTAGGTAAAAAGGAGAAAAGAGGGCTGGATGTGATAGAGATGAGCTGCTTGAGGAGTATGTGTGGAGTTACTCGTAGAGACAGATTGAGGAATGAAGAGATATGTAGGAGAGTGGGGCAGCAGGAAAATTTGTCAGCCAGAGTGGACAGAAGGGTGCTGAGCTGGTATGGTCATGTTGAACGAATGGGAGATGAAAGGCTTACAAAGAGAATATGTGAGTCAGGTACAAGGGGAGATAGAAGGGCAGGAAGACCCCCATTGAGATGGAGAGACTGTGTAAGAAAGGCTTTGGATGATGGAGGAATGACTATAGATCAGGCAGGGGAAGTGGTGGTGGACAGGAGTGAATGGAGAATGCTTGTGAATAGTTGAGTGAACACGTGGTCATTTGGAGTAAGGGGTCGGGCGCAAGTTGGACTAGATAATAGTCCATCAGGCGCCTGGCCCGGGGAGACGATTAATATGAAGGGTGCGCCTGGAAGTGTGGTGGGAGGGCTTGTGGCTTTGGCTCCGCTGCATGTCTGCCTGCCGAGATCGGAACCTCTCCGGGTGGTCGGGGGCCGGGGGAGTGCTGGAGCGACCTTGGTGACCCTGGTCTCTGGGTCTTCTCCTGGGTGACCTGGATGTGTGTGAGTTTGTGCTTTTTATCTGTGTTTATTTGTTGTTTTATGTTGTTTTTGTGTTTTCCCTGTTCTTGCTCTGTCTTGAGTCGGCTACCCCCAAAATGGGGATTGGGCCTGAGCATATAGATAGATAGATAGATAGATAGAATATATTAAGCGAGATTAACCTTAGTTTACTTTTGTTGATATTCGGCCAGATCGCCCGGATACGAGGTCCGTCCTTTGGAGAGCCGGCCCGGGCCAGGAGGGTTAAATTAAGGAACGAGAGCTTCCTCCGAATACTCCGGGTACTCCGGGTACTACTGAAAACCAGGGAACCAAGAAGTTCAGGTTAAATTAAGGAACAAGGGTTCCTCCAAGTACTCCGGGTACTAGGGGTACTCCGAGCAATACTGAAAACCAGGGAACCAAGAGGTTCAGGTTAAATTAAGGAACAAGAGCTTCCTCCAAGTACTCCGGGTACATACTGAAAACCCAGGAACCAAGAGGTTCAGGTTAAAATTAAGGAACAAGAGCTTCCTCCAAGTACTCCGGGTACATACTGAAAACCCAGGAACCAAGAGGTTCAGGTTAAAAATTAAGGAACAAGAGCTTCCTCCAAGTACTCCGGGTGAACACTGACAACCCAGGAACCAAGAGGTTCAGATTAAAATAAGGAACGATAGCTTCCTCCAAGTACTCCGGGTACTCCGGGTAATACTGAAAACCAAGGAACCATGAGGTTCAGGTTAAATTAAGGAACGAGAGTTTCCTCCAAGTACTCCGGGTACTCCAGGGGGGGGGGGGGGGGGGGAACAATGTTTTCCTTCAGAAACAAATATCCGATGTACCAAAAGGTTCCGGTTAAATTAAAGACCAACGTTTCCCTCCGAATTCTCAATGTAGAACAATGAATGGAAAAAGAAGGGAGGAGAGTACTCCAGTGGCATTTATGATAGCCTATAGACTATCCCACTTAAATCCATTCTTATATAAGATGTAGCGAATATGCTACCCGACTCTAAAAAAAAAAAAAAAACATTCATAGGGCCAACAGGCTACTCGATATTGCATGGGCCTTATACATAATGAACTGGTACATGTTTTTGTTCTTTGCTCTTATATTATGTAACATTGATTCTTGGCCTTTTCTCTGACAGGTGGGCCATAGCTCTCCACAGTAATCTACGCCCCCTCACCTGAGCCACAATTGTGATCAGCTCCAGGAGTCACCCACGTCCTGGATCGCCGGACAGGCGCGTGGCCCTCTCCAGTGGGATCAGAGAGTGGCTTCTCAGGTTTTTCTACACCTGAGAGGATGTCGGGACCCAAAACGCCGACTTCAGCCTCGACCATGGTGCAGTGGTGCGGGGTCACAAGATGTGACAAATTTCCCCTTCTTGGCCATACGAGATGTGTACGCCATGTGTCTTGTGAGGATCGTACATTGGCTAAGTGGGCTCCTAAAAAGTGTACAAATTGTGCACTCTTCGTGAAACACTACCACAATCCGAGTGGCCACATAACAGCAGTGGGTGCGACTCAGGTATTGCTGAACATTTGGGATGAGGTAAGAGTTTATATATCATCAACTTTGAGAAAAGTCCCAGACATTGCCAGTAGGGACTAGGTTTATTTCTTAAACATTCAAGAACGCACGTCCCAACGCTCTCGAAGTTCTGTCTCTTCCCCAGAAACCTCTAAAAAGAGGTCTATACCTACAAAATCAAAAGACACTTCCTCCCCTCACTGTCCTCGCCCCAAACGTGTTAAGCTTGACCTAGATAAAGATGTGTCATTTAGTAGCACTGCTGATACGGTGCACCTCTCAACAAGTCCTACCCAACCACCTTATACCACTGCCGAGGTCCATCACTCACAATCATCCCCAGTGGAACAAGTGTGTTCAGAGTTTATTGAACAGGCCCTCCCCGTACAACTAGAACCACAACAACCCCAGCCCGATCCCTTTCAATCGGAAACGTCAGGTAGTGTGGAGGAGGAGGTGCCTTACAATGATTTTAATGTGAACTATATAGATGATAGCGAGGGACAGGATGGGACAGAGTACTGTACCTCAGAGAGATGGGGTCTCCGGTTCTTTCCGACCCGGAGGACAGGGGGCCCCATGCCTCTGATCCTTCCCCAGCTTCCTGTGAGGAGCAACCAAACCTGCCCTCCGACACTGAAATTCTATCTTTTGATGAACTTGTAGAAACGGCGGCCGTAGCCACGACTGATAAGCTTACCTCCAGGTTAGAAACTTTGTTCCAAACAGAAGTGCTCAATGCAATTGATTCTAAATTTAGTCAGATACAAGAGTCTCTGACGCCCCAGGTTAAGCTGTTGTCTAGGCTAGTGCCCCCTACACTGCCAACTATTCCCTTACAACCTGTTCCTGTACAATTTAAGACCACCACGCCGCCTCGCCCCTCGGAGTCAATTGACCACAGTGCTCCTAAACCGATGAATCCAATCATTTCCACCCTTGACAGGTCGGGGCTATTCCTAGCCCCGATCACTCCAGTTGCCCTGGAAGTGGACCCAGAGTACCCAAAAAAACAATACCTTTGCTGTATGGCCCTGCCCGAGTTTGGCAACCAGTAACTGGACCTCTGACACCAGAAGGTGCGGAAACGGGGATCGCTGAGCTTTACCCGGTACCTCCATCATGGGTCGTTGAAGTGAATGAGTTAAAACAACTGCAGGCAAAAGACTCAGAGGGACGAGTGCTGGATGAGGTCGTGTCTCCTTTCCCTTCCATGTCTGATATTCAATTTTTTGTGTACAAACCTTCTCCAGTATTTTCTGCCATGAAATCCTTGAAGCCTTGGTCTGATTTCTCGAAGCTTGACGCTCATAATGCCATAAAGTCACTTTCCTCAGTGTGTTCTACAAAGATAGAAACTGTTGCTACGGACCCTCAGTCTCCCATGTTTACCTTAGAAGGTGTGGACCAAGGTCCGTGGGTGGAATGGGCAGCAGAGGCTGCAAAATTTGCTTTATCCCTGACTGACAGATCCACTGGTAAGCTTCCAAATGAGGACCATAAATTTGCTTCTTGTCATATAAGATCTGACAATTCACTACCAACTAGCTTCTGGGAGTTTCTACGGGGCCCCAAAATAATTTGTCGTCTGCTAACTGATCCTCTGCTGTCTTCCCCCTCCCAGTTTCTTCTTGAGAAGGACCTGAAAGCACGTCAAAAGGCCCATAGGCTTCTTTCTAATTTTCTACTAAATAGACACCTGTCTGAATGTATGAGAGTAGTGGGGGATTCCATTACTAATAGTGAGTCTAGAGCCGCTTTAACTCTCGTCCGAAAAGCTCAATTAGCAAATTCACTTATGCTGGGGGGAGACATTAGATTATCCCTGTTTGAAGCTGTCAGAGCGAGACAAGACCTTCGGCTACAACTCTCTCGTAACCTACCTAAGATATTAAAGCACACATTCTTTCTTCCCCCATCTTCTCTAACAGACTCATGTCAATTGACACATGGCAGGAAGTTAGTACACTCCTCATGTCTCCCTCTTCTGCTGCTTTCAGAGCTAACTTCATTAAATATCAACCTCGGAAACCTAAGCGGGACTGGCCCCCACACAGTAGAGGATGGAAGCCCTTGGCTTCCGTTGAGACTCCCCGAGGGGCGAGCCAGATGCCCTTTCGAAGTAGAGGGCGAGCCAGAGGCAGGGGTAACTATGGGCAACAAAGTCGGGTTAGAGGCTTCACGCCTTCAGGCTCCACGTATGTTGCCCAACCCCAGGCAGGCCGAAACCAGCCTAGCCAGGCTCCGCCCTACCAAAAACAACAAACACGACAGCCCTACCAACAACTACAAACACGACAGCCATACTACCAACAACAACACCGGGGTCAGTCTAATAAGCCTCCCCAGCAGAAACAACAACAACAACAACAGCCAAGGAAGTTGCACTAAAAAAACTAATACCCCTCCGGGACTCCCTCACTACCCTCCTCTCGCAAGCTCAAACAGGCAATTTCCATGTGTGTTTTCAGAATTGGCCGACCCGGACCTGGGCGCGCCGGGTAGTAAAGAAAGGGTTGTCGTGGGCGTGGGCTCACAACCCTCCACTCAGAGACCCAACAAATACAATTATCCTTTCACCAAATGTCTTAGAAGTAATCCAGGAACTATTGAAGTCGAAGGTATTAGTGCCAGTCCCAAAAGACACCAAAATTTTCCTTTCCCGAATGTTCCTTGTTCCCAAACGAGACAGTTCAAAGATGAGACCAGTCATAGATCTCTCATTACTCAATCAATACATTCAGAATTTCAAATTTCGCATGCTCACAGTGTCTCAGATACGGCTAATCCTTCGTCAAGACGTGTGGCTGATAACGTTGGACCTCAAGGATGCCTATTGGCATATTCCGATCTCAAAAAGATACCAACAATTTCTTGCCATACCCTTCCAGAATTCAGCAGTAATGTTCACCCGCCTTCCATTTGAGTTAAATTTAGCTCCCCCGAGTGTTTACAAAGATTGTGAAACAGGCCCTACTCCCTCTGGCCAAGGAAGGTATAACCGTTCTCACTTATCTCGACGATTGGGTCGTAGTGGGCAACTCCCCGGACCAATGTCTCAACCACACGCTCCGAGTATGTCAACATGTAATAAATCTAGGATTTCAAATAAATGTGGACAAATCAGGCCTGATTCCAACTCAGAGGGCGGAATGGGTAGGTCTGATGTGGGACACCCAACTTCTCACGTTGCAACTAAATCCCTCCAATGCCCGGCGCCTTCGGGCAAAGTTGTTCCGGGTTCTACACTCCTTCAATATAACACGGAGAATTTGGGAGTCCCTTATCGGCTCCCTCAACTGGATTCAATTAACAATTCCCTTGGGGTGCCTCAAGCTAAAGAGGTTGATAATACTAGGTAACATGTTTTTCCCCCCTCAATCACCTCACATTTTACACACCATTCCCCCCATCATACATAAACTTCTCAGTTTCTGGGTCTCTCCAGAGGCTTTGAAGTCAGCCATGCCCTGGTCGACGCCTCCTCCCACAATGTGGATAGATACGGATGCAGCGACATCCAAGGGATGGGGCTACCAATCATCCGAGGGGCACCAGAGTCAGGGTTCTTGGGCACCCTCCACACACCACCACATCAATTACCGGGAGTTGTCAGTACCTCTGTTGTTGTTGTTGTTGTTCCCTAAGCTGCCTGGCCGAACAGCCCCGAGTCCCTGAGGAAGGCCATGGCCATGATCGGGCTTTCCCACAGAGCTCTCATTGAGTGTAGATTGTGTTGTTGGCGTAAGTGGTTGTGTGAATGCAGTCTTCTATGATGTGTTTAATGGTATGGGGTGCTGTGTTACATCCCGGGCAGGCGTCGACAACGGAGTCATCCAGTCTCTTCTGATAGCTCAGGAGAGCTGGATGGTGTCCGCATCTCAGCCTGGCCAGGTGGACTCTGTCCTCGCGAGGGAGGGAGGATTCGGAAGGATGGATTTCGGGAGGTCGTGCATGCAGCTGCGTGTTGTCTGTGAGTGAGTGGATGGATCGGCGAGAGATATGAGTATGGATGTGCTTCTGGAAGTTGGTTCGGGGTGGGCAGGGAGGGAGAGAGGACAATAATTGTGTGTGATACCATATGCTGGGTGTTGTTTTGATATTTCTTGGTGTCTGTGGGTGTGTTGCCATGTAGTTTAGTGGGTGGTCTTGGTTCGTGGAGGCTGCTGCCAGGAATTGAGTGCCTCTCATGTCCAGATGGTCTTTGACTTTGAGGATTTTGGTTTCTTGATGTAGGTGATCTGTGGGTGCAGTAGCTGTGCAGCCTGTAATGATCTTCAGGGCTTTGTTTTGAATAGTCTGTAAGGTCTTAAGATGTGTTTCAGCTAGGTTAGAAGCCCAGGCTGGGCTTGCGTATTCCATCACTGATCTTATGTATTGTTTATATACTGTGGTGGTAGTTTCTTTGTTGTGTCCAAATTTTGTGTGAGCAAGTGACCTGAGGGCGTTAAGTCTGGGTGTCAGTTTCTTTTTAATGTTTGTGGTGTGCTGTTTGAATGTCATATGAGTATCATATGTTACTCCTAGGATTTTGGGTGTGTGTGTATGTGTTAGGGGTGTGTTGTTTATGGTGAGTTGAGGGATGTATTCATGTTCTCCTGTCCAGCTTGTGAGCAGGGTTGCGGTGGATTTGGCTGGGGCTAGATTAAGTCTGTTTGTAGTGCACCAGCCATGTAGTGTGTTGAGATAGGGTTGAAGGAGATCTGTTGCTCTTTTTGGGTCATGGTGTGTGCATGTGAGTGTTATGTCATCTGCATAGGAGGCTAAGTTTATTTGGGGCGTATTGGGTGTAGTTATATCGTGCATGTACAGATTGAAGAGTGCGGGCGATAGGACGGATCCTTGTGGGACTCCGTTTGGAAAGTTTCTGATTTTAGATGACTGACCGGCAAAAGATACGTGTGGACATCTGCCTGCTAGGAAGTTGGCCAGCCACCTTTTTGTGTTGTTGTGCATGTTTGTGTTGTAGATTTTGTTTGTTAGGTTGTGGCAGGGGATGGCATCGAAGGCTTTACTAATGTCGAGTGTGGCTAATAATGATCTGTGTGGTGGTCTAGCTGAGTTGATGCCGTCAAAAGCTCTTTGTGTAAGGTCTGTGAGAAGAGTGTTTGTGGAGTGCAGTGGCCTAAAGCCATGTTGTGTTGGAGCTAGGGGTAGGTCGGGTGTAATTAGTTGTAATACTAGGCGTTCCATGACTTTGGAGGGGGAGCAAAGGAGTGTGATGGGGCGGTGCGAGGAGGGTAGCGTGGGGTCTTTGTTGGGTTTGGGGAATGTGATGATGATACCATGCTTCCAAATGTCTGGTATTGTGTTGTGTGAATAGCTGTAGTTTGATATGTTAGCGAGTGCTTGTATGCCTTGTGGTCCCAGGTGTCTGAGGTGTATGTTGCTTATGTTGTCTAGGCCACAGGCGGGTGAGTGCTTGAGATTGTTGATGATATGCTTTGTCTGGTGATTGGTGAAGGGTGTATAGTCAGGGTCTGTGGGGAATTGTCTCTTACGTCGGATGACACGTCGGTCGTCTTTGTGAGGTTTTACGTGGCTGACATGTGAGAAGTGATTGATGAGAGTGTTTGCTTGTTGTTTACATAAAGGAGTAGAGTCTGTTGTTGTGATTGCAGCATGTGATTGTGTTGTGTTGCTGTTGGAAAGTGTGATGCTGTTTAGTGTTTTGTAGAGTATTTTGGGGTTTGTTTTGTGATCAAGTGTTTGTAGGAAGTTATTCCAATTTAGTTTTTGTTGTTCTTGTATTTTGTTGTTAGTTTGGGTGTTGAGTGCTTGAATTTGTTGTGTGATGTCTTGTGTGTGGGGTGCTGGGGAGTGTTTCAGTGTGTCGCGTTGTCTGATGAGGTTTTGAATTTCTGGTGTGAAGTTGGGGTTGTGTCTTTTTCTGTTACCTCTTGGAATGTGTTTCTTGTCAGCGTTTTGGATAGTTTTATTGAGTATGTGTACAGCATTGTTGATGTTAGTGATGGGTGTACTGTTTAGAGTTGTGAAGTGTTGTACTGTCTCATTTGTGAATGCTTCCCAGTTCGCTCTTTTATAATTGGTGTATGTGTGATTGTGGCTAGCTGGGGTGAGTCTGGTTTTGGTGGTGATAATGATCGGGAGGTGGTCAGAGCCTAAGGTTCTGACCACCCTCCAGGATGTTGTGGGGGCGAGTTCTGGGGAGCAAAAGGTGATGTCTGGAGATGATGGGTTATAGAGGGCTTGATGAGGAATATGGGTATGTTGATGGATGTCGTTAAGGATGATGAGGTTATCTGTTTGGTTTTGTAGTACCAGCCCTCTGTCTGTGTCGGGGTTGTCGACAAACCAGGCCGACGTCTTGGCGTTGAAGTCACCACCCAGGATGATGTGTGGGGTGTTTGTGATGTGTTGTAAGTGTGATGTGTTGTAAGTGTGGTCTGTATTCATTTGGTACTGTAGGGGATGTTTGGGGAGGGATGTATGTGTTTATGATGGTTATGTTGGAGTTGTTGCCAGTGCGTATTTTAATTGATTGTATTTCTGTTGTGTTATCATTTGGGGGGGAGGAGGGATTTGGTTTGTACACTGGTTACTATGTATGATATTTCTTTGTGTACCAGGGTGATGAGTCCACCGTCCCCGCCGACAGCCCGGTCTTGTCTGATGGTGGTGAACTTATGAAATGTGGGTGTTTTTTGTGTTGTGCAGAGTTTTGTTTCTTGTAAGATGGCAATGTGTATGTTGTGTTGTTTGATGAAGTGTGAGAGTTCGTGTTTCTTTGTGTTGATGCCATCTATGTTCAATTGGAGAATGTTAATGTTATGTGCACGATGTATGTTGGATGGTGCTGCACGAGGATGGGGTGGGGGTGGGGGTGAGGGGGGGGGAGGGGTGGGGGTGGGGTGGGGTGGGAGGGGTGAGGTGGGGGGGGGGATTGGGGAGCAGGAGATGGGGGGGGGATTGGGGAGCAGGAGATGGGGTGTGGTGTGTTGAGTTGAGGTTGAGGATGTGGATGGTATGGGAAGGTTAGGTGGGTTAGGGAGGAGAGGTGGACGGGTTTTAGGGGGGGGGGAGTGGATGATATGGGAAGGCTAGGTGGGTTGGGGAGGAGAGGTGGACGGGTTTTAGGCGAGGGATTTGACTGGGAGAGGGAGGGGCATGAGGAACAGGTCCAGGTGTTCGTGTAGTGTTTCTTGGAGGCAAGTGTTGTACAGGTGAAGTGGGTCCAGTTCCTGCATGAATTGCAGAGAACTGAACCCTTAGTGTGGCGACTTGAAGTGATGGGTTTTGAGCAAGTTGGACATATGCATGTGTACGTGGGTCCTGGGTTGCTCTCAATGTCTCCGGCTAGAAGAAGTCTTCGAGAAATGACAGCCGGAGAGTCATTTCTCGGTGTAGGAAAAACTGTGTGATGTATGTGTGTGGTGTGAGAGGTGTGGAAATTCCCGGCGCGACTGAAGCCGCTCCAAGGACCCGTGCCCCCAGGGAGGGGGCAGGGGATGGTTGTGACGGTTTGGCTCCCGAAACTGCTCCCCGCGGCCGGCATCCGGTTGTCCTCCACTGGTCGTTGATCTTGTCTCCGGCGGTGGAGGGTCGGCAGCCATCCGCGGTTGGCAGCTCCGGGAGGTGGTCCTACGGCGTAGACGCCGCCACATCAGTACCTCTGTTCTTCTTAGAAGCTCATGCTCATTCACTAACAACCAAGTCCATCGCATTTCGCATGGACAACACCACAGCAGTAGCATGTATCAATAAGCAAGGCACAACACGCTCTCTCACCCTTCACCGTCTAGCCGAAAAGATTCACAAGCTAGCACACTACAGTCTGGCCTGCCAATACGCGAGCTTTTAATACGCGATTCACCTTATACGCGAGGAGGGGGTCGAATCATACCCAAAACTTTCAAAACGTGTGATGTACCTTTAACCCGGGAACTGCGGGGAGACTCTTAAGAGTTCCCCCGGCGGACTGCGGGGAGACTCTTTAAGAGTCAGAGAAAAAAAAAATCAACTTTTGACATCGATTTTTTTTTTTTTGGCCCCTGGGCCATGCAAAATCTCAGTCCTCTACCTCCCCTCCTTCCCCACTTTCCTCCTCTCCTTCAGTTATCACCTAGTTTCCCTGTTATTCCCTTATTCTGAGGTATATTTTCGTGCTAACATTAGAAATTCGGTTGCAGGGTGTGGTCATCACTGATAGCAAGAGAATGCAAGAGAGAGAGAGAGAGAGTATCGATCGACTGTGTCTCAGTGGCCTTGGGGGAAATTGGCGGGAAAGCAGCTTGCCTCACCCATACATTATACAACTCGCGGGCTATATCTCCGATTTTGACCATCCAAACGCTGTTTTCACTCGTTTTATTGTTGTTTCAGGTTAATACCTTTATAATCAACCCATAATAGGCGCATATGGATAAGTATTAATGCTATTAATGGTACAATGAATATTTTAGTGACGGAAACACCTCAAATACATGCGCACAGGGAGAGGTGTCTAATTACCCCCATGCGCACTTGTTAGGTTAAAACGCGAATCCGGGGCCGATATAAGGGCAATTCCGGGGAGTTCAGCTAATACGCGAGGCCCCCCACCATTCCGTGCATACATCTGCGCAGGGACGCCAGTTACGTAGGCACGCAGGGCATTGTGGGATACGCCAGTCTACCCTCAGTCCACGCTCGTGCAACAGCAGTCCGACTCGTGTGCAGTGATATAGTTTTTTGCCCCCATCATCATGCCCCCTCGCAAGAACAAACTTATCACCCACCAAATGAAGCTGGAGGTCATCAAAAGAAAAGGAAAAGGAGAAGGAAACTCAGCCATCGGTCGAGCAATGGGTTTAGCGGAATCGACAGTTAGAACGATCTGGGCTAACCGAGAAAAGATCAACACCATCGTGAAGTCCTATGGTGCTGCCATGATGGACCAACGTTGCAGGAGCAACAATCCAGCTATGGTGGTCATGGAGCGATACCTGGCAGCATTCCTAGCCCGCAAACACCATGAGCAAGTCCCGGTGGATAAGGCCTATATCAAACAGCAGGCTAAACTCTTCTACACCACCACAAGTGCTAGGACAAAGTCTGGCCAGAATTTTAATTTTAAGGCATCCAACGGTTGGCTCCATGGCTTCATGAAACGGAAGGACCTAAGGAACATCAAGGTGTCCGGAGAACGTGGGTCTGCAGATGTGGTGGCAGCCAACACATTTCCTGGGGTGTTGAAGACCATAATCGAGGATGGTGGCTACACAAAGGATCAGATTTATAATGTGGATGAAAGTGGCTTGCAATACAAGTGTATGCCAAAATTTACATATCTTGCCAAATCTGTGAAACAGGCAAGGGGCCGCAAGATAGACAAGTCAAGGTTCACTGTCATGTTTACTGTGAACCTTTCCGGCAGCCACAAGATGCGGCCTGTAGTGGTGCACACAGCTGCCCACCCCAGATGTTACAAGAACCTGCGCGACATGAATGACACTGGAACTTATTGGTACAAGAGCGCTAATGGGTGGATGACTAGTGCCATTATGTCTGACTGGCTTGTCAAGCAATTTGTTCCTGACGCCCGCCTCAAATGCCAACAACTAGGCCTACCTTTCAAGGCCCTGTTATTGATGGACAACGCCCCTTGCCACCCACACTATTTAGAGACTCTACATCCCGACGTACAGATTGTTTTCATGCCACCAAAAACAAAATCTCTCATACAGCCACTGGACCAAGAAGTCATATCGAATGTGAAGCTCTTTTACCAGACACGACTCTACAATTATCTACGCCAGAAGACAGAGAGCAATGAAGAGATTTTGGCTATGCAGCAGGAGTTCGCATCATTGTCTGATGAGGAGCAGGCACCCCAGGCAGCGGCAGCAGAGGCACCCCAGGCACCACAGGCACCACAGGCAGAGGCAGAGATGACCGTGACACATTTCTGGCGTGTTTTTACCATCAAATACGCAATCGACTTCCTTCTTCTAGCATGGGCTGATATAAATGATGCCACAATTAATCATGCCTGGCGAGCACTTACTCCTCATTTATGTGCTCCCAAGGCCAACAAAGTCCAGTCAGTCACCGAGGCAGAGGCAGAGGCAGTTCAAGCGGCCCGCGCAGTGGCTGGTTTCGGGGCAGTGACAGCCGAGGAGATTTGTGAGGTTATTGAGGCAGGTGAACAACAGACTCAAGGTGACACAATTGAGAAGATTGATGCCGAAGATCAAGCACATCAAGCACGACAACCGAACAACGACGTTGAACCAGCCCCTGCACCTGCTAACATGGATCTGTCTGTAGGTAAACTGAGTGAAATCTTGGCTTTAGTTAACCAACTCAAGGAAGGATTTCGGTCGGTGGAGCAGTGCCCTGTGAGAACACATGAAGTCCTGCTGGGCGTTGACAGTGTTTTCCGTTTTTATTCTGACAAACATCATCAGGAAGTCAACAAGAGGAGACAAACTTTAATGACAAGATTCCTTGCCCGCCAAGAACCTCAACAAGAAGATGATGACGAACCCCAACCTTCGACCTTGGCAGGCTCGGCTGCTCAGGTTGACATGCCCGACGATGATTTTGGTGGCTTCATGAGGGAGGTTCAGGTGGAGCAAAGGCGCCTGGCCCTCAACAGAGTGCTAGATGCCAGGGATAGTTCGTCGGACGATGATGCCGGGGCCGGGGCCGGGGCCGGGGCTGGGGCTGGGGTTAGGGCCGGGGCACATTAGCTGAACTCACCCTGCCTCGGAGGGGGCCTGCCTCGGAGCCCCCACCCTTCATATCTACAGTTACTGTTAATTTTAAGGTGAGTTTATTATTATTGTTATATTTTCTTATGATTTGGATGTTTATGTATACATATATGTACCTTTTGTGGCAATTGACGGAGATAAATAGGCCTAAAGTAGACAACTTGGAGTCAGTGCCGCCCATATCGATTTATTCCCATATAATACTCTATTGCTAATACGCGAATTTTCATTCCGCGCCCTCGCGTGTCGCCCATATTCTCGCGTATTGGCAGGCCAGACTGTACCATTCAATCACGATACAAGCCTCGTACCTCCCGGGAACGGCCAACCTTTGGGCGGACGCCTTAACCCGGGGCAAGAGTACGTCAGTGGAATGGGCACTCAAACAGGAGGCCTTCAACCAACTCATACTTCCTTACCATCCACAAGTAGACCTTTTTGCATCCCACACGTCAGCAAAGACCCCTCAATATCTGACCCGGTGGTCTGTAACCCCGGCGGGGGGTCCGTACGCCTTTTCCGTCAATTGGAACATGTGGTCGTCCATCTACCTGTTCCCTCCCCTGGACACGACCCTCATGTGCAAAGTCATCCATCACCTCAGGTCATACAAAGGGCGAGTGTGTCTCATTGCACCAGTTTGGCCCACACAGGCATGGTACAGCCAGCTGTGCCTGTGGTGCCCATCTCCAGTGGAAATTCCAATCTCTCAATTCCACTTGGACCAAATTGGAAGCCTGCAGACTTGTCTAAATTTTGCATTATGGACGTTTTCCGGGCCAAATGGCTAAGAGCAAAGTACGATCCTATTTTACATCCTAAACTCAAAGCCCAATATACGGAAGCAACTCTCAGGCAATATGAATCACACTGTTAGAGTTTTACTACCTGGTTGGTGGAGTCCAATCAATGCAATCAGTCGGCTGGCCTTATTCATTTGTATCTAAATTACCTTTGACATCTGTCGGTGAATACCTTAAGAAATCATCTTACAGCCATTAACCCTTCTTTAGCGGCCTATGCGGTTTATTTATATGTACCGCCCAGCGGGGTGTTTTTAGCCAAAATAGGGCTGTTTACGTGATCATTTTCATGCCTAAATAAGACCCAGAACGTAAAACAAGTATCTATCCCTGAAAGGGCATAAACAGAGCTTTCGAATGACACCATAACGATCCTTTTATGATGGCTAGTTTTCTTGCAATAACCGTGCAACGCGAGTGCAAAAAGCAGGTAATTAGCCACTTTCCCGATACAATTCCGTATATAGCGAGTGAGAGAGGGAGGAGGGAGCTGAGATTCGTGTCAGTAGGTTCGCCGCGGTGGTCTGGAGCAGTCATACGCTCGCTAGTCTCCTGCCACCACTTGTCTCTCTCTCTCAGCAACATTACGTGCTGAAATTGCCACTCGACCTATGTCGAGCGCCGCCACATAGTCCAGCTTTATTAAAAACGACTTATGTGGTGAGCCGCTTTTTAAGGGTTAAAGAACCGTTCTTTGACCTGACTGGACTCCGCCTGCCTCCTAAAGATGAAGCCGGTTTTATCAAGGCATGTTTTAGACTCAAGGCACCCCGAAGGCAATTGCTCCCCCAGTGGTCCCTAGACCGAGTTTTAACACGATTAGCCTCTAGATCATATTCTGTGAACCCTTCATTAGCTAAACTGACAGAAAAATGTGTCTTCCTCTTAGCACTTGCCACAGCTCACCGAGTGTCAGAGCTAGCAGCAATGTCTAGATCCCCCAATTGTTTGCAATTCCAGGCCCAAAACCAAAGTGTAACTATAGCCCCAGCTCCGGATTTCATAGCAAAAAACGAACACGAGGGACACATTTTTACTCCTTTTACTATTCCTGCCTTGAAACAGGGCAATCAGCACCACCCCCTTTGTCCTGTTCAGGCATTGCACTCTTACATTAAGGCCACGAGACCATTGGTTGCCTCACACCTGTGGATCTCTCCAGATGATCAGACTCGCCTCTCGAAGAGACACCATGCCTCCATAATTGTCAATGTAATCCAAGCGGCGGAACCGCGGTCAGTGGCTAGAGCCCACGATGTCCGGAAATGGGCAACTACAGTCCGCTTTCTGAATAATTATTCTATACAGGACATTTCCCAAACGGGGGTTTGGTCCTCTCATAATACCTTTCTGTCAAGGTATTTGTCTGTTCATCTGGTGAGACCTTCAGTTCCATGCGTTGCACAACGCCAATCTCATATTCCATAAGATGAAGGTTCTTACGGTGCATGGTTATGCCTTCATTTTTCGAGTCTCCAAAAGGGATAGGGGGGGGGGGGGAGGTAGAACAAAACGAAGTAGGAAGACAATGGTTTTTCCTTACATAATGAATAAATATAAACTGTATGTGGGGAACAAGTATAGACAAATAGTTTATGTTATACTGGCTACCATACAAGCAAAGAATTTCCTTGTATCATACTAATTTTGTACAAGCTTAAGGAGCATTATAGCTTGGCAATGTTTATTATAATTTTACGTCTTATTCTCATCACCATAGAGTGATCAAGTAGACAGACAAAGGGTCCTCTTCTATAATGAATAAGCATACGTTATAAGTATGGCATACATAGTTTCCGTTTTATACAAATACAAGAACAATTTTCTTATGTTATACTATTGTTTGTCCAAGCTCTAGGAGCATCATGATATAAGAATATTTTGTGACCTGACAACATAATGTCATTTGTATAATTGTACATCAAATTCTCATCAACAAGTTTGATTAAATAAGAGGACGAAGAATCCTCTTCTAGAACGACTCAGTAGGAGTTGTATATGTTGTATATAATTGTGAACGAATAGTTTATCGTACACCAATGCACACAAAAGATTTTCTTACTATTCTGTACAGCTCAGGGAGCTTATAATTTGGGAGAGTTTTATGAAATTAAAGCATACTTTCATAAAAGATTTTTACATCTAATTCTCCTCGTCCAAAACATTCTAAGTTATAACTATTCTTACATCTTTCCTTCTTTCTGTGGCTTCCCAATGTACCCGCCTCTTCTTTTATAATTAAATTTAAATTTTTCCCGGTGTCAGCCTATCTGTTAATTGGTTCTCTCGATATACGTTGAGCATCTGATGTCCCACCTCCGGTCGTGATATTCTAGGCTCTTCGTCATTGACGAAGGAACCAATACTAAATTACGGGTTTGACAACCAGTAGGGAAGGAAAGAAAACCTTCTATTTAGTAGTGGTTCCGTAGTCAATGACGCAAAGGTTCTCTCCCACCTTCCCCTTCCCATGCACATGCCCAACTTGATATAACATTTGAGGCAGATAAACACGCTAGAAAATCTGGCATCACGTGCAAGGGAAGCATGACGACAGCACAGCTGGAGGGCTGAGGCACCGGGAGGTTTGAAATGATAGATTCTTCTTTAAAATTTTATTTCTAGTGGTATTAATTTTCAATGACGAGCCCTTGGTAAGATTTAATGGGTATTAACCAAAGGATTGTTTATTATGCTATATACGCAACGGTTGTGATAAGAACTCCGGGGAATCCCGAACGGGTCCCGGAATCTCAGCCTATATATAGTATAGGCTCTTCGTCATTGACTACGGAACCACTCCTAAATAGAAGGTTTTCCTTCCTTCCCTACGGATTGTCAAACCCGTATTAATTATATACTGTATATGGTAAATTAACGATTTTAGTGATGAATGAATCAGAATACAGTCCATCCTCCAAATTTGCGAGTTTGAAAAATGCGATCCTCCACATTTGCGAGGGGGGGTCAAAATTGGAAAATATATATATAATATTCCACATTTGCGAGGTCGATTTCACATGTGCGAACCAGCCCGTAGAATTATAAGGGAAATCCGCCATTTCCTCTAAATTTGCAACCGCCTAATCCACATTTGCGAGGATGAAGAGGCGGGTGATAGGCTAGGCGGCTGTGTTGGCTGAGGAGGACGAGCGGGGTGGGGGAGAGAGAGGCCCAGTAGGAGTGCCTCACCTCGCCTCGGAACCCAAACGTCAACCCAATTAAGTCAACAAACACTCTATTTAAGTTAACTAACACATCCTTTTAATATTTTCTTATCATTTACAACTATTGTGTAGACTGCTGGATGTGAATGTGATGAGAGGTGAGGCGGAGGGTATGTCGGATCATTACCTGGTGGAGGGAAAGCTAAGAGTTAGGAGTTACAGGAGAATAAGAGACAAGCGTGAAGTAAGAGAGGTAATAAAAGTTAGTGAGTTAGAGAAGAGTGCAAAAGAGAGGGAGTACAAGGAAAGACTAAATGAAAAGTGGATGGAAGGGAGAGAGCTGGAAGAGAGAGAAGTAGAGGTTGAATGGCAACAGTTTAAAGAAGGAGTGAAAGCAAGTGCAGAGATAGTATGCGGCAAAAGGAAAGTAGGGGGCAGAGGTATCAGGAAGGGAAGAGAGTGGTGGAATGATACGGTGAGAAAGGCAGTTGAGGAGAAGAGACAGTGTTTTGAGAGGGTTTTACAGGATGGTAGTGTTGAGGTATGGGAGAGGTACAAGGAGAAAAGGAGAGAGGCAAAAAGGAAAATTAGAGAGCGAAAAAAGATGCAAACGAAAGGTGGGGTCAAAGGTTGAGTGAGAATTTTGAAGAACGAAAGATGTTCTAGAAGGAGATAAATAAGGAAAGGAGGACAAAAGAGGGAAGAGTCAGTGAAAGCTGCAAATGGAGAATTACTAGTGGAACCAGTTGAAGTGAGGAAAAGATATGCCGAGTATTTTGAATCTTTGCTAAATGCAAGAGATGGAAGAGAAGCAGTGGTTGATGGAGATAGGTTACCCAGGCCACCCAGGTGGCAGGGAATGAATGAAAGGATTAAGTAAAATGAGGTGAAAGAAGCAGTGAAACAATTGAAAGCGGGTAAAGCAGAAGGTTTGGATGGTATTGCTGTGGAGTGTATAAAGAAAGGTGGAGATGTGATAATAGATTGGTTGGTGAGACTTTTCAATGTGTGCTTTGTGATGTCAAGGGTACCAATAGACTGGAAGAGTGCATGTATTGTGCCGTTGTACAAGGGGAAGGGAGATCGACAGGAGTGTTCAAGTTATAGATATTAGTTTATTATCAGAGGTTGGAAAGCTGTATGGCAGGGTGTTGATAGAGAGGATAATAAAATGTACGGAAGCTGCAATAGGAGAAGAACAGTGCAGTTTTAGGAGGGGAAGAGGGTGCGTGGATCAGATGTTTGCAGTAAGACAGTTATGCGAGAAGTATTTAGAGAAGCATAAGGAGATATTTTGGGCTTTTATGGAATTGGAAAAAGCGCATGATCGTGTGGATCGTGAAGCAATGTGGAAGGTGTTAAGGATTTATGAAATTGGAGGAAATTTGTTGGAAGCAGTTAAGAGTTTTTATGAAGGGAGCAGAGCATGTGTTAGAGTAGGAAATGGCGAGTTGAGTGAATGGTTTGAGGTAAAGGTAGGCTTGCGACAGGGTTGTGTATTGTCACCATGGCTGTTTAATATGTTTATGGATGGTGTGGTGAGGGAGGTGAAAATGAGAACTATGGGAAGAGGATTGGGTTTAGTAGGAAAGAATGGTAGAGATCGGGAGTTGAATCAGTTGCTGTTCGCTGATGACACAGCGTTGGTGGCGGATTCTGAGGAGAAATTGCAGCGGGTAGTCAAAGAGTTTGGAGTGGTTTGTGGGAGGAGGAAACTGAAGGTGAACATTAATAAAAGTAAAGTAATGGTGTGTAATAGGGGTGATCGTAGGGTGAATCTAGATGTGAGGCTGGATGGGGAAATATTGGAACAAGTAGAGTGTTTTAAATATCTAGGAGGATCGATAAGCAAGAGTGGAGGTATGGAAATGGAGGTAAAACAGAGTGTGTGAAGGAAGGAAGGTTTTCAGAGCAATGGGAAGTATGTGGAAGACGAGAAATCTCGGAATGAAAGTAAAAAGTGCAATGTATCAAGGAATTGTTGTGCCAACAGTGATGTATGGGGCTGAGACATGGGCTCTGAAGAAAAAGGAGAGAAGAAAGCTGAATGTGATGGAGATGAGCTGCTTGAGAAGTATGTGTGGAGTTACTCGTAGAGACGGATTGAGGAATGAAGAGATACGTAGGAGAGTGGGGCAGCAGGAACATTTGTCAGCCAGAGTGGACAGAAGGGTGCTGAGCTGGTATGGTCATGTTGAACGAATGGGAGATGAAAGGCTTACAAAGAGAATATATGAGTCAGATACAAGGGGAGATAGAAGGGCAGGAAGACCCCCATGGAGATGGAGAGACTGTGTAAGACAAGCTTTGGATGATAGAGGAATGACTATAGATCAGGCAAAGGAAGTGGTAATAAACAGGAATGAATGGAGAATGCTTGTGAATAGTTGAGTGAACACGTGGTCATTTGGGGGAAGGGGTCGGGCGCAAGTTGGACTAGATAATAGTCCATCAGGCGCCTGGCTCGGGGAGACGATTAATATGAAGGGTGCGCCTGGAAGTGTGGTGGGCAGGCTTGTGGCTTTGGCTCCGCTGCATGTCTGCCTGCCGAGATCGGAGCCTCTCCGGGTGGTCGGGGGCGTGCTGGAGCGACCTTGGTGACCCTGGTCTCTGGGTATTCTCCTGGGTGACCTAGATGTGTGTGAATTTTGTGTTTTGTCTGTGTTTGTTCGTTGTTTTGTCTTGTGTTTTAATGTTCTTGCTCTGTCTTAAGTTGGCCACCCCCAAGAAAAAAAAAAAAAAAATAATAATAATAATAATAAAATAGAGGAAAATAAAAAATAGGAAAAGTGGGGATTGGGCCTGAGCATATAGATAGATATAGACAGATTTCTAATATGTTTCTGGTTTAAACTCCAGCTCGAGTCGGCTCGAAGAAAATCAATAATGGTGGCACTTTAGTAAACAAAACCGCATGCGTATCGGTTTGGCCAAGATTACTCGGTTTATGTAAGTTTATTTTGAAATATAATTTAGTAATTTAATAGGGCCCTTCATTATTGACGACTTCGCCTATTAGTATAATAGTCTCCATTCAACATCCCGCGCCAGCATTTTGAATAGCCCGCGCGGAAGTTAGCCTGGAGTACTCGTCATAAGTGCACGCTTAATTCCCTTACGGGATCGTCATTTTGATCGGGTACCCTACAGAAAAACACTCCGTAAAATAAAAAAAAAGACAAAATAACTTAATATCTGTTATCATATGACTTGCCATATGCGTGGATTTCTCGTGTTTCGCTTCCCCAACACCAGGCCCTCTAGCGGCCATCGTCTTCCTTCCTACTTCCGCGGCCACACTGACAACAAGGCTTGCGCTGTGATTCGCTTCATTCGACGTTCCAGAGCTTCTAGTGAGTCCTTACTCATTTGTATACATCTGTGTTGTAGTAACAAGGTTTAGATTAGCTAGCACGGCTGCCAGATTGGTGTGTCCGCAGGAAGTATGTGTTAAAATAGGGTACTTTTGTACCAGGCGTCGACGAGTCCAGGATTGTCGACCGCGTGTGTTTTTGTTTGTTGTGATACGCCTTTAGCTTTTGCGATTACTTAGCTAGAAGGCTACCACTCTACAAGGCATGATATAGACTGTCATTATTGAGGAGAGTACATGTCAGATCATTATATATCAGCAAATGCTCTGGTTTAAGGGTGTCTGCACGTGGTGCTCCACCTTCTAGAGTTTGTGTTTTGCTTTGGGCCCCTTGAGTGGGCCTCCCTCATCCGGGCGCTGGGCTGGGACTTCGGAGCGTCGTCTGCCGGTGATGTTCGTCGTACCTCGTGGTCAGCCTTATGTAGGGGTCTCCGGCGTAGGCTTCAGGTAATTTAGGATGCTAAATTTTCTGTATTTTAATTATATGCCTATGTATGCCCCTAGTGTTTTTACATGCGTTGTGGCATGTTTTTGGGGTAGGGGAGACATCCCTATATATTCTTTATGATGTGTTATGAGTAGGACTCAGGGTTGGGGAGCTGTGCCATCTCCTTGTCTCTCGAGTTTTTGTTTTTTCCGGCGGCCCCGTGCGGTGGGCCCGAGTTATCCGTCTTATAAACGGGTAGGAACATTCAAAAGGTCCCGGCGTGGCTTGGCTGAACCACACTCTCCCGGCGGAACTGCATTCCTAAGGGGGCTGCAAACTCGGCCCGCCGAGCAACTCGCCGTAACTGACCCAGTGTGGTGATGGGCTGGTCTATCAGAGTGAGAACTGAGCGATCTCTGCCATACCCATAGCTTACTCTGACTGTTCCTTTTACTTATATATTTTCTAGATCTCAAGTGACGGCGTCTCTTGCGTGGATTGACCTCCTAATCTACCAAGATTGGAAGCCAAAGCGTCACATCTTTCCTTTGCCCCTCAACTTTCTCTTCATAATTGCTGAGGGGCACAGGGCCCTGGGTGGGGCTTTGGTTTCCCGGGCGTTTCCACGCCCTCCTCAGCTCCCCGCCATGGAGTGGCTTCGGTCACCCAGGCTTTATTGTGGTCGGCGGGGAGGGTTCTGTGGGGGCGCTCGGTTGTGGCCTTGGCCTTGCTCGGGGCTTTGGGGCTGTTCGGCCAGGCAGCTTGGGGAAAAACAACTGACCCAGTTACACGATTATATTTTCTCGCCCTGCGGCGCCGCAAGTCTAGTGTACAAGAGGGATAGATTAGTTTTGCAAACTTGCACTATAGTTAATTTTCCAGCGGACACGAGTTAGGATGTATAACACCTCGCAGGTTATCCTTATGAGCATTGATTCCTGGAAATTTTATTTTCCAGGCTCCTGACTGCTACTCCGGCGGAGGTTTGGGCAACTGATCCCGGCGGAGGGGGGGGGGGGGGGACCCCTTATTAGCACCATGACGAGGTTTGAACTATGCTTTACTCCTACCTGCTCTCTATTGCCAATTTTTGCATTAAGTGCGTCAAGTGTTTGGATCGTTCCCGAGGCTTGTGGTTATCTAAACGCTGTTCCATTTGCTCTGAATTGAAAACCGCTTTATTAACTAATAAAGACTTATCGCGCCTAGCGGCCTTACAGGAAATTAAGAGTACCTTTAATTCTTATGCCAAAGACACTGCCCATAAGGCACTTCACTGTGATGATGAAGTACTATGGGAACAACTCATTATTAAGTCACCCCTTGTGAAACCCGGTTCCTCAAAATCTGTCAGACCTAAAGTCAAGTCGAAAGCCCTCAGCAAAGAGTTAGTGAGTAGTAGCAGTGAGAGTGAGGTCACCGAGGTTCCCCCCTCCGACCGTACCAAGAGGAGACGATCACCCTCTCCTAGGCGGAAGTCGAGGTCAAGGTCTAGATCCCCCCGCAAACAGTCTAGACACTCCTCCGCAGAGTCTTCCCGGTCTTCCAAACGCCGGAGAGAGGACTCTGGGGGAGCAACGAGTCAGGCAAGCAGCGGCAGCCGGAGGGACACCCCTCAGCAACCGCCCCCTACCCCTACCTCTGACACACCTCAACAGGACTTTGAGGACTCAGAAGTGGGGTCTGATGCACTGGAATCCGCACCTAGTCATGAACAATCCTTGAGTGTGTCTCCTAGTGTTACATTTGCCATACCTAAACTGAATTATGTACCTCGTAGTGTTAGATCGGCAGCCCCATGTAGGGTTCTGGCTGACCAGTACAGGGCATATCCATCGGGGTCACAATTGCATTCTCAAGTGATTCCAGACTCCCAGCCCTTTGTGGCAGGGGGGTTACTGGTGTCAATCTGAACCTTCTCAACCTCTTTTTAACGTCAATCACGCAAGAACTGAGGAGGGTAGCATAGACATGTTGCCATCATCGGTCCCAGATTTAACGTGGCCCCCGGCGGATAATTAAATTGTAATTGAACAAGAGAATCCAGAGCTGAGTGGAGAGCCGGCGGAGGTTATGTTCCCTCCGGCTCCCCAGTCACTCACAGGAGCACACTCTGAGGCAAGTTCCCACTCATCCAGGGACTCCCACAGTAAGTGTGTGACTTCAGATCAGATAAGTGAGTTATTGCACAAGGTTATGCAGCATTATCAACTCCTTGCCTCTTCGGAGCCCCCGGTTTCTCAACCTTGGGTGGCCCCTAGTACTTCTGTTGTCAGACCCTTAGCTTCCCCGGGTTTTCTCCCATCATGTCCTACCCCGGTGGTGGCCGCGGCTTCTGGTACTATAGTGCCGGCGGCGCTGGGTACCTCCTCTTTGAGGGTTATTGCAGATATTCCTTCACCTCCTTTAGATAAGGCGCCTCTGAAGAAGGGCCCCATGCCCCTCCTCTATGGCCCGGATTGTTCCTGGGTCCCTGTGACTCCAGTGAACCCTCAACTAGCTCAACCTTCTGTGTCAGGGGAACTTCCAGTACCCGGCGAGTGGTATATTGAAATTAATAAGACCAGGAAATTTAGGGCGAAAGATGAGGCAGGGAGGGTGATGGACGTGTCAATTAAGGCTGTACCAAGTTCGTACAACCTGGATTATTTTGTGTATACAGCTGCCCAGGCGATCCCTCCCGCCGCGTCTGCACGACTGTTTGCGGATTGGTCAAAAGCTGATGGCATCAACGATGTCAAAGCTTTGAATGCTCTCACGCCGGAGTTGGCTACAACTCCGGTCCTAGACCAGACGCATACACCAGTCCTGCAGATGGGGCCGGTGGGGTTAGGCCCCTGGGTAGACTGGGAGATAGAAGCTCAGGTTTTTGCTGCTACAATTACTTCTAAGTCTTCACATCAGGTTCCCCAAGAAAATCATGCTTACTTTTCTTTGCCAGTAGCCAAAGCAGGAGTGTTCTCAGAATTACTTAACTTTCTTGCGGCGTCCAAAGTTTCCTTGCACTCCCTTGATGAACCCTCTTCTAACCCCCCGGCTGCTCACCTTGACAGGGACTTCAAGCTAAGAAATAAGGCTTACCGGATGTTCTCTCAGTAATTGGTTAGTCACCAGATCGCCGCCTCCCTTTCACGTACTATTTCAGCTATAGCTGAACCCCAAATTAAGAAAGCTACTGAATTGTCTAGGAGACTTTTGCTACAAAATTCTATTCAGTCCTTAGGAGAAATCAGAATTGCAATTATGGAGGCGGTTCGAGCCCGCCAAGATCTGAGAGTCCATTTGGTGAAGAAGTTGCCTGCAGACATAGGTCGCCGGGTAACTCTCTCGCCGGTACTGACTGCCACCCTCCTTAACTCAGAAACATGGAGTCTTGCGTTTAATATGGTTAATGGTTGGAAGCAGGTTACCTCCCAAGCTCGGAAGACCCTGCTAAGAAGCCCTTTCATAAATCAAAGGGTGGTAACAAGCAATACCAGCCACAAGCTAAACAGTCACCAAGGGATCCCAGACTCCCGCCGCAGCAGGGAGGTAACCCGTACAAGTCCAAACAAGGTAAACATTCTGGGTATAAAGGTAAGGACCCTCAGATGGGTAATCAGGGCCAGTCATCAGCCAAATCTAGCCAAGCGTCAGATGCCAACCCACCTCCCCCTCCAAAAAACTAGCCACCCAGCCTCTCAGCATCCCAACGCCGTGCTTAAGGACACAGGATTTGAGAGTTGCCTCGAAGGTCGGACCCCGGTTGCACCTGGGTTCGTTCCGTTCATTCCGCTCGGCCTGGCCCAAGAAAACCTGGGCCAGGAAAGTAGTGAGCAAAGGAATCACCTGGCGGTGGCTCCGGCGGCCTCGACTGCGTCAGCCGGGGGAACACACCAATGTGTCTCAGGAGGAGGAGACTCTAGTTCAGGAAATGATCACTAAACAAGTCATTATCCCGGTCAATGCCAATCACCCAGTATTCACTTCAAGACTTTTCTTAGTGCCGAAAAGGGACAGTGTGCAGATGTGACCAGTTCTCGATCTCTCGCAACTGAACACATTTATAGAGAATTCACCCTTCAGGATGCTTACAGTTCAGCAACTCAGACTCGCGATTCCGCCGCAAGGTTGGATGTGCTCGATCGATCTCAAAAATGCCTATTGGCATGTCCCAATAAACAAACGGTTCCAAAAATTCCTACTCGCCCTGAGGGTCAGACGAGAGACTTATGTCTTCCAAAGAATGCCTTTTGGTTTGAGCCTGGCACCGAGACTTCTCACAAAACTCGTCCGGCAAGCTCTTTTACCCCTGTTAATCCAGGGCATACAGGTGTTTTGGTATCAAGACGACTGGCTAGTAGTGGCGAACTCTATGGAATTATGTCAAGATAATGTAAACCAAGTATTAGCTCATGTACAAACCCTAGGGTTCAAGGTGAACTTGGCGAAGTCTCGCCTTGTCCCCTCAAGGACTATTCAGTGGATAGGGTTGGTCTGGGATACCGCCAATCTGACTCTTACTCTGAGTGTGGACAACCGGAGCAGGTTCCGCAAGAACCTGTTCCGTTTTCTCCACAGTCTGGATACGACCAGGAAAACGTGGGATTCCCTAGTCGGCTCTCTCAACTGGATACAATTAACTGTGAAGTTGGGCCGGTTGAAAGTCAAACGATTAATCCTGGAAGGCAACAAAGTTTTCCCTCTCTCGCCGGAGAAGAAATTATAGCCAATTCCTCCATTAATGCACAGCTTACTCTCGGTCTGGGCCAAGCGAGAAGTCCTCCACTCTGTCATGACATGGGTTTCTCCCCCTCCTACGGTGTGGTTAGACACAGACACCTCAGGGGCACTAGGTTGGGGCTATCAGTCCATCCTGGGCCATCAAGGTCAAGGCACATGGTCGGCCGACAGTCAGTCCCATATCAACAAGCAAGAGCTTTTAGTCCCCCTCTTTTTTCTCCAAACTCACGGCATGACTTTAAATAACAAATCAATGGGGGACAATAAAAAAATTGTCTGCTATTTTTCCCGCCTTTGGTTCGCACCAACCTAATTTTGTTGCCATCGAGTGAATTGAATTTTTTAAATCACAGTCATCAAAATATCACTGGATTTCTATAGTCATGAATGTTACAGACATATTACTCTAACATTCTATTCAGTACATTGTCCAATATACAAAGTATTTATGATTAATAAAACATATTTGATTAGGCCCACAAAAACACATGGCAGTCATTCGAAAAATAGTCCCGTTAATATTTTAATAGATAGGTATCCATGTCCTAAAATTAAAATGATATGTATAAAAACTCGAGATAAACTTATAAAATAATCGTCATTAGCCACTTTACTGGATATTAGATTATACAATTATAAACTAGTTTCAGATCTGGCAAGCGCATAATAAATTGATGCCAGTGTTCGCTACCCATAATAGTCATTATACGAAACTTCTCGGACAGTAAACATCTCTTCCCCACTTAACTTACTTTGTTAAATTTGACATTAGTTGTGCATCTATGTGCACATTAGCAGTAATGGTGGTAGATATTTGTTTCTCACAGATGAAAATCTTAATATAATGTGGATTATAGTCTTAATAAAGGTAAAATGTTCAGTTATAGATTGTGTCGTGTGTGTGTGTGTGTGTGTGTGTGTGTGTGTGTGTGTGTGTGTGTGTGTGTGTTACTCAGTTACTTGTTCGTCAAGGGGAATCCACGCAATGCGAGCTAAGCTCATTATTATCGCGCCTCCTTAACTGGGAATGTATTGCGTGAAATGCATGTTAAGTGTTTTATGTACTGTTGGAATGGCTGTGGATGTGTGTGTAGTCTGTATTTAGCCAATTGGCGACAACGGAAACGAAGGCTTAGGGTGGATCTGTATGGTACCATTCTCACTATAGACGGTACCGTCTCGCCCGAAGGCTTAGGTAGCCATCAGCTTAGGTGAACCATATGATACCCATCTCGCCTTGTACCATTTTTGCCAACCCCAGATGGGACGTCACAACGTCGTCCACTTATTCCAGGTACCTATTTACAGCTAGGTGAACTGAGGCTAACACATGAAAGGAGACAAGCCCAATTTGTCTCCGCCCGGCCGGGGGATTGAACCCCGACCCCTCGTGTGTGAGACGAGAGCTCTACCTACTAGGCTACGGGCTGTGTGTGTGTGTGTGTGTGTGTGTGTGTGTGTGTGTGTGTGTGTGTGTGTGTGTGTACTCACCTAATTGTAGTACAGTATACAGGATTTGAGCCTAAGCTCGTGTTGTCCTGTCTCTCTCTCTACATTTATCCAATTTTGCTTTAAAAGTTTGGATATTTCTTGCTCCCACCACCTCCCCATCCAACTTATTCCAACACTCAATGCTTCTATACGGGAAGCTGAACTTTCTTACATCAGACTTACATATAACTTTCCTCAACTTACAATCATGACCCCTGGTTCTTCCCTCGTCCCTCACCACAAAATCTCCCTTGTCGATCTTCTCAAAACCTTTCACACACTTAAACATCATGATCATGTCACCTCTCTCTCTCCTCTCCCTCAGCGTTGGCAGCTTTAGCCTCTCCAATCTCTCCTCGTAAGGCAGGTCTCTAAGGCTAGCTATCATCTTAGTGGCAACTCTCTGAACTCTTTCCAGTTTTTTATTATGTTTTATAAGGTGTGGAGACCACACCACTGCTGCATACTCCAGTCTTGGTCGTATTATTGTCCCTATTATTTTTGCTAACATCTCTTCATCTAAATAATTCAGAGCTATTCTCATGTTAGTCAACACTGCATAGGTTTCACCAGTTATTTTATTTATATGTTGTTCAGGTGACAAGCTGTCTGCCACAACTACCCCTAGGTCTTTTGCTTTCACAGCTTTACTAATTATTTCATCTCCTATTTTATATCCCCAAGAAGGTCTATATTTACTTTTTCCCATCTCAAGAACCTGACACTTACTCGTGTTGAATTCCATTTTCCAAGTTTGACTCCACTCATATAACTTATCTAGGTCTCTCTGTAATTCTTCACAACTACTCCTACTTGTAATATGCTTCATTAATTTTGCATCATCAGCAAACATAGATATATATGAGCCTATTCCCATTTGAAGGTCGTTGATGAAAACCAAAAACATGATTGGGGCCAACACCGATCCTTGAGGCACTCCGCTTTTTACCCTTTTCCACGAGGAGAACTTTCCTTTTATTACTGTTCGCATTTCCCTCCCAATTAAATAGTTTTCCATCCACTTTAATAATACTCCCTCAACCCGCCCCACAGTCCTGAGCTTCCACAACAATCTCTTATGAGGCACCTTATCAAATGCCTTCTTGAAATCTAAGTAAATACAATCTACCCACCCCTCCCTCCCTTGTACAATGTCAATTACCCTATCATAGTAACTCAACAAATTTGTGGTACACGAATGACCTTTTCTGAACCCGAACTGCTTGCTTGAAATTATTTCCCTCTCCTCCAACATACCCACCCATCTTTTTCTAATAATCTTTTCACAAAGCTTGCATATAACACTCGTTAAGGATACCGGTCGATAATTTAGCGGGTCTTCTTTATTTCCACTTTTATATATTGGAGTTATATTGGCTTGTTTCCATTCTAAGGGAAGTTCCCCCTTGTTTAATGAGTGTTGAACAATATTAAAAATAGGTCTCACTAGTTGTTCAGAACATTCTCTTAATACCCATCCAGCAATGTTATCTGGGCCCATAGATTTTCTCACGTCCAATTCTTCCAACAATGATTTTAGTTCATCCTTGTTGATTTCTATCGACTCAAGTCCCTGTATCTCGTTCAATTCCACCACAGGTTCTACATAGTCATCCTCCTCCACAAACACGGATGTTAATGTATCATTCATAATTTCACACATACCCACTGTGTCTTCATATAATTGACCCTCTACCCTAAGTTTTGTTATTTTGTCCTTTATTTTTGTTTTGCCGTTGATATAACTATAGAACAGTTTGGGTTCTTTATTACATTTGTTTACTATATCTTTTTCAAAGTTCTTTTTCTCCTCTCTTATAGTCTTGACATAGTTGTTTCTAGCATTCTTATACTCATTCCATTTTTCCTCAGTGTGTCTCCTTCTCACTTTATTCCATGCAGAGTCCTTTTTGTTCTGGGCAATGTGACATCGCATGTTAAACCACTCTTTCTCCTTAGCCAGCTTTCTATCCTTAAATGTTGGTACATATTTATCTACCCCCTCCTTGTAAATATCTAGTAACATGGTGTATTTTACCTGAATATTCTGTTCTTGCTCAATAAATGACCAATCTATATTTGCAAAGTATCCTCGTAATGATTCATAATCCGCCTTACTATAATTTAGTCTATATTCCCTATGTTCCTCCTCTCTGCCTTCCAGAAATTCCACTGTCAATTCAAATTCAATCACAGCATGATCGCTTTTTCCCATAGGACTCAAATATGTTAGGTTCTTTATGTGTGTGTGTGTGTGTGTGTGTGTGTATTTACCTATTTGTATTTACCTATTTGTAGTATACAGGAGTTGAGCTTTTTAGGCTCGTATTGTCCCGCTTCCTGAGTTACAATTATCTAACTTTGCCTTAAAAATATGAATGTTTTTGGCACACACCACTTCCTCTTCCAACTGATTCCACTTACTTATACTTCTGTAAGGGAAACTATACTTTCTCACATCTCCTTTACATCTTCCTTTCATTAATTTATATCTATGCCCCCTAGTTCTACCATTATCTTTCACAATATAACCCTTCTTGTCCACCTTTTCGAGTCCTCTCACACATTTGTACATCATAATCATATCGCCTCTCTCCCTCCTATCCATTAGAGATGGTAAATCTAATTTCTTTAATCTCTCCTCATATGGTAATTCTCTCAGTTCTGGTATCATCCTAGTTGCAGCTCTCTGAACCTTCTCCAGCTTCTTTATATGCTTTTTTAGATGTGGTGCCCACACCACTGCCGCATACTCCAGTCTTGGTCTCACCAATGTTTTTATTATTTTCTCCAGCATCTCCTCGTTTATATAGTTAAAGGCTATTTTTATTCTGTTTAGCAGTCCATATGTTTCTCCCACTATCTTATTAATATGATTCTCAGGTGAAAGATCACTCCTAACAGTTATCCCTAAGTCCTTTTCTTTCTCTGATGGGTTAATAGTGTTTTCTCCTAACTTATATTCCGTATGAGGCCTTCTTTTACTTACTCCCATTTCCACTACATGACATTTATTTGTGTTAAATTCCATTTTCCACTTCTTGCTCCATTGATCTATCCTATCCAAATCCCTCTGTAATTCCCTACCACTGTTTTCATCTTCTATACGCTTCATGATCATGTGTGTGTGTGTGTGTGTGTGTGTGTACTTACACTAGTTGTACTTACACTAGTTGTATTTGCGGGAGTGAGCATGCTCGTTAATTCCCGCCTCCTAAGATATGTTTGTCATACCGTGCTTTGAAACTATGCACTGATGGTGCAGACACTACTTCGGCTGGCAATTTGTTCCACCCACTAATCGAGTTGGTAGGAAATCTTTTACTTTTCAGATCAGATTTACTATTTAGCACTTTTAGTTTGTAGCTGTGACCTCTTGTCCTCTCACCTCCATCCCTCTCTATGAAGTTTTCTTGGTCGATTTTGTCAATACCTCTAACACATTTATATATCTGAATTTGCTGTCCTCGTTTCCTTCTCTGTTCCAGTGTAGGTAGATTCAATCTCTCGAGCCTCTCTTGGTACTCCAAATTTTCCAAACCTGGGATCATCCTCGTAGCTGCTCTCTGTACCCTCTCAATTTTGTGGATATGTTTCTTCAAGTGAGGGGACCACACTACAAATGCATATTCCATCCTGGGTCTTATTATTGCCGTTATTATTTGTTTCATGGTGTTTTCATTAAGATAATTGAAAGACATCCTAATATTTGCCAATAATGCCAGTGATTCTCTCACTATCTTATTTACGTGGCTTTCTGGAGACATGTTATCCCTAAATTCTATCCCCAAGTCTTTTTCTTTTTCTGCTTTGGGAATCACTTCGTTTCCTAGTTTATAATCTTTTCTAGGTCTGTACTTGCTTTTACCCATTTCTAGAGTCTTACATTTCCCTGCATTGAACTCCATATTCCATTTGATGCTCCATTCATGGATCTTTTGCAAATCTGCTTGGAGCTCAAGGCAATCCTCCTGGGTTCTGATCGTTTTAAGCAGCTTAGCATCGTCCGCAAACATACTCATGTAGCTTGTTAGTCCCTCAGGCAAGTCATTTACAAATATTAGAAACATGATTGGGGCTAGAACAGATCCTTGTGGTACCCCACTCGTAATTTGAGTCCAGTTTGACGATTTCCCCCTTACTGTTGTTCTCATCTGTCTTCCGCTAAGGTAGCTCTCCATCCATTTCAGCAGTTTGTCTCCTACTTTTCCCTCATGTTTTAATTTCCACAGCAATCTCTTGTGTGGAACTTTGTCAAATACCTTTTTAAAGTCTAGGTAGGCACAGTCTACCCATCCTTCCCTCTTGTCCACTGTGTCTATTACTCTAGAGTAAAAACTCAACAAGTTGCTTATACATGATCTGCCACCTCTGAATCCAAATTGTCGGTCAGTAATTAATCTTTTGGATTCCAGGTATTTCACCCATTTGTCCCTTATTAATCCTTCCAGAATCTTCATGAGGATGCTCAATAGTGATACAGGTCTATAGTTCAGTGGTTTATCTCTGCTTCCTCCCTTAAATATAGGAATAATGTTTGCTCTTTTCCATTCTGTAGGTACTATCCCTGTGTCCAATGATTTGGTCATTATGTCATATAACGGTATACTCAGTTCCATAGCATTTTCTTTAATAATCCAGCCTGATACTCCGTCCGGTCCAGCGGCTTTGTTTGGATCCACCTTACTCATTTTGTCTATGAGCTCTGGTCTGTTAAATGTTACTTCCGGCATTTCCTCTGTACCTATCTCATTGGTTTCTGGTGAAATGAATTCTCCTTCTTTTGTAAATACTGATGCAAAATTTCTATTTAGTTCTTCCGCAATCTCCGTATCCTCTTCTATGATTCTGTTTCCACTTTTAATCTTAACGATCGTGGCTTTTATCTTCCTTTTGCCGTTTACAAACTTGAAATTTTTTTTTGGATTCTTTTCATAGTTCTCCACTATCCCTTTCTCATGGTTTGCCTCTGACCTCCTCCTCATTTCTGTGTATTTGTTTCTCTCCTCTTTATACTTTTGCCTGTTATCTTCCGAATCCCAGTTTCTCATCTTTTTCCAGGCTTTGTTTTTTGCTTCCTGTGCTTGCCTACATTCGCGGTTAAACCATACTTTGCGTGTGTATGTGTGTATGTGTGTATGTGTGTGTGTGTGCGTGTGTGTGTGTGTGCGTGTGTGCGTGTGTACGTGTGTGCGTGTGTGTGCGTGTTACTCAGTTACTTGTTCGTCAAGGGGAATCCACGCAATGCGAGCTAAGCTCATTATTATCGCGCCTCCTTAACTGGGAATGTATTGCGTGAAATGCATGTTAAGTGTTTTATGTACTGTTGGAATGGCTGTGGATGTGTGTGTAGTCTATATTTTAGCCAATTGGCGACATCGGAAACGAAGTCTTAGGGTGGATCTGTATGGTACCATTCTCACTATAGACGGTACCGTCTCGCCCGAAGGCTTAGGTAGCCATCAGCTTAGGTGAACCATATGATACCCATCTCGCCTTGTACCATTTTTGCCAACCCCAGATGGGACGTCACAACGTCGTCCACTTATTCCAGGTACCTATTTACAGCTAGGTGAACTGAGGCTAACACATGAAAGGAGACAAGCCCCATTTGTCTCCGCCCGGCCGGGGATTGAACCCCCGACCCCTCGTGTGTGAGACGAGAGCTCTACCTCCTAGGCTACGGGCTGTGTGTGTGTGTGTGTGTGTGTGTGTGTATTCCAAGGTTGCCAGCGCATATCACATCTCCAAACTCGCCCAAAAGTAGCCCAATCACTTAATACCGCACAACAGACAATTTCAGCTATTTTAATCCTATCATACACATTTTCTGATATGTTTATCTTTAACAGCCATGCATGCATGATACTAGGAGTTCCCCAAATATAACTAGGCCTAGTCCCATATAGCCTACTGTATGAGTAGTGGCCTACGTGTCACATAATTTAATTATTAATGAAATACCACATACATTATTATCACAATCATGCACTCATCAAATCTGCATCAATGTCCCAATCCCCCCTCACAAACAATCACTTAATTAGGCTATTCAGTCACCACCACATAGGCTACCATACATGTATAGTACAACCAACAGAAAGCCATGATGAACGTTTGTATGAAATGTAGCCTAGCTATAGGCTACTCAACACTCAACACCTCTACAACTTTAATAGTATATAGAACCAGCCCAATTCCGCTTTCCTCAATGTTAGTTAGTTAGGATAATACTTCAGAGGCTATCCACCCCATCACACTGTAAATCAAGAATATAATATCGTTTGAAATGGAAACTCGCAAATCTACGCTTCTGAACGAATCCTAACTAGCCCAATGGTGCGAACAAAAGAAGACCTTGGCAACACTGTGTACGTATATCGTGCCGCGGTCAGCTGACGACCTAAACAGTCGCCCGTGGAAATGGCAGTGTTGTAAAAAATGTTGTCATCATCTTTTTCGAATTTCCTGCATCTCCATGTATGTAATTTGCTGCCTCTGTGTTCTATGACATTCTGATTCACATTGATTGATTTCCTGTCACTGGTCTAATAAGAAATATAGCCGGTAACATATTTAGCTGCCAGATTTGATAGTGGATTATAAATTGGTAACTTAAAAGCGCACGATAGCTTGTTTTGTAGGAAAGAAATTATAGTGCGCAGGTGCAGACATTCAACCTGCCAAATTCTACAGCTACAGAATATAATACCGTATGTTCAGCCAATTTCTACTGAAACACGTATTTGTTAGTAACTAAAAAGGAAGTAAATACAATACTTCAATGAGTATTAAAATTTCACCCAGCCTATCACACCACATTAGATGAAACTAAATTTCTTGTTCAGTAAGCTGATATTTATGTATCAAATTGTGTTAATTATTATATATTCACTGCACGAGTATATAACCATCATATTATGAATCTAGTAAAAATTTACTACACAACTATGTGTCATAGATAAGTGTGCAAACTGTATTAAACCTCTTAAATCACAAAAGCCCTCAAACACCTCAATGGTGCATCACACACGATAGTCATTTGAATAAGACCCCCAGCGCCATCTGGATTTTTAGTACAGTTTTCCCTCATTGCGTTCCGAATGGACAACCAAACTGCAGTTTTTTGTATTCAGAAACAGGGCTCAGTGAGGTCACGAGAGTTGTTGAAGGTTTCCGAACGGATTTTTGCCCTGGCCGAATCGCTAGGAATTTCCCTGCATGCAGCATATCTCCCCGGCGTGGCGAACGTCTGGGCAGACGCTCTCTCTCGCCGGCGGAGCACTCTAGTAGAATGGACAATCAAACAGGCTATCTTCGACAAGATGATTGCAAAGCCGTCCCATCCACAGGTGGACTTGTTTGCATCCACAGAGAACCACAGACTCCCCCTCTTCCTCACTCGTCAGGAGGTAACCCCGGCGGGGGGGACCCGATGCATTGTTGGTAGATTGGCACAGGTGGACCTCAATCTATCTGTTTCCTCCACCACATTCTGTGCTAATGTGCAAAGTAATTCACAAGCTGAGGGATTACCGGGGCCGAGTTGCGATGATCGCGCCGCTATGGCCAGCCCAGGTGTGGTCCCACCAATTGCAACAGTGGTGCAGGAACCCGGTGTCCCTCCAGGTCTCCGCTTTCCACTTAGAAACAATTGGCAACCTTCGGACCTCGCTCAGTTTTGCCTTATGGATATTTACCATGCCAAATGGTTAGCTCAATTTGGGGAGAGTGTCACTAATAAATTAATGAACCAATACACCTTGTCTACCAGGAGACAATATCAATCCCATTGGAAAACCTTCACAACCTGGATTGTAGAGTCAGGGCAAACTACCGCCTCAGGGGCTTTAATTTTCAAATATTTAGACTATCTATTCGAACAAAAACATTTTTCAGTAACCACTCTAATAAATCATTTGTCTGCCATTAGAACCCCCTTTTTTGATCTCACTGGCCTTTCCATACCGCAGGCGGAGGAGAAAGGTTTTATGAGGGCGTGTTTCAAGCTACGCCCACCGCCCCGTCAGCTCATGCCCACTTGGTCGCTTGACAAAGCCTTATCAGTACAGTAGGGTCCCGCATAAAACGTGTTCAGATAAAACGAGCGACCTAAAATATTAATATTTAATTTTTGATCAGAACGAATGTGATCACATAAAACGAGTCCGCCGCCAAAGTGGGGCAAATCCGAGGAGTTTTCATATAGAGCGCCGAAATATCGTACGCTCCTGACGGAAATTTACGCTTCCAGTGAACATTGACGATATTGGGCCGCCAAAATGCCGTGTTCACATATAACGAAATCGCATAAAACGCCCTCGTTTATCGACCAATTACTCGTTTTATGCGAGACCCTACTGTACTTCAATCGCGCAAATATAATAATGCGCCGGATTTTGATTCACTTTTGAAAAAGGCTGTTTTCCTCATGGCTCTAGCCACCGGAAACAGGGTGTCTGAGCTGGCGGCGATGAGCAACGAACCTAATTGCCTTAGGTTTGGGAGACTGCGCGATCATGTGCAAATCGCACCGTCTCCCACATTTATAGCTATGAACGAACATTCTGAAAATTTATTTTCTGAATTTTCCGTCCCGGCTTTAAAGAGGGGCCTCACTCATCACCTTTTATGTCCTGTGCAAGCACTCACAATGTTTTTGAGGGCTGCGCAGCCTTGCTAACCAGGTGCTTTATGGGTCAACCGGACAGGTAAGCGTGTTACAAAACGAAAGTTAGCTTCCTTGCTTGTGGACGTTATTAGGGAAAGTAATCCCGGCGTGATAGGCAGGGCTCACGATATCAGGAAATGGGCAGTCTCTCTCAGATTTCTACAAAATTTCTCAGTAGAGGACATTGCTAATACTCAATTATGGGCTTCCAATCATACGTTCCTAACACGCTACCTGTCCGTCGCCCTAGATAAACCAAAGCGTACCTGTGTAGCTTTACGTCAACGGGTACAGTAGGTAATGTTCTATTAAGTTAAGTTTTGCTGTTAAAAAGGGGGGGGGGGGTGCGGAATAGTCCATATCCCCTCTGTGCCCCTGAAGATTGTGATGAATCACGAGCTGTGATAGGACAGGTTCTACAGTCCAATATTAATTTTATGATTAATTCTAAGAAGATATCTCACATAGTTGCAACTATGTATGTTTTTTACAAGATTGTACAAATATATATTTAATGTACAAATAGTTTTAAGAATGGAATGAATAACTACTGCAGAGTTACAATTCTCGGGAACACATGTGTGTCCCACATTATCATGCATACTTAGTTTCTTACAGTAGATCCTCTGGAAAAAGGCAAACTAGGCCTGTGTATCCAGCTCAGTACCAGTACTTGCACTGCTGCGGTCGTTCACGGTGTTGGCGGCGGCGGTAGCAGACGCAACATTTTTACTATTCTGTATTTTTGTTTTATAATCAAACTTCAAATCTTGTCTTCCCATGCTTTATCAAGATTACTTTCAAACTCCCTTATTGATTCGGAATCGACTACATACTGGGGCAGTGCGTTCCACTCATTTACCACTCTATCACAAAATGAGTTCTTTGCCTTCTCAAGCCTATTTCTTTCTTTGTAAATTTTCTTAGAGTGGCCTCTCGTTCTTGTTCCCTCCCGCATCAAGAAGAGCCTGACACTATCTTAAAAGTCTCTATCATATCCCCTCTCTTTCTCCTATATGCCAGTGTCGGAAGCCCCAGTGTCCTCAACCTCTGCTCATAGCCCGCGTTCTTCAACGTTGGTACTAGCTTACTAGCTCTCCTCTGCACTTTCTCCACTGCTTCAATATCCTTTACCATATATGGAGCCCACACCTGGTTCGCATATTCCAGGTGCGGCCTAACCAGCGCTGTATAGAGATTCCTGAAGATTTCTTCGTCAAGTGACACAAATGTCCTCCTTATCAGCCCTATAATTCTATTGGCTTTGTTTATCTTTTCCGCTAAATGTTCTGAGAAATTTAACTTATTGTCTATCACTACTCCTATATCCTTTTCTGCATTCACTTCCTCCATCACTTCATACATACTATATCCTACCATGTCTATCTTGCTTGTCCCAATCTGCATGTACTTGCATTTTTTTGGATGAAAAGGCATTAACCAATGCTCAGACCATCCCTTCATGCCCTCCACATCTCCTTGATGCAAACCCAGATCTTCCTTACTCCTCACTCTTCTATACAGCTTAGTGTCATCCGCATACAGGTATACCCAGAGGTGGGCGCGCTCCGGTGGGATCGGTAATGCGGCAGCGCTCCGCGCTCATCAGACATAAGGTAATGCGGCAGCGCTCACACGCTCCTTTTGTCAGCAGACCCGATGCGCTTCCCGCTCCGCGCTCCCAAAAATAGGTATATAAAAAACAAAACAAACAAAACAGCTTCTAGAAGTTATTTAATTATTTACCTTTGTCCTTCACTTTGTCCTTTGTCTTTCACTTCACTAAATTCCAAGAATTCAAAACATTCAAAAAACCTCAAGTCATGGTGTCTTTCTGAAGTTTAATTGTTTAAGTTTCTCACTTTCTCAGTTTCTGTTATTCTTTATGTCATATCAATGAATCAAATGTCAATGATATGATATGATTGATATCATTGCAAATGTCAATGATATATGATTGATATCATTGTGAGTTTGTGACATTGTGACTGTCCATTGCTATCTATGATATGACAAAGAATTACAGAAACTGTCCAAACTGAGAAACTAGGTCCGAAACTGCCAGGTCCGACGGTATATAATTTATAATAATTATATATATACGGCCGGGACTAGGGTCTTGTCAGATGTCAGTTGTCACGCCCAGTGCCAGGTCCGTATATAATTATATACTGACTCGCCGAAAAAAAATCGTAGCAGCGAAACGACTGCACCTATGGCTTTCATATTTTTAGTTTTTTACCACATGTACCTTACCCTTCTGCTTACCCACCACGGCACCACCACTACCCCAAACCCCTCCTCCCACCCACTCGCTGACTATCGGTCGCCTCACAAGGAAAAAAAAAGAAAATCTGTGGCGGCGAAACGATTGCACCAATCGGTTCCATATTTGTGTGACAAGTGCCTTACCCATATGCCTTCCCTCCACCACACCCCCAACTGCCTCCCACAACCCACTTCCAGCGTATCCGTACGAAGAAAAGGAAAACAAATAAAATCTGTGGTGGCAAAACTACCTCACCAATCGGCTTCATATTTGTAACACGAGTCCATTACGCTTCTACCTTCCCCCCACCATCCCCCAAACCACCCTCCCACCCATACATTCAAGTAACATTCCGATAGTATCGATACAATAAAATGATAAAAGTCTCTGAAGTCTATAGTGTCTTTTGACTATCAGACAGTCAGACAGGCTCGGGCTATACCACTGCCAGACTTGCCCTTCGTAAGCCGTAACTTGCCCGTAAGGTTTACTTTGCGTTAGCAAAAGCCAAAAAAAAAATAATAACAAGTTAACAACTGTAACACTGTCAGTCTGTCACTATCATAGTATCACTGTATCACAGTTCACTAACACCGTGAGTAACACCGTACGAACGGTACGATGACTGTACACGATAATGACGTTCTTGTACCTGTTGGTGACAGGAAAAATCGCCTCCGGAGCGCCAGAAAGGAGCGCGAATTTCTAGCTGCGCTCCCCGCCTGCACTCCGATTTAAGAATTTTGCCGCTCCTCGCTCCGCGCTCCTCTATATTGGTAATGCGCACCGGATCGCAGAGCGCCAAATGGCGCGCACCTGCCCACCTCTGGGTATACCTCACTTCCATTAGTTATAACTTCAGGTAAGTCGTTGATAAATATAACGAACAGCAGTGGTCCCAACACAGATCCCTGAGGTACCCCACTTGTAATTTCCCTCCACCCCGAGCCTATTCCATTCACCAGTACCCTCTGTCTCCGATCTTTCAGGAAGGCTTCTATCCATTTCACACATTTCTCCCCTATATTATAGCTTCTAACTTTCTCTATTAACCTTTTATGTGGGCCCTTATCAAAGGCCTTCATAAAATCGCAATATACCACGTCTATTACATCACCATCTTCTAGAATTTGCATCCAATCATCTACCACCTTAATTAGCTGTAGTACCGTCGACCTCCCCGGCAAGAATCCGAACTGTCTCCCACTGAAAAGTTGGTTTGACTTCATATGTTCCATTATTCCTTCTCTAATTACCGTTTCCATTAGTTTACACACAACACTTGTCAAACTGACTGGTCTATAATTCCCTGGTTCATTTCTCTTTCCCTTCTTAAATATAGCTGTTATGTTCGCCTCTCTCCAGTCCATCGGGATTTGTCCTGTATTAAACGATACCTCAAATAACATTTTCAATGGCTCTACTAACATCTCACCTCCTTCCTTTATGATTCTTGGGTGTATCCCATCCGGTCCCGGGGACTTACTTCTGTTAATTTTTTCTATAGCCCTTCTTATTCTAGCATGGGAAAACTCTATTAGTTCTAGTGCCGGTGCCTGTTTGATGGGAATAGTAGGCACTACATCATCCGACTTCACTGTTAGTACCCCACCAAAGTATTTCCCCAGCACCTCTGCTTTCTCCTTATCAGTCTCCGCTCTACTCCCATCATCCAACCCCCCTACCAGCTCTGGGATCCCTACTCTTCTTGTTAACTTTTCCTGAATGTACTTCCAGAATATTTTTGGATTATCCTTCACATTTCTAGCAATCTCTCTCTCCCTCTCCTTGTCTCCCACCTTATTTTATTGTTTATTTGTCTGCGTTCCAGATCTACTTCTTTAGCTTCTATACTAGACCCCCTGTTCTTTTTTAACAATTTTAGTCTTTCCCACAATCGTTTCTTTCTTCTAATCAATGTCGAAAGCTTTCTTTTCATTGGCAATTCTGGGTTCGTTCTTTTCCTCAATTTTGTTTTATCCTTATATTCCCTTACTGGTACACTTTTGGATACAGTTTGACTCTAATTTTCCTCCACATTCCTTCAGCATCTTCACCGTTCAAGTATTCCCCCCAGTCAATGTCCAAACACCGTCTCAGCAGCTCATAATCTGCTCTATCATACATGTATATTTTTCTATTGCTTCTATTATCCCTCTCTGTTTTAATATTGCAACTAAAGCTTATACAGGCATGGTCACTACGACTTATAGGGCTATCCACATTGACATGTTACTCATCCTACTCATTGCTAAAAATCAAATCAAGTACAGTGAACCCTCAAATTACGCGCAATTTATCTACGCAAAATAAAACTACGCTCTAACCACAATTGAGGAAACAAATACGTAAGTACGCTCAAATTAAATGTACGCGGCGCTGAGCAAAAAAATAACCCTCCAACGTCATCACTGTTGACTGTGGAGAGAGACACGTCTCCCGTACCAAACTATTATGTATCTATAAAGCACAACAGGATATTATGAATCTATTAAAAGACTGTTCTTCATTTTACATTGCATGTATCATTTATTGAGCTAACAAAATCGGAAATGGAAAATCTGTTTCTGTTCGGTAGTTGGAGGCGAGATTGTTTACACTTCTTTCGAAAGTAGCTTCAAAGCCCACTGCTCTCCCCTGGCTAAATGATGTGAAGCCAATTCTTTAATATGTATATGAGCTATTGAACTATCTCACTTGACACTATGTAGGCTATATGAAACTATAGGCTATACAGGGTGTATTACTTTTCGACTCAAAACTTTACCAGTAAGCCTAGGCGGCTAGGCCTATTATTTCGGTCGATCCGTTTCGGGCGCAGATCCGGCATTGCTCAACCACTACCAGTGTGAGTTAATTTACGTTTGTGTATTATTTGTATACATTAAATGTATTTTGTGTGGTAGATTAGGTTATGAAAACATATTTGTACAGTAATATGTTATATATTTGTGGATTTTAGGTGATGAAAGGTAGAAATAGTACAACTTTCGGTCGGACCCAGACCAATACCTATTTTCCCCATTTATATTTAACTCCCATGTACGCGCCGACAGCACAGTACGCATCCCACGCGTAGTTTGAGGGTTCACTGTACACTCCCCTGCGTCCCATCTCTATATCTTGTCATCTCTGTAATATGTTGCGTTAAAAAACAATCTCTCACTTTCTCTATAAACTTGTTTTCCAGGCTACCCTGTCCCGCTGGAGTAGTACAATTTGCCCAGTTGATCCTTGGCAAATTGAAATCTCCAATCAAAATCTTATATTTGTTCTCTCTATTATCTATTTCCTCCATTGCTTTCAGTAGGTTATCATCCTCTTCCCTACTATTATTTGGGCTTCTATATATAGAGGCAATTAGAATTGATCCTCTTGCACATTTTACTATCTATCTATCTATCTATTGCCTGACGCCGTGATCCCCGAAGGGGTGGCCACGAACGAACCGCCCCCAGTCAGTCGACGCCCCTCCCCCCAACCAGCACCGCCTTCGTTCATGTAGTTCCTCACTCCATCCTTCCACCTCATATTCGGTCTACCTCTCCCCCTCTGTCCCTCCACCTCGCTCTCGTACACCCTCTTAGTCATTCTCTCGCTTTCCATACGTTCCATATGGCCGAACCATCTCAAGTTGTTCCTTTTCACACTTTCCAGCACATCTACCTCCACACCACACCTCCTTCTTACTTCCTCATTAGTCTGTCTATCCCTCCATGTAACTCCGCACGCACTCCTTAAGTAATTCATTTCCACTGCTCTCACTCTTGGTCTGAGTCTCTCAACCAACGTCCATGCTTCGCTTCCGTAAGTCAGTGTCGGGATTACCACACTGTCATGCAAGGACTTCTTCACTTCCATACTGACCACCCTATTTCTTGTTACTGCTTTTAGCGTTCCTACAACCCTCTTCCCCTGTTGTACCCTCTCCCGCACCTCTTCATCTATAGTCCCATCTTTACTCAACACACTGCCCAGATACTTAAAAGAGTTGACGATCTCCATAGCCTGACCGTTCAGCTTCACCTCACACTCTGTGACTTCACCCCTTTCGAAGACCATAACCTTGCTCTTCCCCGTATTTACCTTCAAATTCCGTTTTTCGCACACTGTTCCAAACTCATTTACCAGACCCTGCAACTCCCATTCATTATCACTTATCAGAACTGTATCATCCGCAAACAGCAGTATAGGTAGCTTCCACTCAATTCCCTCCCTTTTCAGCGATACACCAACATCCACTGCTCTTGATAGTATTTCTTTCATAACTCCATCCATATATACAGTAAACAACCACGGGGACATCACACACCCCTGTTTCAAACCAACATTCAGGTCAAAGAACTCGCTCTTCAATACTCACAATACTGCTGTCTCATATCCACCTCATTAACCTTGATCTCTTTTCTTATATAAATAAACAGTCCTCCTCCGACCTCTGCTCTAATAGCATTCCTCTCATATAACTCAAAACCCTCCAAACTATACTCCACCAGTTCCCTTTCAATTCTAGCATTTTTTGGTCTTACTTCCTGTAAGGCTATGACATCAGGTTTTTCCTCTTTATCCTGCAACCTACATATCAGTTCTCTTTTCTTGTCCTGGGTAAACACATCCACATTACTAAACATAATCCTTAATCCATCTACCATTCCTTCAGCAATTACACCATCCCGCTCCTCCTGTCCGTACCCTACTCCCCCCTTAGCACTACTGGGTCTGCCACTTTGTCTCCTGTCTCTCCCTGTTCACCTCCTCCGTCACAACTCTTATCACTTCTCTTCCCTCCCTGATCTCCCCCTCCCTTCTACTCTTATAAACCACTTCTTCAATTTTCCGTCCCTCACTCTCCAGTAAACATTTCTCTTATCCTCCTCACTCACGATCTAATGTAAAGATCTGACCATGAGCAAGCAGTTTCTTAATGTCACGCACTGCTTGCAAATCTTGTATACTTTTATATATATTGTTTGCATACAATAAAACTTAAAAAATGTTACTTGGATTCTTCGTCCCTAAGGTTAGGATATTTTACGAATGTCCCGCCTCCAGTCTTGCTAATCAGGCGAAGTCGTCAATGATGAAGGGGCCCTATTAAATTATAGGTTTGATTCCCATAGGGAAGTAGAGAAAACCTAATATTTAGTAGGGCCCCGTAATCATTGACGACACTGTCCCTCCCGACCATCCCACTTCCCATTCGTTGATTTCTATAGTTTATTCTTGGTATATCAGTGAAGGAAGACGATGGCCGCTAGAGGGCCTAGTGTTGGGGAAGCGAAACATGAGAAATCCACGCATATGGCAAGTCATATGATAACAGATATTAAGTTCTTTTTTCTTTTTTATATTTTACATTTTTTTTCTGTAGGGTACCCGATCAAAATGACGATCCCGTAAGGGAATTAAGCGTGCACTTATGACGAGTACTCCAGGCTAACTTCCGCGCGGGCTATTCAAAATGCTGACGCGGGATGTTGAATGGAGACTATTATACTAATAGGCGAAGTCGTCAATGATTACGGGGCCCTACTAAATATTAGGTTTTCTCTACTTCCCTACGGGAATCAAACCTATATTATGGTAAGTTGGCTACCTACTATGTTTATAAAATATAATAAGTAACTCACTGTAATGTTAAGTAAATGATTGTAGGCTAGGCTATATCGGCGATTTCGGTCACTCAGAATCTTGGCGCTTCAAATCGAAATGCTTTGAAAGTCATAAACAACAACTTTATTTATTTATTTATATATCACATGAAAGTCATAAACAACAACTTTATTTATTTATTTATATATCACATGGCCTGTCAGGGAACTGGCGAGGTTCGGATAATGACAGGTCTTATATGGGGGAGATTACTGTATGTATAAATGTGTCCCACAACCGATATAAATGTACCAATTAATACGGAAATTCGGCGGGTGACGCCCATAAGTAATTATTCCCATAAACTATGTTGTTTGAAATTTGTGAATTTAAAATTTGCGAGGTCGCATGTCGCCCATATTCTCGCAAATTTGGAGGATGGACTGTACCTTCGCATGGCGGGCACTTTCAAATACCATAGCTGCGCAGTTAAGAGGTTAAGTACTCGAAGCTGTGAAAGCAGTAACAAAGATGGAGATATCTAAAAGAGGGGTATGAGAAATTGTACAAGCAGCATAAGTTTAATAATGAAATGTAGAAATAATGGCAAGCTATCAAATAATGCACTGTGAAAGTGAAAATAAAGATGAAATATTTTGACATGTAGGCCGTACGCTGTTGTAGTACAAAAGTACCTGTCTACCGTTAGAATAAACACTAGTGTTGCCATATGGATAGAGCTGCCAATACGTATTTATTTATGATTAACGATACCAAAAAATGAATAATTGTATTGATACATACTTTAGGATACAACATTTTCACTCATGTGATATATATATCAAATACTGCCTTCACATTACTTCATCATGTACGAAATACATCAGGGTAAGTTAAATATAGGCAATATCAAAGCAGATTTAATTATCGCGGTCAAGTTTCTCTCTCGCAAACAAAAGAGAGAGGCGAAAGGGTTTGCCATCAAGCTCCTAAAGCTTGAAATATCTTACACAGCTTTGTTTACAATCTTGGATCAACATTTAAGGCAAACCAAGACTGGTGATGGGCTGGTCTATCAGAGTGAGAACTGAGCGATCTCTGCCATACCCATAGCTTACTCTGACTGTTCCTTTTACTTATATATCTTCTAGATCTCGAGTGACGGCGTCTCTTCCGTGGATTGACCTCCCAATCTATCAAGATTGGAAGCCAAAACGTCACATTTTTCCCTTGCCCTTCAACTTTCTCTTCATAATTGCTGAAGGGCACAGGGCCCTGGGTGGGGCTTTAGTTTCCCGGGCGTTTCCGCACCCTCCTCAGCTCCCCGCCATGGAGTGGCTTCGGTCACCCAGGCTTTATTGTGGTCGGCAGGGAGGGTTCTGTGGGGGCGCTCGGTTATGGCCTTGGCCATGCTCGGGGCCTTGGGGCTGTTCGGCCAGGCAGCTTGGGGAACAACAACAACAACAACAACAACAACAACAACAACAACAACAACAACAACAACAACTGTGTAGTATCAATCATGCTTTAACATGCTTTAGACAGTGATAACATGGAATGGGATTTTGTATGAGCTATGCCATTTAAGTACAGTACCAGTAAGAGGTCTCTCTTGCAGAATGAATCAAACATACATAAATTTAAATACCGAGTGTTCCACACGATGTGCGGTTCGGTCTCACATCCTAATGGCGGCATTACAAGCAGAGCTGTCTCACTTGTCAGGTTATTTACTTTGAGATCAGAGTGTATAGCTTGATCCAACGTCTTTCTAGGTCTTCCGCTCAGTGCGCAGGAGTGATGTCTTTACAATGAAGAAAGTGTGCCTTTCGATTTTGGTCTCTGGCTTTTACTTTCCCACAATTTCAAAATAAAATTTCTGTTTCACATAAGTAGCTACCGTAATGAATAGTGAAACAATTAAGAAATAAGTTTTCTTTTTATTACATGAGCTGATATTTTAAAGTTTACTATACAGTACTGTATATGAATATCTTTGAATAGCTAAGTATAATGAGTGCTATTGAATCAAAACTGACACTCATGATAATAGAAACACCAGCCTCTCCTTAATTATCATCAACATAATAAGAGAAGAAAGACATATTTAGCATCCATGTGAGAGCCTCAAGTTTAAAAGCACAATAGGTAATCTAAATTGACTACATACCGATTCCTGATTAAGTCCGTTGGCAATAGCAGAGTCCTCAGTCTTTATAGTTGGAGTTACTGCTGTAGTCCCGAGGGAAGAGTTGATAGCTGCTGATGCCAGAGTTGCCAGTGGATCGGTTGTGTCGCCAGCCTCTCCCGTTGTGTTGGCGTTATTTTCGTTCTGTCCGTCCGTCTCCATGGGTTCTTGTTTGATGCCGTTTTCACCTTCTGCATTCTCTTCTTTCTTTCTGTCACCTTCTTCCGCTGTTTTTGCCTCAGGATTCCCTGTAACCAGATTGGATTAATGATTCAATACTTTTAAGAATGCAAGTACAGTACTGTACTGTATTGAGATCAGTGTTTCTATATTTTTATACTTTAACCCTCACAGACCGGTTACGCATTCTATAAGATATCCCCGAAACCCGGGCGATCTGGCCGAAAAACGTCTTTAACTGGCTACCTGTATCTTTGTTATTTTAACTGCTACCGAATTCCCACACATCTCAAAACGTAGATGTGTTTCGTACCTGTAGACTGGCGTTGAGTAGAGCTCTCTAAGTCAACTGGTTCAGTTGTGATGACAATTTCCGTGGAGAGAGTTTCGAGGCGATGTTAGCAATATGACACACTTTTCAACACTAAATCTGTCTTAGCAGACCACACAATAACAAACTCCGATCTTCTTCTTGTGTTTGGAGGTGCGCGACTTCGCTCCGACCGGCTGTGTTTACATGCGTCGGACGCACGGCTTTCAAAACAAGCTTAATAGGCTGCTTGGATTACAGTGCTCAAGAGCCCATCCGTGTTTTGGGCCCTAGTTTGTTATGGAACTTATGGGTGCCTCAGATCCCTTCCGGGAACCAGGGGTTAAGTCTAAAGTTCTGAGATTGACATAATGTTTCTATTTTTCATTCATAAATTTATTTTATCCTATTAAAAACATTAACAGTACTTTATCATCTTGTGGTGCCACTGAAGAGCTCTCATCATAATGCTAGAATCGTTATACAGTTAGTCGTGACCTATCATTATAAACATAACTTTAATTACCCTCTTTCGTAGGGTCGGTAGTAGCTCCTCCAGTGTTCTGCGCAGTATTGTTCGCTGCATTTTCACTGTTCTGCTGTTCCCCTTCCGCTGGCATGATTAACCCCGCCTCTGCTGCCAGAGCCGCTAGCGCTGCATCTGATGTGACCGGTCCATCTCCCGCGCCGGCTATGGACGTGGTGGGCTGACTTGTACTGCTGGTGACACTACTGGTGGTGGTGGTGGTGGTGGTACTGGCTTGTGAGGTTACTAGTGTCACCGTCTTCTGTCCTCCAGCTGTTGTTACTTGTACTGTTACAGGTTTACCCCCAATGGTCAACGCCTGTGCACAAAAAAGAACGATGGTATATGATGATGATAATGATGAACTATTTTTCTATTAGCCTGCTAAGCCAAAGCCCTCACAATGTTAGTGAAGAATGGTAAAATATAAAGTAAACATATGGAGTTTAACTAAATATAATATTCTGGATGACTAAGAATAAAATTTTAAGTCAAATGGAACACTAGCTGATACTTAACAAATCCAACAAAGAAAGCTTGAAAGCGTGCATCCAAAAGCAGTCCTGTGCATGTTAAAGTTTTGCTCCAAAAGTCTATCATTTAATTACAATTTAAAACTTGCAAAACAAACCAAAACAGAAACCGCACAATATAAAAACAAAACAACTTATCAAAACCACTATGTGGAAATAACGCATTGAAGAAATAGCAAACAATATTATGAAATATAAAAACAAAAAATCCAGGGGAAGCAATAGTAACCTTGTATCCGACTCATATACTCTCTTTGTAAGCCTTTCATCTCCCATTCATTCAACATGTCCATGTGGTGGGCTGGATCTATCAGAGTGAGGGTTGGTGTCCTCTACTTCCCATAGCTAGTTCTGACTTTACCTTTTTCATCAGTCTTATTTCTATCTTTCTTCCTGAGAATGGTGAAGGCAGTGGGGCCATAATGGTGTGACCCATGGTTCCCTAGTGTCTTACTCTCACAGCCTACTGCCACAAGTCGGCCTTTCTCTCTCGTGTAGGGATGCAGCGACCCCACCGCCTGCCACTTCGGTGGTGCAGTCAGCCTCTGTAGCAGTTACGGTGATTTCTTGTTACTGCCTTATTGTAGCATGGTTAAGGCTGGTGTGGTGCGATTTCGCCAGGTGCAAGTGCTTCAGGGGGGCTTTATTGAGTTTTGCTAAGACACTGTTAGCGCTATACCAACATCAGCCACAGTGATAACATGATGGGGCGTTGTTGTGGCAAGACTTTGTTGTACTGTGCTGCAGTAAAGACTGTAGTCACCATGTTATGATTGCTGTGCACTGTGTGCAGTACTATGATTGTACCATGGAAGCCACATTCACTGTGGACAGTTGCGGTCTTTAAACCCGTATTTATGTATGTATGTATACCAGCACAGCACTCTTCTGTCCACTCTGGCTGACAAGGGTTTCTGCTGTCTCACTCTCCTACGTACCTCTTCATTCCTCAATCTGTCTCTATGAGTCACTCTATATATACTGTACTCCTCAAGCAGTTCATCTCCATCACATCTAGCTTTCTTCTCTCTTGTGTCTTCAGAGCCCATGCCTCAGCCCCATACATCACTGTTGGTACAACTACCCCTTGATACATTGCACTTTTAGCTTTCATTCCAAGATTTCTCACCTTCCACATACAGTACTTCCCATTGCTCCGAAAACTTTCCTTCCTTCACATACTCTCTGTTTTACCTCTATTTCCACATCTGCGTCCTTGCTTATCACTCCTCCTAGATATTTAAAATACTCTAGCATTTCCCCATCCAGCCGCACATCTAGATTCACCCTACGAGCACCTCTATTACACACCATCACTTTACTTTTATTGACATTCACCCCCAGCTTCCTCCTCCCACATGCCACACCAAACTCTTTACACTACTCGCTGCAGTTTCTCCTCAGAATCCGCTACCAACGCTGTGTCATCAGCAAACAGCAATTCGTTCAACTCCCAATCTCTACCATTCTTTCCTACTAAAGCCAATCCTCTACCTATAGTTCTCATTTTCACCTCCCTCACCACACCATCCATATATACATTAAACAACCACGGTGACATTACACAACCCTGTTGCAGACCTACATTTACCTCAAAGAGTCAAACCATTCACTCAACTCATTTCCTACTCTAACGCACGCTCTGCTCTCTTCATAAAAACTTGTGACTGCGCTTAACAAATTTCCTCCAATTTCATAAATTCTGTGCACCTTCCACATTGCCTCTCGATCCACACAATCATAATTTTTTTCCAAATCCATAAAAGCCCAAAATATCTCCATATGCTTCTCTAAATATTTCTCGCATTGCTGTCTAACTGCAAAAATCTGATCCACACACCCTCTTCCCCTCCTAAAACCGCACTGCTCTTCACCTATTGCACCTTCTGTACCCTTTATTATCCTTTCTATCAACACCTTGTCATACAGCTGTCCAACAACTGATAATAAAATAATACCTCTATAACTTGAACACTCCTGCCCGGTCTCCCTTCCCACTGTACAATGGCACAATACATGCACTCCTCCAGTCTAGTGGTACCATTGACCCAACAAAGCACACTATGATTAATGATCAGCTTGTGAGTGTTAACTTTGGCAATGAGGCACTAGAGATGGTTGACAAATTTTACTAATTGGGAGATACCACCTCGTAACTATCGCCAAAATTAGATGCGGCTGGGGAAAGTTCAGAGAACTGTTGCCACTACTCACTATGAGAAGACTCTCCCTTCCCTTGAAGGGAAAGGTGTATGCTTCATGTGTTAAAAGCGCAATGACATAAGTCTCAGAAACGTGGCCTGCCAAAGTGGATGATATCAACAGAATGGAACGCAACAAGATGAGAATGGTGAGATGGATATGTGGGGCCAAACTGCAAGACAGGATATCTAGTGAAGAGTTGAGGAGATGTATAGGCATCAAGAGTATCAGTGATGACATGCGTACTAGTAGGCTTGGATGGTTCAGGCATGTGGAGAGGATGGATGAACTAAGTTGGGTGCAAGTCCGTGAATATGGGGTAGCTGCACCAATAAGAAGACCAAGAAAGACGTGGGATCAGGCCTTATGGTCTGATCTTTAAAAAAAAAAAAAAAAAAAAAAAAAAAACAAAAAAACATGCGAGGCAGCTTTGAATAGGGCTGCCTGTAGCACCGCCACTAGGACATGAGACCTGAACCGCACTCCGTGTGAAGCACTCGGTCTTTAAATTTATGCATGTATGAATGTATTATGTATGTAATGAGTTGCAATAATATGCTGTAGGCCTACCTTCAAAATGTGTTTTCGAGTATCCAAGAACCACCGAAGACAAGAATGGCTCGAAGAACAGCTTAAGACAAGCTACTAAGGCCAAGAATAGCTTAACCCTTCCGCCTCGGCAGTCTTCTTACACTCCGTACCCACGGAATCGGCGCGTGTTGGGTGTTAATGCCATATTTTTGTAATAGCTAAGCAATGGTAATAGGTACAAAGATAAATGCGGGGGTTAAGAACCACCTACGACAAAAAATGAAATTGTCAGACGCTGACATTCCTCAAATTTTTTAAACATGTTTAAAACATTTTTGCCGCTCTAAGACCTGCTACGACACTTATGAAACATCATGAAAAATTCTTGAGCTTCACCCCAATTGACCAAGAATAGGCTAAGAACAGCAGATTGTGCAGATCATGAAAGTGGGAAAGGGGCTATATAACTGACACACAGAAAGAAGTAATTTCAATACCCAATACTTCGCTGTTGGTGCACAAGGAGTAACAAAGATTTGCACACATCTCTCTTGATCAAAATAAACAAATATACCACTGCATTAAAATTTACTGGCTAAAATTTATTGATGAGTATGGTATTTTACTAAATAATATGAAATGCAACTATAACCATAATAAAATATGTGGACCTGACCTGCTGTCCACTTTGTAGTAAGCCCTGTGCTGGAACAGCAATAATTTGTCCCGCGGCGGTGTTGAGAAGTGTGGTGCTAGCCCCCACACCAGCCACCCCGGTCTTGGCAGCGATGGTGACTGTCTTGGTGTTAGCTCCAATCCCCGCTGCAGCTCCACCTGGACCCCCTGCCACAGTAATGGTCATGGGTTTGGAGATGGCTTGTGTGGTGGTAGTTGTACTGCCTCCCACACCACCCGAGGACACCATGATCATCTTTACTCCACCACCACCAATCTAAAAATAATACAAATGAAATACTAATAAATAAATACTGTAAATATAAAATTGATGAAAGGAGAAAACAAGGCTTTAGAAAATATGGCATGTTACGGTATATTATTCGGCAAAGAACAATTACCAGGTCAGTGTTCCTCGCCTAGTTAACTTCAGAGGTACTGTAGTCTCTTGCCTCGGAAATTGACCATGCGAGAATTACATCAATGGCTGGGATTGTATCAAAACGTTTTCTATAAACAATATACTGTATACAGTCCGACCGCACTACAGTAGCCTATTTGTGCTTAGGTCGTGACAGACATCCTACGTGGATAATGAGTCGGCCAATATACTGTATACAGAATGTATACAGTCCGACTGCACTACAGTATTTGTGCTTAGGTCGTGACAGACATCCTACGTGGATAATGAGTCAGCCAATACTTGATTTACATTCAACATGTGTTCTTATGGGAATAATTCCAGGTCGTACCAGTCGCGACCAACTTTCACTACTCAAGAGCCCCATTATGACCTACCTTCCTAAAATAAGATGTACCGATCGCAGTCAATGTGTTATCATTGGCGGTTCAATTATTATGTTTTTTACACCAACTGACTTCACATCTAAACTAAATTAATGAAATCAACAAATACATGTGGCACTCCGAGGACTCGAACCCAGGATACTCACATCGAAATTCCGCGCACTATGCATTACGCTATCAAGACAGTTAAAGAAATATGGACAAGCCTACTATTTATTATGCAGTTTCGAATCCTGCATATTAATCTGAGCATGTACATATATTTCAACTGCGCTATGGTAGCCTAATGTATAGACGAATGGAAGGAGTAATTAATGGGGCACTTAACCCTTAGGAAGGCCATCATTGTTAAACTTTAGGGTGCCTCAGGGATCAGTTCTTGGCGCTGTGTTGTTCATAATTTGTACCTCCTGCCTTTCACCTCTACTGGATGCACATAGTGTTAAGTATCATATATATTGATATACTGTATGGTGATGGGCTGGTCTATCAGAGTGAGAACTGAGCGATCTCTGCCATACCCATAGCTTACTCCGACTGTTTCTTTTACTTATATATTTTCTAGATCTCAAGTGACGGCGTCTCTTCCGTGGATTGACCTCCCAATCTACCAATATTGGAAGCCAAAGCGTCACATTTTTCCTTTGCCCCTCAACTTTCTCTTCATAATTGCTGATGGGCACAGGGCCCTGGGTGGGGCTTTGGTTTCCCGGACGTTTCCGCACCCTCCTCAGCTCCCCACCAAGGAGTAGCTTCGGTCACCCAGGCTTTATTGTGGTCGGCAGGGAGGGTTCTGTGGGGGCGCCCAGTTATGGCCTTGGCCTTACTCGGGGCCTTGGGGCTGTTCAGCCAGGCAGTTTGGGAAGAAGAAGAAGAAGAAGACGAAGACGAAGACGAAGACGAAGACGAAGACGAAGACGAAGAAGAAGAAGAAGAAGAAGAAGAAAAAGAAGAAGAAGAAGAAGAAGGGAATTTTCATCACTCTTGTCTGATTTAAAGATATGGATGACCAGAAGGAAGCTTAAACTGAATGACAAGACTGAGATTTTTGTCATAAATGGTAATCTGAGGAATAGTGTCCTTGAAGATTTTGGATCTCAATAAAGATGCAAGTCCATGAATGTGGAGGGAGCTGCACCAAGGGGCGGACCAAGAAAGACGTGGGATCGGACCTCGCGGTCTGATCTTAAATCAAAGAACCTGACAAGTGAGGCAGCTCTTAACAGGGTTGCCAGGAACGCCGCCATGTGGAGCACTAGGTCTTTAAATGTGTTTGTATGTATACAAAGGAAATCAAGCAACAACAGGTCTAGTGACCCTTCTAGGCTGCTTGTCCTCCAAAACACTGAGGATCAAGTGTCCAACCAGTGGTTTAGAGTGGGTAAGGGAACATTGGTAAGGGAACTACTGCCCTGGAACTAATGTCCGTGGCAGGATTAGGAAGTTAGTAGGGGACAGATGGGTTAGTAACTGAGGGGGGGATAAAATAAAGTTATTCATTTACATAGTTGGGGAAAGCACCAGGAACAGATGGAGTGTGTGGGGAAATGTTGAGGTATGGTGGTGAGATAGTGATAGAATGGGTATGGAAAATGTGCAAACTTGCATGGGAGAAGGGGAGTACACCCGATGACTGGAAGACTGGCATAATAGTCCCCCTATATAAGGGGAAAGAGGAGTGTGTGGTAACCACCGAGGAATATGTCTTCTAAGCGTAGTAGGGAAGGTATACAGTAGGGTAGTGATTGAGAGAGTGAGAACGGAGAAATGGATAGGCGACGAGCAGGGATGTTTTAGGAAGGGAAGAGGATGTGTAGATCAGATTTTTACCCTGAATTGTGTTGTGGAGAAATATCTGGAGAAGAAACAAAAGGTGTATGTTGCCTTTATGGATTTGGAGAAGGCCTATGACAGAGTGGATAGAGAAGGTTTGTGGAAAGTACTTAGAATATACGGAGTAGATGGCAAGTTGCTGAAAGCAGTGAAGAGCATGTATGAGGGTGCAAAGGCGGCAGTACGTGTGGAGAGTGAGCAGAGCGAGTTCTTTGACCTGAATGTTGGTTTGAAACAGGGGTGTGTGATGTCCCCGAGGTTGTTTACTGTATATATGGATGGAGTCATGAAAGAAATACAGTAGGGGCTCACATAGAACGTGTTCGCATAGAACGACCGACCTAAAATATTGTTCCAAAATTTTCGTTAGGAACGAATGTGATCATATAGAACGATTTCGCCATCAAAGTAGGGCAAATCCGAGGAGTTCTCATATAGAGCGCCGAAATATCGTACAAAACATACAAAATATCGTACGCTCCTGATGGAAATTTACGCTTACAGTGAACATTGACCATATTGGGCCACCAAAATGCCGCGATCACATAGAGCATAATCACATAGAACGGCCTCGTTTATCGACCAATTTCTCGTTCTATGTGAGACCCTACTGTACTATCAAGAGCAGTGGATGTTGGTGTATCGCTGAAAAGGGAGGGAATTGAGTGGAAGCTACCTATACTGCTGTTTGTGGATGATACAGTTCTGATGAGTGATAATGAATGGGAGTTGCAGGGTCTGGTAAATGAGTTTGGAACAGTGTGCGAAAAATGGAATTTGAAGGTAAATGCGGGGAAGAGCAAGGTTATGGTCTTCGAAAGGGGTGAAGTCACAGAGTGTGAGGTGAAGCTGAACGGTCAGGCTATGGAGATCGTCAACTCTTTTAAGTATTTGGGCAGTGTGTTGAGTAAAGATGGGACTATGGATGAAGAACTGCGGGAGAGGGTACAACAGGGGAAGAGGGTTGTAGGAATGCTAAAAGCAGTAACAAGAAATAGGGTGGTCAGTATGGAAGTAAGCGAAGCATGGACGTTGGTTGAGAGACTCAGACCAAGAGTGAGAGCAGTGGAAATGAATTACTTAAGGAGTGCGTGCGGAGTTACATGGAGGGATAGACAGACTAATGAGACCGAATGAGAGGTGGAAGGATGGAGTGAGGAAGTACATGAACGAAGGCGGTGCTGGTTGGGGGGAGGGGCGTCGACTGACTGGGGACAGAGGTGCATGGGGGCGGTTCGTTCGTGGCCACCCCTTCGGGGATCACGGCGTCAGGCAATAGATAGATAGATAGATAGATTCATTTACAAACGCATTCAGTCGCGGGCTTGATGCGAGATATTTGTCTAGGCGAAGTTTAAATGAATAAACAATGCTGCAGTCTATAACGTCTCGGAGGAAGCCAATTCCATAAGTTGACAACTCGATTGAAGAAGAAATTCTTAGATTCGTGTGAGTTAACAGATTTACCAATAATTTTGCAACCGTTTCCCCGCGTGTAATTAGATTGGTCGATAGTGAAGTACAGTAAACCCTCGCTATCTCGGACCTCTAATTCTCGGAAACCCGTACTAGCCGGACTGGCCACGGCCTCTCGGACACGTACAGTCCATCCTCCTATAACACGAGCTCCTACAACGTGATCCTCCTTCAACACGAGGGGGGGGGTCCCGAATTACCTAAACCTCTTATAACCCGAGCCGAAAACATACAACGCGAAATGGCCTTGCCGAGTGCTTAAAATCCGGCGCCTCCTCTTACTGCGCGACCCCCCCCCCCCCACCTACAGCGCGACGGCAAGAGAGCTTCGGAGCTGGCCCAGCTGGGTTGACGGCAAGCTGAAACATCTCACTCAACTTACTGTTTCTTCATTCTAATTTAATTCGGTATATTTGTTTATCCAAACATGATCTTATAATTTACTTGCCTATTATTAGGAAGTAGAGTAATAAGAGCCCACAGTAACGAATATCCAATTGTTGATAATAAATTAATGTCGGACAGTACGTTTGGTTAGATTTTGTCCCCGAAACAACAACAAACCCCAGCTGTGACTATGCTTGGCGGTGAATGTTATTCCGATGAAATGGAAGTTGTATAGCCTAGCCTATATATTTATTAAGCTAAAAAAATACGGAAAAGTGGCAAAATGGGGGGCCCAGTCCCATATAGAATTATCTCCATTTAAAGTGTTATTCCTACAACGCGAAATACCTACAACACGAGGCCCAGTGCCGCCCCTAAACTCGCGTTATAGGAGGATGGACTGTACTTCCGTATGCCGGACATTTCCGTCATCATTCCGACAGTCTCCTACGTTGTCGGATGACGCGCTCACGTCACCAGACAGTAAGGGTGAATATCCAACAAACAGAAGGGACGTCCGACGCCATCTACATCCAGGGCCCAAGCGTCGGAGCTAGGAGCGTCAGTCCGCACCAAGCTCTGTTGTGTTACACATAGATGCGTGCATTTATCAAGTTCGCCATGCCTCCCAAGGATAAGCCTAAGCGTAAGGTGACCTCTATATCACTCGAAACTAAGCTTCAGATGTTGAAGGACCTGGACAGTGAGGACAGTGAGGTGGAGAAGGACATTGAGGTGGAGAAGAACAGTGAGGTGGAGAAGGACAATGAGGTGGAGAAGGACATTGAGGTGGAGAAGAACAGTGAGGTGGAGAAGGGGAGTGAGGTGGTCAAGGACAGTGAGGTGGAGGTGGAGGTGGGGGTAGGGGTAAAAAGGGGATGCTGCAGTAATTAATGCAGTGTTGGGGAGGAGGGGAGGGGGACATCAAGACTACAGACAAGAGCAATGAAGGGGTAAGTGTAATGTAGCCTACTGTACTGTGTTTTGTATTACTTACAGTTTCTTACAGTAGATCCTCTGGAAAAAGGCAAACTAGGCCTGTGAATCCAGCTCAGTACCAGTACTTGCACTGCTGCGGTCGTTCACGGTGTTGGCGGCGGCGGTAGCAGACGCAAAATTTTTACTATTCTGTATTACAGATTATAGGGTTCGAATAGGGTTGTCTTTGTTTTCTAGGTTGATGCGGACGTCTCTCTTGAGGTCGGATTTTTTCCGTAGTCTCCGATTTCATTATTGTCTCGGACGGACATTGGTTAGGTTGGATTTTATCCTCTGTTAGGTCGGACACAAGCCGGACTCGGACATCTCGGATTTTCGGACATTTCGGATTGGGTCTCCCCCCAATTAGTCCGAGATAGCGAGGGTCTACTGTATTTGAATTGAATCGCCTCTTAATCTGCGCTGGGTTAAAGGAAATAGATTTGAATTATCTAAGACGCTCCTCGTATCGTTTGTTCTTTAGGCTAGGTATCATTTTGGTAACTCTACATTGAACTCGTTCTAGCTGGTCTATATCTTTTTGGTAATAAGGGCACCAGGATTGAATGCAGTATTCCAGAAGAGGGTGGACTAAGGAATTGTAAAGGGTTAGGATAACTTCTTTGGATTTATGCTCAAATGACCTGCCTATAAAGCCAATTATTTTGTTTGCTTTCTTAACAACTTCTGAACATTGTTGACTCGGTTTTAGGTTACTCGATATTGTTACTCCCAGATCGGTTTCTCTGTTTACATTCTTAAGCTTAGTGCCATTCATCGAATAGTTTGCTTTCTCATTTTGGTATCCGATATGTAGTACAGTCAGAACCCCCAATTCGCGAGAATAGGGGTGACAGGAGGCATTGCGTATTGTGAATTCGTGTATTGTGGAACTAACTTAAAATGGGAATAATTAGATTGGGTGACATCTCTCAATTATGGCCTATTTTCGAAATTTTTGGCCCTATTTTCGACATTTTTGGCTCTACAGTACAGTCTATATCTTATATATAAGAAGAACAATGAATAAAAATATGAAACCTTACCTTAAAATTAGTAGTAGATAGGCTAGGACTAGGACCGTAGGACTTCACGATTTTCTCCAACTTCTCCCTCCCTGACCAAATCGTACGAACAGTTTACTCTGACAAGCCTATTGCACAGTTTCCTTCTCCTTTTTTCTTGCGATCCAACACTTCCACCTTCATTTTGTGTGTTATCTTCTTATATTGGCGTGGCATGGCGAAAAAAGTGGCAGGCACTACAAACGTTTGGTCACTCCGCACGGCTAGGAGCGCTTGAGCGGGACTGTGGGAGGGAGGGTAAGCGGGAGGGAAGGCAGGCATATGCCCGTCTTCTTCTTTTTTCAGAGCTACTCCTGGGCCTCGCAAAACGTAGATGTGCTCGCGTATCAAGCGGGAATAGCGGATTTGGCCCCTTCTTAGCTCTCGATTCGTGTATTGTGGTACCACCTCGCGTAATTAATTTTATTTTCGAGGGGTAACTCGTGTATTAGGGTTTTCGCGCATTGTGGAATCGTGTATTGGGGGTCCTGACTGTACTTTACATTTATCTGCATTGAAACTCCTTTGCCAAATTTGGGCCCAACATGACAACTTATCTAGATTGTGTTGCATATCGTCAACTTGTTCTTTTGAGAGTACGTTATTTGCAATTTTTGTATCGTCAGCAAATTTTGAGATTGTACAGGTGAGACCCTCTTCTATGTGGTTGATGTAAATTAGAAAGAGAATTGGTCCTAGTACCGATCCCTGGGGTACCCCGCTACTTACATTGGTCCATTTAGATGCCTTACCGCTTATGACTACTCTTTGCTTTCTGTCACTGAGCCAATTTTTTATCCATGCGCTTTTAGTTTTAGCAGTAAACGTTTGTGGGGAACTTTGTCGAAGGCCTTTTGAAAATCAAGGTACAGTATATAATATCTACAGCTTTACTCTCATCGTAGAGGTTGAGGATATCGTGGAAAAAGTCTAAGAGGTTTGTTAAACAGGAACGTTTTTTACGAAAGCCATGTTGAGTATCTTTAAGTATGTTATTTTCCTCTAAATGATTTACGAGTCTGTCTCTTATGAGTGTTTCTAGCATTTTACATACAACTGAGGTTAAGCTAATTGGACGATAGTTACTGTGGTAGGGGTTTGCTGCCTTTTTTGAATATCGGTGTTACGTTGGCTAGCTTCCACTGATCAGGCATAGTTCCAGACAGCAAGGATTTATTAAATAGCAATGTCAGTGGTTTGGAGAGCTCATCCTTAGCTTCCTTTAGAACTCTAGGTGAGATTGTATCAGGTCCAGGCGTTTTATTTACCTTGAGTTTATCTAAACAATTCAATAATTCTCTCTCTGTAACGGTGATATTGCTTAGAACATCTGAATTATCAATCTGAATCGGCGATGGTGTAGGGATATCACTGAGGTCTTCTGTTGTAAAAACTGATGCAAAGAAGGTATTGAGGGCATTACTCATTTGTACTTCGTCTTTGGTGTATTCTCCATTTTCATCGACTAACTGTCCAACAGTTGAAGTAACTACTTTTTTCTTTCTGATATAACTATAGAATTCTTTCGAGTTTGTTTTACTTTGATTCGCAACATGTAACTCCAGGGTCTTTTTACTTTGCTTAATTAACTTTTTGGCTTTGCGTCGTAGCTCTACAAATTTCACCCGTTCTTCGTCATTTTGTGAGGATTTTAATCTATCATTAGCATACTTTTTAGCAAGCAGACAGTTTGAAATATCTTTATTCCACCATTTGGGCTTATTATTATGGCCTGTACGCCTTATTTTCGATGGTATGCAGTCTTGCACTGCTTTTAGGTAAGTGGTTTCGAATAATTCCCAAGATGTATTTATGTCGTTATTGTTAATTAAAAAGCTTCAGTCAGTTTCTTTAAACATAGCTCTAAGTTTATGAAACTTTGCTTTCTTGAAATTAGGGACTTTTTCGATGCTGCTATTTTGTTCGTTACTAGTAAACTTTAACGTGAAAGTTATTGTACGATGGTCGCTGTTACTGAATTCATTACCAACATTCAAATTCTCTATTAATTATTTTTTTGTTGCAAGTACAGTACAAGGTCAAGAACATTATTACCACGGGTCGGAGATCGAACAAATTGATAGAGTGAACTCTCTTGCAAGTTTGCATACAAGTCATGTCCGGAGTGTGAAGTAAGAGTATCGCCCCACTTAGTCACAGGTATATTAAAGTCGCCAAAAATTACGGTATCTTGTGAGTTACTTACATCTGCAATTTGTTCGTAAATTTCTCGGTCAGTTTGCACTGATTGAGCTGGAGGTCTGTATATTAATGCAAGCATTATTTTTGTACCTTTATTATTCTTTATTAGCACAAATGATGTGTCAACGTTCACAATTTGAGGTTTTGACAAGAGGGTCGGGTTAAGACTTTCTTTGATATAAAGTAAAACGCCACCTCCATTTCTATTTATTTGGCTTTTCTCAAACATTACATAACCGGAAAGTGAATACTCTGCTAAAAAGTCTCTATCTTCTGTATGGAGCCAAGATTCTGTTATGCCAATCATATCATAATTTTCTGTAAACACTAGTTCCTCTAAATCTGAAAATTTATTGCGTATGCTGCGAGCGTTTTTTTTTTTTTTTTTTTCTATATTCCAACTTACTTCCTCTCGGGCATAGGCTGAGAGCCTTAACATTCACCGCTTTACAATGAACAGTGAAGCCCGTGAGGTCTTGTTCCAGTCTAGGGAGTGAGACATGTGAAGCACGTAGAGTACAACGAGCACCTGCCATCTTGCCTTCACATGAGGCACGGTGCTCACTCATGGCCCGAAACGACCCCATCTCTGAAGCCATCTCGTTCCCATGCTTCACTGTCTCACCCCCTACACTCGGACTCTCACACTTACACACACACAACGCCACCTGTTGAGCAGATAACTCACCAGGCATTGCACCCCTATAGCATATTTTGAATATGGGAATATTCATACAGTGCTATTTAATCAGGGAACAATGAGGGTATTTTATTGACGTTTCGGTGGGCTTGTGGTAATGCACTGATACTAGGTACAGCACAAATTCGATCCCAATAATATCTTCCCATTGATACATCGGGATTTGAACCCGGGACCTTTGGATTACCAGGCCAGTGGCAAGAATACTCCACCATAGAAAACCTTTAAAGTTGCAGTTTTAGAACTCACAGAACGCTCTTTAATCAAATTTTTGGTTCTGGTCGGATCTACATTTAAATTCATGGCTGTCCTCGGTCGTTATCCCTGCCGGTTTGGAATTTAGGTCGTGTTGGTGGAGCTTTATCCAAATTAGTGGTTTTTGACGGATTAGCATGTAATTCCTTCGCAGGTTGCCGTACTCGCTGTCTTCGGTCCACCTTCCTGGTTGTTGTTGTTGTTCCCTAAGCTGCCTGGCCGAACAGCCCCGAGTCCCTGAGGAAGGCCATGGCCACGATCGGGCTTTCCCACAGAGCTCTCATTGAGTGTAGATTGTGTTGTTGGCGTAAGTGGTTGTGTGAAATGCAGTCTTCTATGATGTGTTTAATGGTATGGGGTGCTGTGTTACATCCCGGGCAGGCGTCGACAACGGAGTCATCCAGTCTCTTCTGATAGCTCAGGAGAGCTGGATGGTGTCCGCATCTCAGCCTGGCCAGGTGGACTCTGTCCTCGATGAGGGAGGGAGGATTCGGAAGGATGGATTTCGGGAGGTCGTGCATGCAGCTGCGTGTTGTCTGTGAGTGAGTGGATGGATCGGCGAGAGATATGAGTATGGATATGCTTCTGGAAGTTGGTTCGGGGTGGGCAGGGAGGGAGAGAGGACAATAATTGTGTGTGATACCGTGTGCTGGGTGTTGTTTTGATATTTCTTGGTGTCTGTGGGTGTGTTGCCATGTAGTTTAGTGGGTGGTCTTGGTTTGTGGAGGCTGCTGCCAGGAATTGAGTGCCTCTCATGTCCAGATGGTCTTTGACTTTGAGGATTTTGGTTTCTTGATGTAGGTGATCTGTGGGTGCAGTAGCTGTGCAGCCTGTAATGATCTTCAGGGCTTTGTTTTGAATAGTCTGTAAGGTTTTATGATGTGTTTCAGCTAGGTTAGAAGCCCAGGCTGGGCTTGCGTATTCCATCACTGATCTTATGTATTGTTTATATACTGTGGTGGTAGTTTCTTTGTTGTGTCCAAATTTTGTGTGAGCAAGTGACCTGAGGGCGTTAAGTCTGGGTGTCAGTTTCTTTCCAATGTTTGTGGTGTGCTGTTTGAATGTCATATGAGTATCATATGCTACTCCTAGGATTTTGGGTGTGTGTGTATGTGTTAGGGATGTGTTGTTTATGGTGAGTTGAGGGATGTATTCGTGTTCTCCTGTTCAGCTTGTGAGCAGGGTTGCGGTGGATTTGGCTGGGGCTAGATTAAGTCTGTTTGTAGTGCACCAGCCATGTAGTGTGTTGAGATAGGGTTGAAGGAGATCTGTTGCTCTTTTTGGGTCATGGTGTGTGCATGTGAGTGTTATGTCATCTGCATAGGAGGCTAAGTTTATTTGGGGCGTATTGGGTGTAGTTATATCGTGCATGTACAGATTGAAGAGTGCGGGCGATAGGACGGATCCTGGTGGGACTCCGTTTGGAAAGTTTCTGATTTTAGATGACTGACCGGCAAAAGATACGTGTGCACATCTGCCTGCTAGGAAGTTGGCCAGCCACCTTTTTGTGTTGTTGTGCATGTTTGTGTTGTAGATTTTGTTTGTTAGGTTGTGGCGGGGGATGGCATCGAAGGCTTTACTAATGTCGAGTGTGGCTAATAGTGATCTGTGTGGTGGTCTAGCTGAGTTGATGCCGTCAAAAGCTCTTTGTGTAAGGTCTGAGAAGAGTGTTTGTGGAGTGCAGTGGCCTAAAGCCATGTTGTGTTGGAGCTAGGGGTAGGTCGGGTGTAATTAGTTGTAATACTAGGCGTTCCATGACTTTGGAGGGGGAGAAAAGGAGTGTGATGGGGCGGTGCGAGGAGGGTAGTGTGGGGTCTTTGTTGGGTTTGGGGAATGTGATGATGATACTATGCTTCCAAATGTCTGGTATTGTGTTGTGTGAATAGCTGTAGTTTGATATGTTAGTGAGTGCTTGTATGCCTTGTGTTACGACTGAGGTTTAAATATATCAGGGCTCTTATTCATTGGACTAGTAATGGCATAAATGCTACAACGGAAAGCGCTAGATCCAACCTCTGATGTATATTCCCAGTGAACAAAGAACACAAATACTCTACAGAGTTCTATATGCAATAATAGGCTATCAAACTCTCAATAAATGTGCGTCTACTCTAGGCTTAATGTTATGTGAAAACAGCCTATTACTACCTATAACCGAAGGTGCTTGGTTATGGTATGCAAAGTAAGGTGGTAAGAGAAGTTACAGCTTACGTTACTTTAATCAATAAATGTCAGGCACTTCTGCATGAAAGAAAGTGCACTAAAGTCCTTTAACACCAACAAGGAATCTTCTTTAAATGTTAGATGCTATAAAGATGCTCGTATCGGAAATGGAACCCAAAAAGGCAGGCAGCGGAACAATGCTCGTGCAGGCTATGCACACAAAAAGGCAGAATATAATGCCGTCGGAGCCAAGAATATCCTAAACACTACAACAATAATAATCGTCACGACAATGCAGTATTCCTATCAACAAAAAGAGCCTAAGTCGTTTGTGTCTCAATACATCAAACTAGGCTGCGAAATGCTTGTGTAATCATAAATGGGTATGCATAATAAGAGTACTTGGTTTAATATACTTAATGTCTACTATGATTGATAAAGTCTAGCTAGAGTCAATGATACGAGATACTGGTGCGCATGGCATGCCGCATAGCCTAGTGCAAATCTCAAGTCTGTGCGTCAAATATTACGTTATAGTGAAGGGTAGCTCTCTTGAGAAACCTTAATACCGAAGTATCAAGCGTTCTCCTGGCGTACCTCAAAGAAAAACAACCGAGCTTAGAACAGTGCAGAATGGTATAGGCAAAAAGCCCTCATTCGTGCATGCTCTACTCTCAATGGCACACAGACTAGAATTTACCCAATCAACTCCAGTTCTCAGGTATGTCGTGCAGCTTTTACCTAAATCCAGCACTCATAGGAAACAATACCTTATAATATCAGACCCCTAGTCCAGCATTATCTAATCCAGCAGAACACTAATAATTATAGGAAGCGGTACTAAACAATATGAATGCCAACCAATGCTTCGTGATCAACTTATCTTAACAACTAACATACATAGGTTATATCAGACCTTAACGCACAATACAACTGGCCAGCATGAAGCTGATTTTGCAGAGTTAACCAGAGGGGATATGGTATTAATAAAAGGTGGTGAAAGATATGGAAAAAGAGAGAGGTAGGCAGAGGAAAAGATTCTCAGGTGCAGAGCGGGGAACAGGTATCAAGGGATAAGAGAGGTGCGTTCTAGAAACCAGATCTGAGGGAGAAAGTGGCAAGGGACCTGTATATATACTAGCACTAGGTCGAGCCGCGTGGGAAAAAAGCGGTAACAAGTCCTCTAACCACTACCAAAGTAGCTAGCAAAACATTACGTCACCAAGCATGGTAAAGAACTCCCTCAACCAATCCCCACGAGGCCAGCAAGCTATGACGTCATCGAGTATAGCAAAACACTACGCGCCCCCTCTCACTCTGTTCTACTCGCTCTCTCTCTCTGATCCTATCATTACTAGTTAAGGATAAAACATATACTTACAATTAAATATATAAAGCCTTGACATGGGTGAAAACAAAGAGCCTTTCTGGACTGCCCATGACACGAGCTTTCATATGAAATAAAGCACACAACAATACACAAACTGTAGCCACATCCACTGTCCTGGCGATCCTAGCGAGTCACTGTAGGACAAGCCATGCGGTTCTAACGGAGTGGTTAACGTCACACCCCCCCCAAGATTTTTCTCAGAGGCCCCAAGGCTCACAAAAATCTGATGGTTAGAACCCATGCTATATCTCTACTTCCCATCACCCAGCGGCAGTAAAATATCTGGCACAGTTCCTCAACAAAACATTTTACAAAATTATAACCCTCCCCAACACAATAGGTTAAATTATATGTAGTTATGCTCCTCAAGAGCGAGCTTCTCTAGCCCAGCATTCTGAGAGGAGTGCAACTCAGAATTACTGCTATAACATACTGAAAAATTCAACTATCAAAGAAAGTTTTTATTTGATTTTTTTTTTATGGTTTTAATTTGTTTATTCCGGCTGCACTATAGGGGCAAGCCTAGTTTTTTTCTTCTATACCAAACGCTCAACTCCTGCTTTACGACCCAATACGCTGGGCTACAACCGCGAGCCAACAAGCACCAAGCGCAAAATACTATTCAAACTAAAGCAGGAGGCTACCCGTGTGTCAATCTACCCAGGATCATATACCCTTGAACGACCATCTGCAACCACGTTGTCACAACCGGCAATATGGCGTATGTCCAGGTTATATACCAATAACCTTAGTGACCACCTGGTCAGCCTCATATTCCGATTGTGAAACTGGTCCAAGAACTTGAGAGGGTGATGATCTGGGTAAACTACAACAACCGGACCATAGGCTGGAACATAGACCTCGAAATGCCTCAGAGCAAGTACAATTGCCAGCAGCTCCTTCTCGACAACAGAGCAGCTCCCCTGGGCTGAATTGAACTTCTCCGAGCAGAAACTAACAGGATGCTCCAGCCCATCATCGTCCTTTTCCACAAGGACGGCACCAGCCCCCACACCACTAGCCTCCGTTGCTAGATGGAAAGGTAGGCTAAAGTCAGGGGCCCTGAGGATCGGGTGAGTGCACAACAGGTGTTTTACTTCTCTAAACACCTTCTCACACTCAGGCGCCCATTTGAACTTCTTATCCTTCCAGTTATCCTCCACCTGAGCTTGACTGTCCCGTTCTTCTTCTCCACCTTGACTGCTAAACGTCATCACAGGCATAGTGAGAGGCTCAGGGGGGTGCCTCCCATACTCCTTCATGAGATTAACGTGACATAACTGATTGCGCTTCCGTCTGTCTGGAGTGGCTACCAAGTAATCCAGGTCTGATAGCTCCTCAACCACCCTATAAGGACCAGCGTACTTCGCGGATAAGGGGTGACCTACAAGGGGCAGTAGAATCAACACCTCCTGACCCACGTGAAACTCCGAGTTCAACCTTGAGGTCGTACCTGTCCTTCCTGAGGGCCTGAGAGCTAGTCAAATTACGGCCAGCCAACTCCAGACTGCGCAACATCCGTTCTCGACTGTTGAGGACACACTTGAGCATAGAACAAGGTTTTTCTGCGCCCTCCCATACTTCTTCAACCATATGGAGAGGCCCTCTGACACGGTGTCCAAAGACGAGCTCATTAGGGCTGAATCCCAAACTCTCCCCAGGTACCTCCCGCACAGCAAACAAAACACATGGCAGGCCAAGATCCCAATCCTTCCCACTCTCAAAGCAACAACAACGAAGCACAGATTTCAAGGCTGAGTGCCATCGCTACAGGAGAGCAGTGGAAAGACGACTAGGTGGGTTCGACCTGGAAGTTATGGAGGAAGTGGAGGAGATGAGCAAGGTGTTTAACCCTTAAAAAGCGGCTCACCACATAAGTCGAGTTGAAAAAAATGGCAAAAAATGGGTGAAAAAAGGGTGGAAATCGAGTGAAAATGGGTGGGATAGTAATGATCCATACGTCCGACATCTGTGGCCTCCCGGCCCACACTAACTCCAGTTCCCCCACCGCGCGTGAGGATGACAGTGTAACCAATAGTTCGCTAAAAGTGAGCAAGGTAGCAAAATCAGCTAAACTTCCATCTTCGAGGTAACACTGTCAGTGCTCCACGAGTGCTACGTAGCTGTATGTGGCGTCATTGTGTAGCGATTTCCACCTAGTTTTCGGCGCAATACAGTTCCTTTCATACTGATGGTTGATATAGCAGTCAGAACGGCCCAGAAAGGCCCAAAACGGCCACAGAGCACCCGCTAGAGGAGGGTTAAGGATGAGATCTGTGCAGCATGTGAGGAGGTGTGTGGAGTGAGAGAAGAGGGAGGGGAGTGAAAGGTACAGCATGGTGGACAGAAGAGGTAAGAATAGCTGTGGAAGAAAAGAAGAAAGCATATAGAGAGTGGTTGGAGGGAATGAAGATTCCGAGAGACAGAAACGAGCGAGGTACGTGGAGAGTAAGAGGGTGGTGAAGAGAGTAGTGAAGGAAAGTAAGAGAAGAGTAGATGAGGAATTTGGAAGGAATCTGAGTGTAAAATGGAGGAAGAGTAAGAAACTGTTCTGGAAAGAAGTCAAGAAAGTTAGGGAAGGTAGCAAGGGAAACAGTAAGGGTGTGAAAGATAAGAATGGGAGAATGCTAGCCGAGAAGCAAGAGAGAGTCGAAAGATGGAAGTACTTCAACGAATTTCTTAATGTAAGGAATGAAGCACCAGCAAACATAGTTGGATGGGGTATGGGAGGGAGAAGAGGAGAAGTAGTGGAGGAGGAGGAGGAGGTGGGGATCAGGAGATCAGAAGTGTGGGAAGCCATGAAAAGAGTGAAGTTGGGGAAAGCACCAGGAGCAGATGGAGTGTGTGGGGAAATGTTGAGGTTTGGTGGTGAGATAGTGATAGAATGGGTATGGAAAATGTGCAAAAAAACATGGGAAAAGGGGAGTGCACTCGATGACTGGAAGACTGGCATAATAGTCCCCCTATATAAGGGCAAAGGGGAAAGAGGAGTGTGGTAACCACCGAGGAATATGTCTTCTAAGCGTAGTAGGGAAGGTATACAGTAGGGTAGTGATTGAGAGAGTGAGAGTGAGAACGGAGAATGGATAGGCGACAAGCAGGGAGGTCTTAGGAAGAGGATGTGTAGATCAGATTTTTACCCTGAATTGTGTTGTGGAGAAGTATCTGGAGAAGAAACAAAAGGTGTATGTTGCCTTTATGGACTTGGAGAAGGCCTATCACAGAGTGGATAGAGAAGGTTTGTGGAAAGTACTTAGAATATACGGAGTAGAGGGCAAGTTGCTGAAAGCAGTGAAGAGCATGTATGAGGGTGCAAAGGCGGCAGTACGTGTGGAGAGTGAGCAGAGCGAGTTCTTTGACCTGAATGTTGGTTTGAAACAGGGGTGTGTGATGTCCCCGTGGTTGTTTACTGTATATGGATGGAGTTATGAAAGAAATACTGTCAAGAGCAGTGGATGTTGGTGTATCGCTGAAAGGGAGGGAATTGAGTGGAAGCTACCTATACTGCTGTTTGCGGATGATACAGTTCTGATGAGTGATAATGAATGGGAGTTGCAGGGTCTGGTAAATGAGTTTGGAACAGTGTGCGAAAAACGGAATTTGAAGGTAAATACGGGGAAGAGCAAGGTTATGGTCTTCGAAAGGGGTGAAGTCACAGAGTGTGAGGTGAAGCTGAACGGTCAGGCTATGGAGATCGTCAACTCTTTTAAGTATCTGGGCAGTGTGTTGAGTAAAGATGAGACTATGGATGAAGAGGTGCGGGAGAGGGTACAACAGGGGAAGAGGGTTGTAGGAACGCTAAAAGCAGTAACAAGAAATAGGGTTGTCAGTATGGAAGTGAAGAAGTCCTTGCATGACAGTGTGGTAATCCCGACACTGACTTACGGAAGCGAAGCATGGACGTTGGTTGAGAGACTCAGACCAAGAGTGAGAGCAGTGGAAATGAATTACTTAAGGAGTGCGTGCGGAGTTACATGGAGGGATAGACAGACTAATGAGGAAGTAAGGAGGTGTGGTGTAGAGGTAGATGTGCTGGAAAGTGTGAAAAGGAACAACTTGAGATGGTTCGGCCATATGGAACGTATGGAAAGCGAGAGAATGACTAAGAGGGTGTACGAGAGCGAGGTGGAGGGACAGAGAGGGAGAGGTACCGAATATGAGGTGGAAGGAGTGAGGAACTACATGAACGAAGGCGGTGCTGGTTGGGGGGAGGGGCGTCGACTGACTGGGGACAGAGGTGCATGGGGGCGGTTCGTTCGTGGCCACCCCTTCGGGGATAACGGCGTCAGGCAATAGATAGATAGATAGATAGTGCCATCGCTCTAACACACCCTGGCTCTCCGGATGATACGCAGATGACACAACCCCAACAATCCTATGCTGCGGCATTGCTTGAACAAAGAGGCTAGAAGAGAAGTTGGGTCCCGGGACTGACTGAATCCCCTGCGGGTAACCATACCGGGAAAAATACACTAGCAAGCTTCGGACCACCGTCTTCGCCGACCCATTTCTCATAGGGTACGCGTCAGGGTACCTTGTTGCTACATCTCCCGACTGTGCATCACTGTCCTCTTTCAACTCTTTCGTCTTTTTAAGCCCATCCTCTGCCCCTTCAGGAACAGTTACTGGGTCTTTTCCAGACTCGAAATGTGGTCCTAATAATGAGTCCCCGAGAAGGTCCGTTGACACTAAACTCTCAACCGCATCAACTTTCAACCCCTTCTCGGTACCCTTCCTCCGCTGATCTAAAGACTGTTGACCAGAATGTGACTCCCTGGATGCAAGATCTCCGGTGACAACACACGCCATAGGTTGCACCGGACACTTCTCAACCCACTCCTGCTCCTCCCTACTCACGTCGGCCGGCTTCTCGGCAACGACCAAGGGTGGAGCCTCAGAAGTAGGTCCCGCAAAGTCGTTGCCGAGAAGGAGGTCGACGCCCCCAACAGGTAACTTCTCCACAATTCCTACATCCAGGTCCCGAGTCACACCATCAACTTCCATCTTCATTCTTACAATCGGGTATGACCTTGTTGCATTAACTCCCTGAACCACAAACACCCGCGCCGTATTTACAGGTTTACCAGTGAAATTCCTCAACAATGTTTGCGATGCCCCAGTGTCACGCAAAATTCTCACCTCATGTCTTCTACCCCCCCACTCCACACAACCGAGTCCCCTGTGGTCACTAAAGGCATCACGGACAGGGAATAAGCCTTCCGGATCCTTCTGCACTGGCAGTGTATTTACCTCGGAAGAAATGCCTCTAACAAACTCCGATGTCCTCTTGAACACTCCAATGCCGTGAGCAAAGGACACAGCTGCCGGAGGAGGCCGACTAGGGCACTCATTTGCCTTATGACCCTCCTGGTGGCAACTAAAACACATAAATTTAGGTTTCGGCTTATACTGTGATGTAAAAGGCCCCTGACTTTTCACATACGGTGTGGTGTAAGGTTTGGATTCAGTTTTAGTTTCATGGCTCTTCTGTTTAAATGTGTCATTGCTACGGGGAGGGGGAGGATAACGGTCCTTAGCACTTACATCGTACTTCTGTGAGGACCCGCAACCCCGAATCAACGACAGCCGTCGATCAGCCATTTCTGCTGCTTCGACTAGAGTTCTTGTGTTTTTCTCCTTTAAGTTCAAAGTTAGATCACCGCCCGTGCTCTTAAAGAACTGCTCCAACATCATCAACTGCTTAACTCCATCAAACGTTGTTACCTTCTCAGATCGGAGCCAGTTCCCCATAGCATCGGACAAGTCCCGGGCGTGTTCCAAAAAGGTGCTATCTCTTCCCTTAGTTACACCCCGGAACTTCAAACGGTACGTTTCTGGTTGCAGTTCGTAAGCCCTCAGGACAGCCTCCTTGAGATCCTCATACACAATACTTGACTCCAAAGGTAACGCCTCGTAGGCTTTAAGACCCTTGCCTCCCAATCTACAGGATACAAGTGCTGCCCATTTATTCTCTGGCCACTGGTGTTCCTGGCACTTCTTCTCAAAGCGTGCAAAATATTCTGTTACCCCACTCTCATCAAACACCGGAACCAGTTTCAATAAGTGCGAGATAGATTGATCAGGAGCACGGCTACCAAGTCGCTGTCCTGTTGTCTCCCCTCGCGACTTCTCTACGTCCATGTCGGCACAGTACCTAGTCGACTCTAAATCAGCTTTGATTTTTGCTAGCTTGGCTCTCACTTCTATCTGGGCTAATTCTAATTTCTGCTGAAGCTCACCTGCCCTTCGTTGCAGTTGAATCTTAGCTAATTCGAGCCAAAACAATAATTCTGGAGATAACCCTTGAGGAGGTGAAGGTGCTACAATGTTTGAAATTACCGGTGGTCCCCTGGGGGCAACCCACCCTGCCAGCCACCACCCAACTGTGGAAGCGTACTCGGGGTCGGCAAACTACTGGGATGGCTGGGAGTCGAGTGTAGGGGAAGCATGGCCGAAGGGCTCTGAGCACTCAACCCATCTCGCTCACCAGTCACCCTGCCCAGTACACACGTTATCAAGTTATCCCTGGTCATGCTGCTAGTACACGCATGACCGATAGCTGTGGCCAGGCATTGAAGACCGTACCGACCCATACCCTCCAACCGCTCGGCAGTAACAGGCCATTGCAAAAATATCCTAGCATCCTCCACACAGATCACCTGATTAACCCTTCCATCATGCTGCTGTTCCTCAGTTTCGACATTACGTACTGTGTCTCCATTCTTCTCTGATCCGGTATAAGACATGAGGCTCACAAAAATTTCCCACCTCAATATTCAGAAAAGAAGCACCCCAAACTCTTATACCTCGATATACACACAAAAATTCTCGGAAATACTCAAGGGTTATACTATGTTGCAAAAAAAAATTATTCTTGCTGATCCCCGCAAAATATTCCCCAAAACAACAAATGTTCCCTGCTAATAAATGTAGGTTCACCAAATCCTAGGTAAGGTCGCCATTTGTTACGACTGAGGTTTAAATATATCAGGGCTCTTATTCATTGGACTAGTAATGGCATAAATGCTACAACGGAAAGCGCTAGATCCAACCTCTGATGTATATTCCCAGTGAACAAAGAACACAAATACTCTACAGAGTTCTATATGCAATAATAGGCTATCAAACTCTCAATAAATGTGCGTCTACTCTAGGCTTAATGTTATGTGAAAACAGCCTATTACTACCTATAACCGAAGGTGCTTGGTTATGGTATGCAAAGTAAGGTGGTAAGAGAAGTTACAGCTTACGTTACTTTAATCAATAAATGTCAGGCACTCCTGCATGAAAGAAAGTGCACTAAAGTCCTTCAACACCAACAAGGAATTTTCTTTAAATGTTAGATGCTATAAAGATGCTCGTATCGGAAATGGAACCCAAAAAGGCAGGCAGCGGAACAATGCTCGTGCAGGCTATGCACACAAAAAGGCAGAATATAATGCCGTCGGAGCCAAGAATATCCTAAACACTACAACAATAATAATCGCCACGACAATGTAGTATTCCTATCAACAAAAAGAGCCTAAGTCGTTTGTGTCTCAATACATCAAACTAGGCTGCGAAATGCTTGTGTAATCATAAATGGGTATGCATAATAAGAGTACTTGGTTTAATATACTTAATGTCTACTATGATTGATAAAGTCTAGCTAGAGTCAATGATACGAAATACTGGTGCGCATGGCATGCCGCATAGCCTAGTGCAAATCTCAAGTCTGTGCGTCAAATATTACGTTATAGTGAAGGGTAGCTCTCTTGAAAAACCTTAATACCGAAGTATCAAGCGTTCTCCTGGCATACCTCAAAGAAAAACAACCGAGCTTAGAACAGTGCAGAATGGTATAGGCAAAAAGCCCTCATTCGTGCATGCTCTACTCTCAATGGCACACAGACTAGAATTTACCCAATCAACTCCAGTTCTCAGGTATGTCGTGCAGCTTTTACCTAAAGCCAGCACTCATAGGAAACAATACCTTATAATATCAGACCCCTAGTCTAGCATTATCTAATGCAGCAGAACACTAATAATTATAGGAAGCGGTACTAAACAATATGAATGCCAACCAATGCTTCGTGATCAACTTATCTTAACAACTAACATACATGGGTTATATCAGACCTTAACGCACAATACAACTGGCCAGCATGAAGCTGATTTTGCAGAGTTAACCAGAGGGGATATGGTATTAATAAAAGGTGGTGAAAGATATGGAAAAAGAGAGAGGTAGGCAGAGGAAAAGATTCTCAGGTGCAGAGCGGGGAACAGGTATCAAGGGATAAGAGAGGTGCGTTCTAGAAACCAAATCTGAGGGAGAAAGTGGCGAGGGACCTGTATATATACTAGCACTAGGTCGAGCCGCGTGGGAAAAAAGCGGTAACAAGTCCTCTAACCACTACCAAAGTAGCTAGCAAAACATTACGTCACCAAGCATGGTAAAGAACTCCCTCAACCAATCCCCACGAGGCCAGCAAGCTATGACGTCATCGAGTATAGCAAAACACTACGCGCCCCCTCTCACTCTGTTCTACTCTCTCTCTCTCTCTGATCCTATCATTACTAGTTAAAGATAAAACATATACTTTACAATTAAATATATAAAGCCTTGACATGGGTGAAAACAAAGAGCCTTTCTGGACTGCCCATGACACGAGCTTTCATATGAAATAAAGCACACAACAATACACAAACTGTAGCCACATCCACTGTCCTGGCGATCCTAGCGAGTCACTGTAGGACAAGCCATGCGGTTCTAACGGAGTGGTTAACGTCACACTTGTGGTCCCAGGTGTCTGAGGTGTATGTTGCTTATGTTGTCTAGGCCACAGGCGGGTGAGTGCTTGAGATTGTTGATGATATGCTTTGTCTGGTGATTGGTAAAGGGTGTATAGTCAGGGTCTGTGGGGAATTGTCTCTTACGTCGGATGACACGTCGGTCGTCTTTGTGAGGTTTTAGGTGGCTGACATGTGAGAAGTGATTGATGAGAGTGTTTGCTTGTTGTTTACATGAAGGAGTAGAGTCTGTTGTTGTGATTGCAGCATGTGATTGTGTTGTGTTGCTGTTGGAAAGTGTGATGCTGTTTAGTGTTTTGTAGAGTATTTTGGGGTTTGTTTTGTGATCAAGTGTTTGTAGGAAGTTATTCCAATTTATTTTTTGTTGTTCTTGTATTTTGTTGTTAGTTTGGGTGTTGAGTGCTTGAATTTGTTGTGTGATGTCTTGTGTGTGGGGTGCTGGGGAGTGTTTCAGTGTGACGCGTTGTCTGATGAGGTTTTGAATTTCTGGTGTGAAGTTGGGGTTGTGTCTTTTTCTGTTACCTCTTGGAATGTGTTTCTTGTCAGCGTTTTGGATAGTTTTATTGAGTATGTGTACAGCATTGTTGATGTTAGTGATGGGTGTACTGTTTAGAGTTGTGAAGTGTTGTTCTGTCTCATTTGTGAATGCTTCCCAGTTAGCTCTTTTATAATTGGTGTATGTGTGTTTGTGGCTAGCTGGGGTGAGTCTGGTTTTGGTGGTGATAATGATCGGGAGGTGGTCAGAGCCTAAGGTTCTGACCACCCTCCAGGATGTTGTGGGGGCGAGTTCTGGGGAGCAAAAGGTGATGTCTGGAGATGATGGGTTATAGAGGGCTTGGTGAGGAATATGGGTATGTTGTTGTTGTTGTTCCCCAAGCTGCCTGGCCGAACAGCCCCAAGGCCCCGAGCAAGGCCAAGGCCATAACCGTGAGCCCCCACAGAACCCTCCCTGCCGACCACAATAAAGCCTGGGTGACCGAAGCCACTCCATGGCAGGGAGCTGAGGAGGGTGCAGAAACGCCCGGGAAACCAAAGCCCCACCCAGGGCCCTGTGCCCCTCAGCAATTATGAAGAGAAAGTTGAGGGGCAAAGGAAAAATGTGATGTTTTGGCTTCCAATCTTGGTAGATTGGGAGGTCAATCCACGGAAGAGACGCCGTCACTTGAGATCTAGAAAACATATAAGTAAAAGGAACAGTCAGAGTAAGCTATGGGTATGGCAGAGATCGCTCAGTTCTCACTCTGATAGACCAGCCCATCACCACATATGGGTATGTTGATGGATGTCGTTAAGGATGATGAGGTTATCTGTTTGGTTTTGTAGTACCAGCCCTCTGTCTGTGTCGGGGTTGTCGACAAACCAGGCCGACGTCTTGGCGTTGAAGTCACCACCCAGGATGATGTGGTGACTTCAACGCCAAGACGTCGGCCTGGTTTGTCGACAACCCCGACACAGACTGGTTGTCCTGTGCTGTGTCGATTTCTTCTCCGAAAATCCTTCACCACATCGTTGAGAAGACGCCCAAAACGTGCTGCTCCCACCTGGTTCAGATGAACTCCATCGTCCGAAAACAAATAGTCATCGTAGTAGAAATTGTCCCAGGTTTCGACAAATCCCACGTTCTCCTTCATGCAGAGGTTTGCTAGACAACGATTTATGCTGGTGGTTATGTTGTAATGTACTGTATATGTATGAATGTATATATGACTAGGTGAAGCACAGCTCCAACCTTTGGAATCACTGAAAAACTTAAAGGTGTTGTATTTGACAAAAATCTGAACTTTGAAAGCCATCTATCTATCTATCTATCTATCTATCTATCTATTGCCTGACGCCGTGATCCCCGAAGGGGTGGCCACGAACGAACTGCCCCCATGCACCTCTGTCGCCAGTCAGTCGATGCCCCTCCCCCCAACCAGCACCGCCTTCGTTCATATACTTCCTCACTCCATCCTTCCACTTCTCCCTCTCTGTCCCTCCACCTCGCTCTCGTACATCCTCTTAGTCATTCTCTCGCTTTCCATACGTTCCATATGGCCGAACCATCTCAAGTTATTCCTTTTCACACTTTCCAGCACATCTACCTCCACACCACACCTCCTTCTTACTTCCTCATTAGTTTGTCTATCCCTCCATGTAACTCCGCACGCAGTTCTTAAGTAATTAATTTCCACTGCTCTCACTCTTGGTCTGAGTCTCTCAACCAACGTCCATGCTTCGCTTCCGTAAGTCAGTGTCGGGATTACCACACTGTCATGCAAGGACTTCTTCACTTCCATACTGACCACCCTATTTCTTGTTACTGCTTTCAGCGTTCCTACAACCCTCTTCTCCTGTTGTACCCTCTCCCGCACTTCTTCATCCATAGTCCCATCTTTACTCAACACACTGCCCAGATACTTAAAAGAGTTGACGATCTCCATAGCCTGACCGTTCAGCTTCACCTCACACTCTGTGACTTCACCCCTTTCGAAGACCATAACCTTGCTCTTCCCCGCATTTACCTTCAAATTCCGTTTTTCGCACACTGTTCCAAACTCATTTACCAGACCCTGCAACTCCAATTCATTATCACTCATCAGAACTGTATCATCCGCAAACAGCAGTATAGGTAGCTTCCACTCAATTCCCTCCCTTTTCAGCGATACACCGACATTCACTGCTCTTGATAGTATTTCTTTCATGACTCCATCCATATATACAGTAAACAACCACGGGGACATCACACACCCCTGTTTCAAACCAACATTCAGGTCAAAGAACTCGCTCTGCTCACTCTCCACACGTACTGCCGCCTTTGCACCCTCATACATGCTCTTCACTGCTTTCAGCAACTTGCCATCTACTCCGTATATTCTAAGTACTTTCCACAAACCTTCTCTATCCACTCTGTCATAGGCCTTCTCCAAGTCCATAAAGGCAACATACACCTTTTGCTTCTTCTCCAGATATTTCTCCACAACACAATTCAGGGTAAAAATTTGATCTACACATCCTCTTCCCTTCCTAAAACCTCCCTGCTCGTCGCATATCCATTACTCCGTTCTCACTCTCACTCTCTCAATCACTACCCTACTGTATACCTTCCCTACTACGCTTAGAAGACATATTCCTCGGTGGTTACCACACACTCCTCTTTCCCCTTTGCCCTTATATAGGGGGACTATTATACCAGTCTTCCAGTCATCGGGTGCACTCCCCTTCTCCCATGCTAGTTTGCACATTTTCCATACCCATTCAATCACTATCTCACCACCATACCTCAACATTTCCCCACACACTCCATCTGTTCCTGGTGCTTTCCCCAACTTCACTCTTTTCATGGCTTCCCAGACTTCTGACCTCCTGATCCCCACCTCCTCCTCCACTACTTCTCTTCTTCTCCCTCCCATACCATATCCAGCTATGTTTGCTGGATCTTCATTCCTTACATTTAGCAACTCATTGAAGTACTCCCTCCATCTTTCGACTCTCTCTTGCTTCTCGGCTAGCATTCTCCCATTCTTATCTTTCACACCCTTACTGTTTCCCTTGCTACCTTCCCTAACTTTCTTGACTTCTTTCCAGAACAGTTTCTTACTCTCCCTCCATTTCACACTCAGATTCCTTCCAAATTCCTTATCTACTCTTCTCTTACTTTCCTTCACTACTCTCTTCACCACCCTCTTACTCTCCACGTACCTCGCTCATTTCTGTCTCTCGGAATCTTCATTCCCTCTACTACCCAACCACTCTCTATATGCTTTCTTCTTTTCTTCCACAGCTATTCTTACCTCTTCTGTCCACCATGCTGTACCTTTCACTCCCCTCCCTCTTCTCCTCACTCCACACACCTCCTCACATGCTGCACAGATCTCATCCTTAACCCTCTCACCACGGAAGGGCTCTTGAACGCCCATAAAAAAGCATATAACAGGTACCCAGAAGGGCTCTTGAACGCCCAGTGGTTGAAAGCCTGTGAGCTTCGTGTGCGAGGCGTCGGTCCGACGCATGTAAACAACAGCCGGCTGGACCGACGCCCCGCATCTCCGGCCACAAGAAGGAGAGCGTCGCTTGTTCGTGTGTGCCTGTATGTTGTTGTTAAGTATCGAAAAGTGGTGTAAAGTGGCTGTTTTGGCCATAAAGTTATCTCCAATGAAATCATCATCACAGCTCAACCAGTTGACTTAGAGAGCTCTACTTAATGCCATTCTACAGGTAGATAACACAGCTACGCTTGGGGATGCGCGGGAATGCGGGAAGCAGTCTGATTAACGAATATACGGTAGCCAAGCCTAGACGTTTTTCGGCCAAAACACCCGGGTTTCGAGGAATATATATATAATACATAGCCGGGGCTGGAGGGTTAAACACCTTGCTTATCTCCTCCACTTCCTCCATAACTTCCAGGTCGAACCCACCTAGTCGTCTTTCCACTGCTCTCCCTGACTTCCTCCTCCTGCAACCTCTCCACCCTCCTCACCATTCCACCCTCCTCACCATTCCACCCTCCTCTCGCCTCCCTCCAGCTCTCCTCACCCACTTCTTTTGTATCCTAACCTTAGCTACCACTACATAATGATCAGACAGACCCCCTCCAATACCCCTATACACCCTAGCATCCATCACAGATTTCTTCATTCGTTCATCCACACATACATAATCAATCAATGACTTTCGTTCCACCACTGTCTCATCCTCCATCGTCCACAAATAGTGAATTGCAGTAATCAATTCTTGATATAATAAAAAATTTAGAAATAAAGAGCAAAAGGTATTCCTTACTTAACCCTCTCACGTTCTTGACGCAATTTTGAGCTTATTCGGGATACTTTAAAGCCTTTGTTACCATCAGGGGTATTTAGAAACCTTTAGTTTAGTTACTTCAATCTCTGCAGTTGTCTTTTGAGTTAGCTGTGGGCAGAAAACTAATTTTGGAGGTAATTATAAGAGTGAGAGAACTCTATTTATTATTGCTAATCTGGCAACCTCTGCGTCATAAAAACGTGAAAGGGTTAAAGGTGGTGGTGCACGAGTTGAGATAAACGTGGAATAATAATCGTCAACCTGCACATAATTATTTTGCAAAATGCAATGTCACTGAAATAATTTATTTACAATGGTATACAGGATTTTGTGAATCTTCTACACCAGACCTGTGACGTCACACCAGTATCCTTACTTCTGTGACGTCACAGGCCTGGTGTAGACGATCCACAAAACCCTTTATACCATTTTTAATAATTATTTCGGTGCCATTGCATTTTGCAAGCTAATTATGTGCAGGTTGGGGATTATTATTCCAAGTTTTTCTCAACCCATGCACCACCACCTTTAAGTAAGGAATACATTTAGCTCTTTATTTCTTCATTCGTTATTATATCAAGAATTGATTACAGTACTGTACTGCAATTCACTATTTGATGGCTTACCAATGCTACTTTTGAGGAAACTTCAATCAAGAATTGATTACTGCAATTTACTATTTGATGGCTTACCAATGCTACTTTTGAGGAAACTTCAGTCTGTTCTTAATAGATCTGCTAGACATATATTTTCATTTGTACCTCGAACGCCCACAAGTTATAATATGATGGATCTAAACTGGTTTCCCAACAAGGTCAGAATAAGTTTAATATTTGCTTAACGACATTTAAAGCCCTGAAATTTGGTATGTGTTAGATCTTCTATTTCCACCCCATAATGAGTCAAACATGGCTTTACATACCGATGATGACCCTTATCGCCTTTATAAGCCCATAGACATTGGGGCGAGTGCTTTTGCTGATTTTGATATATCTATCTATCTATCTATTGCCTGACGCCGTGATCCCCGAAGGGGTGGCCACGAACGAACCGCCCCCATGCACCTCTGTCCCCAGTCAGTCGACGCCCCTCCCCCCAACCAGCACCGCCTTCGTTCATGTAGTTCCTCACTCCATCCTTCCACCTCATATTCGGTCTACCTCTCCCCCTCTGTCCCTCCACCTCGCTCTCGTACACCCTCTTAGTCATTCTCTCGCTTTCCATACGTTCCATATGGCCGAACCATCTCAAGTTGTTCCTTTTCACACTTTCCAGCACATCTACCTCCACACCACACCTCCTTCTTACTTCCTCATTAGTCTGTCTATCCCTCCATGTAACTCCGCACGCACTCCTTAAGTAATTCATTTCCACTGCTCTCACTCTTGGTCTGAGTCTCTCAACCAACGTCCATGCTTCGCTTCCGTAAGTCAGTGTCGGGATTACCACACTGTCATGCAAGGACTTCTTCACTTCCATACTGACCACCCTATTTCTTGTTACTGCTTTTAGCGTTCCTACAACCCTCTTCCCCTGTTGTACCCTCTCCCGCACCTCTTTATCCATAGTCCCATCTTTACTCAACACACTGCCCAGATACTTAAAAGAGTTGACGATCTCCATAGCCTGACCGTTCAGCTTCACCTCACACTCTGTGACTTCACCCCTTTCGAAGACCATAACCTTGCTCTTCCCCGTATTTACCTTCAAATTCCGTTTTTCGCACACTGTTCCAAACTCATTTACCAGACCCTGCAACTCCCATTCATTATCACTCATCAGAACTGTATCATCCGCAAACAGCAGTATAGGTAGCTTCCACTCAATTCCCTCCCTTTTCAGCGATACACCAACATTCACTGCTCTTGATAGTATTTCTTTCATGACTCCATCCATATATACAGTAAACAACCACGGGGACATCACACACCCCTGTTTCAAACCAACATTCAGGTCAAAGAACTCGCTCTGCTCACTCTCCACACGTACTGCCGCCTTTGCACCCTCATACATGCTCTTCACTGCTTTCAGCAACTTGCCCTCTACTCCGTATATTCTAAGTACTTTCCACAAACCTTCTCTATCCACTCTGTCATAGGCCTTCTCCAAGTCCATAAAGGCAACATACACCTTTTGTTTCTTCTCCAGATACTTCTCCACAACGCAATTCAGGGTAAAAATCTGATCTACACATCCTCTTCCCTTCCTAAAACCTCCCTGCTCGTCGCCTATCCATTTCTCCGTTCTCACTCTCACTCTCTCAATCACTACCCTACTGTATACCTTCCCTACTACGCTTAGAAGACATATTCCTCGGTGGTTACCACACACTCCTCTTTCCCCTTTGCCCTTATATAGGGGGACTATTATGCCAGTCTTCCAGTCATCGGGTGCACTCCCCTTCTCCCATGCTAGTTTGCACATTTTCCATACCCATTCTATCACTATCTCACCACCATACCTCAACATTTCCCCACACTCCATCTGTTCCTGGTGCTTTCCCCAACTTCACTCTTTTCATGGCTTCCCACACTTCTGACCTCCTGATCCCCACCTCCTCCTCCACTACTTCTCTTCTTCTCCCTCCCATACCATATCCAGCTATGTTTGCTGGCTCTTCATTCCTTTCATTTAGCAACTCACTGAAGTACTCCCTCCATCTTTCGACTCTCTCTTGCTTCTCGGCTAGCATTCTCCCATTCTTATCTTTCACACCCTTACTGTTTCCCTTGCTACCTTCCCTAACTTTCTTGACTTCTTTCCAGAAGTTTCTTACTCTCCCTCCATTTTACACTCAGATTCCTTCCAAATTCCTCATCTACTCTTCTCTTACTTTCCTTCACTACTCTCTTCACCACCCTCTTACTCTCCACGTACCTCGCTCGTTTCTGTCTCTCGGAATCTTCATTCCCTCTACTACCCAACCACACTCTATATGCTTTCTTCTTTTCTTCCACAGCTATTCTTACCTCTTCTGTCCACCATGCTGTACCTTTCACTCCCCTCCCTCTTCTCCTCACTCCACACACCTCCTCACATGCTGCACAGATCTCATCCTTAAACACCTTGCTCATCTCCTCCACTTCCTCCATAACTTCCAGGTCGAACCCACCTAGTCGTCTTTCCACTGCTCTCCTGTACTCCTCCCTGACTTCCTCCTCCTGCAACCTCTCCACCCTCCTCACCATTCCACCCTCCTCTCGCCTCCCTCCCGCTCTCCTCACCCACTTCTTTTGTATCCTAACCTTAGCTACCACTACATAATGATCAGACAGACCCCCTCCAATACCCCTATACACCCTAGCATCCATCACAGATTTCTTCATTCGTTCATCCACACATACATAATCAATCAATGACTTTCGTTCCACCACTGTCTTATCTTTCATCGTCAACATCCGTTTCCACGTGTACCTGTGGATCATTCTGTGTCGGAAGAAGGTGTTGGCTATCCACAGCCTCCTTCCCACACATACGTCCACAAGTGCACTACCATTCCCATTCACCTCTGATGGTACCCCCAACCCTCCCACCACTCCCTCAACTTTCCTATCACCCACCTTACCATTCATATCCCCAATCAGAAATATTCTTTCGTTCTTGTCAAACTTCTCCAGGCACGCCTCCACATTCATCCAGAACTCCTCTTTCTTTCTTTCAAGTATATCCTCTGTCGGGGCATACACGCATACAATCACCCACGTTTGTATTCCTACTTTCATTCTCACCCACACAATCCTTGAACCCACAGACCCATACTCTCTTACACATTCCTTCCATTTGCTACTTACAAACAAACATGCACCTTCTCTCGCTGTTCCTTCACTCACTCCAGCACACACACCCATTCCACATTCCCATTCTCTCACATCTGAACCTTTCCATTTGGTCTCTGTCATTCCACATACATCCAGCCGGGCATTCACTAACACTTCCAGAACCTCTCTCTCTTTTGTTCCATCATTCATGCCACTAACATTCCACGTAGCCATTCTCAGAATGTCCGAAGGCATGTCCTTAGTCGGTCGTGGTTCGTCAACGTTGGTTCCGTCCGCATCCGAGGCTGTTCGTTCGTTTTTCTTTGCTTAGATATTTTTTCCGGGTGGGGGTCGCAAGCCCACCGACCCAACCTCTTTAGTCGCCTCTTACGACACGCAGAAGGCACGTGGGGCATATTCTATTCCCTAACCCCCAGGGGGCTGGGGACTGTATATATATATATATATATACTGTACATATACATATAAATATATATATATACATATACAGTACTGTACTGTACATATATATATACTGTATATACATATACAGTACTCCATACTTCTCGTCTACACTATTTCTCTAATGTATTTCGCTCCAGTCAACATCTCTGAAGTATTGTCTCAGTGATTGGTAGTCTGCTTTTGCATAGTCAAACCTAGTTTCCTTGTGCTCCTCCCTCTCCACCATATTGGAATAACCCAATAGGATTTGTATGTACTCACCTAATTGTAGTATACAGGATTTGAGCCTAAGCTCGTGTTGTCCTGTCTCTCTCTCTACATTTATCCAATTTTGCTTTAAAAGTTTGGATATTTCTTGCTCCCACCACCTCCCCATCCAACTTATTCCAACACTCAATGCTTCTATACGGGAAGCTGAACTTTCTTACATCAGACTTACATATAACTTTCCTCAACTTACAATCATGTCCCCTGGTTCTTCCCTCGTCCCTCACCACAAAATCTCCCTTGTCGATCTTCTCAAAACCTTTCACACACTTAAACATCATGATCATGTCACCTCTCTCTCTCCTCTCCCTCAGCGTTGGCAGCTTTAGCCTCTCCAATCTCTCCTCATAAGGCAGGTCTCTAAGGCTAGCTATCATCTTAGTGGCAACTCTCTGAACTCTTTCCAGTTTTTTATTATGTTTTATAAGGTGTGGAGACCACACCACTGCTGCATACTCCAGTCTTGGTCGTATTATTGTCCCTATTATTTTTGCTAACATCTCTTCATCTAAATAATTCAGAGCTATTCTCATGTTAGTCAACACTGCATAGGTTTCACCAGTTATTTTATTTATATGCTGTTCAGGTGACAAGCTGTCTGCCACAACTACCCCTAGGTCTTTTGCTTTCACAGCTTTACTAATTATTTCATCTCCTATTTTATATCCCCAAGAAGGTCTATATTTACTTTTTCCCATCTCAAGAACCTGACACTTACTCGTGTTGAATTCCATTTTCCAAGTTTGACTCCACTCATATAACTTATCTAGGTCTCTCTGTAATTCTTCACAACTACTCCTACTTGTAATATGCTTCATTAATTTTGCATCATCAGCAAACATAGATATATATGAGCCTATTCCCATTTGAAGGTCGTTGATGAAAACCAAAAACATGATTGGGGCCAACACCGATCCTTGAGGCACTCCGCTTTTTACCCTTTTCCACGAGGAGAACTTTCCTTTTATTACTGTTCGCATTTCCCTCCCAATTAAATAGTTTTCCATCCACTTTAATAATACTCCCCCAACCCGCCCCACAGTCCTGAGCTTCCACAACAATCTCTTATGAGGCACCTTATCAAATGCCTTCTTGAAATCTAAGTAAATACAATCTACCCACCCCTCCCTCCCTTGTACAATGTCAATTACCCTATCATAGTAACTCAACAAATTTGTGGTACACGAATGACCTTTTCTGAACCCGAACTGCTTGCTTGAAATTATTTCCCTCTCCTCCAACATACCCACCCATCTTTTTCTAATAATCTTTTCACAAAGCTTGCATATAACACTCGTTAAGGATACCGGTCGATAATTTAGCGGGTCTTCTTTATTTCCACTTTTATATATTGGAGTTATATTGGCTTGTTTCCATTCTAAGGGAAGTTCCCCCCTTGTTTAATGAGTGTTGAACAATATTAAAAATAGGTCTCACTAGTTGTTCAGAACATTCTCTTAATACCCATCCAGCAATGTTATCTGGGCCCATAGATTTTCTCACGTCCAATTCTTCCAACAATGATTTTAGTTCATCCTTGTTGACTTCTATCGACTCTAGTCCCTGTATCTCGTTCAATTCCACCACAGGTTCTACATAGTCATCCTCCTCCACAAACACGGATGTTAATGTATCATTCATAATTTCACACATACCCACTGTGTCTTCATATAATTGACCCTCTACCCTAAGCTTTGTTATTTTGTCCTTTATTTTTGTTTTGCCGTTGATATAACTATAGAACAGTTTGGGTTCTTTATTACATTTGTTTACTATATCTTTTTCAAAGTTCTTTTTCTCCTCTCTTATAGTCTTGACATAGTTGTTTCTAGCATTCTTATACTCATTCCATTTTTCCTCAGTGTGTCTCCTTCTCACTTTATTCCATGCAGAGTCCTTTTTGTTCTGGGCAATGTGACATCGCATGTTAAACCACTCTTTCTCCTTAGCCAGCTTTCTATCCTTAAATGTTGGTACATATTTATCTACCCCTCCCTATAAATGTCTAGTAACATGGTGTATTTTACCTGAATATTCTGTTCTTGCTCAATAAATGACCAATCTATATTTGCAAAGTATCCTCGTAATGATTCATAATCCGCCTTACTATAATTTAGTCTATATTCCCTATGTTCCTCCTCTCTGCCTTCCAGAAATTCCACTGTCAATTCAAATTCAATCACAGCATGATCGCTTTTTCCCATGGGACTCAAATATGTTAGGTTCTTTATTTCTTGGGGGTCTTTGGTGAATAATAAGTCGAGTCTTGATGGTTCATCACCTCCTCTAAATCTTGTATTTTCCATAACGTGTTGTGTTAATAGATACCCCATTGTTAGTTCAAGAAATTTGCTACCCCAAGTATTTTCATTTGAACCCGCATCCAAACATTCCCAATCCACCTCCTCGCAATTAAAGTCCCCTGCAAGAATAAGCCTATTTTTCCTTTTACAAATAATTTCTAACATACGCAAGGTTTCCAAAATTAATTCATTATATTCATCGTTGCTCCAAGATTTAGTCTTAGGAGGTAAATAAACTGATACAATGTCCAATTTTGACCTATCATTATCCTCAATTTCAACTGCTACCACTTCAGCAATGCTATCACCAAGTTTTAATTCTTTAGCAGTAATTTTATTATCTACCATGATCAACACTCCTCCTCCTAGCCTTCCTAACCTGTCTCTTCTCCATGTACTGTATCCTGCACAACTAATTATATTCGTGTCTACCTCCTGGTTAAGCTTAGTTTCAGTCAAACATACTACCCCGGGCCTCTCTCTCTTTACATATTCGTCAAACTCAATCTTTTTGGAAATTAACCCATCAATATTTGTATACATGAACTTAGCGTTTCCAGTATTTTCCCTATTTTTCTCGTCCCTGCCCGTTCCTTTCTTTTTTGTACGTACCCCTCCCAATTTATTTCCTAGCTTGTCTCCTCTTCTCTTGTTTCCACCTGGACTGTTTCTCGCTCCGTTTCCACCTCCCCTCCCTCTGCCTCCACTTGGACTGTTTCTCTCTCTATCTCCACCACCCCTCTCTCTGCCTTCTCCCCCGTCACCCGCACCATCTCCTTTTCCCTCCCCACTTCGTCCCTTCGCTTTATATACCATTTCTTGAGTTTTCCCTCCCACACTCTCCAGAAAAACTTCTTTTCGTCTTCTTTCGTCCTTTCTCCATTCTTTACATTTGCCTCGGTTTGCAATTCCTTTCTTATGTTTCGATCCTCAATACTCATGTCTTTTCTAATTGTAATTTTCTTAAACTTGCTAGTCAAGTTAAGTCTCCATGTTACGTTCATTATTGCATCCACTGTTACCCTAGACCTAAACTGCACTCTCATTGACCTTGTGTTTCCCTTACTATATTTACCCATTCTCCTAACTTCTTCAATATCATCTCTCCAGTTGTTTCCTTCTTCATCGACATGCTTGATCAATGTTTTTACCTTATTAATTTCTTCCTTATCCCTAGCTTTCCTCTCAATAATGTGCTCCTCTATATCCCCAAATACAATAATACACTTATTTCTATCTATTGTTTCACGCAGGACCTGTTCATTTCTCCTCATAGCTTTTACTACCACTGATTCTAAATCTTTATTTTCCCTTTCTGATTGTTTCTTTTGTTCCTCCATTGCCACTTCCTTCACTTTTCCTCCTTCGTCATTAACCCATTTATTGTGTTTCTCCTTAATCTCCTCCACATGTGTTTTCATTTCCTTGGTTTGCCCTTTGTATTCTTCAAGTTGCAATCTTAAAGCTTCATTTTCGTCCCGGAGTTGCCCCATATGAGTTTGAATTTCTTTTAGGCTAGCCCGACTCAAATCTTGTCCAGGCTCGATGTCCCCAGCCTGAGCACCACATATTGAACATATAGCCTCAATCTGTGAACTAACACTCACCTTCCACTCCTGCATATCCTCCTTCCACCTTTTAATGTCATTCAGCTCACGTATAACTTTCCCTAGAATGCCCTCGGTCTCACCGACTTCAAATCCATCAAAGTCAGCCATATTTGTTTACATCCACTCGCATTCACAATCGCTTGAATTATTTTTATCACTCGAAATATCCTCACTTGATTTTAATCTCAAATTATTTTAATACTGCATTATAATACAGGACAACACAAAATATCCTTATACTCAAGTTTAGGTGAGTTTATTTGACGAGCGCTGTAAACAGCTTGCTAGATCAGCTGATTTTCGGGAGCGTGAGTGCGGAGGTGTTGTCTCGTTGGTGGTTCGTGTGTGTGTCTGCGTGTGTGTATTTACCTACCTATTTGTATTTACCTATTTGTAGTTTACAGGAATTGAGCAGCGCTCGTGTTGTCCTGTCTTAGTTACTTTATAATCAATCCATTTCACTTATATAAGTATCGTAATGGATATTCCCAATTCCCAGTATTTTGGACTAACATATCATAGCTTATGTTGTCCTATTTCCATATTTACTTTTATCCAACCTAGATTTGAACATGTTAATGTTCTTCGCTCGCACCACCTCCTCCTCCAAGTTGTTCCAAGTCTCTATATACTTCTATATGGGAAGCTGAATTTTTTGTGTCTTTACGACATCTGTCCTTCCTCAGTTTAAACTTGTGTCCTCTTGTCCTTCCATCATCCCTCATGAATAGATCTTCCCTATCTATTCGTTCCAAACTTTTTACTCCCTTGAACATCGTTATTAAGTCGCCTCGTTCCCTTCTCTCTTTCAAGGTAGGCAGTTGTAGTGTCTTTCCTCATATGTCAACTCCTTCAATCTTGGGATCATCTTCATTGCTATCCTTTGGACTTTCTCTAATTTGTTTATGTGTTTTTTCAAATGTGGTGACCATATCACTGCTGCATATTCTAATCTTGGTCTTATCATAGTCATTATCAATTTTCTTAAAATTTCTTCGTCCAAATAGTTAAATGCCACTCTCATATTGGTTATTATTCCATATGCTCCTCCAATGATCATGTTAATATGCTTCTCCGGCGATAGATCATCTTGTATTATCACTCCAAGGTCCTTCTCATGCCGTGTTTTGCCGATTTTTTCAATTCCTAATTTATACTCCCAGCTTGGCCTTATTTCACTTGTTCCCACTTCCAAAACATGAAACTTTTTTGCATTGAAACTCATTTTCCAGGTTTGGCTCCATCTGTGCAACTTATCTAGGTCCTTTTGAAGATCCTGACAACTTTCTATACAGGTGATATTCTTCATGATCTTAGCGTCATCCGCGAACATATTCATATGACTATTCACATTTTCTGGCATGTCGTTTACATAAAGTAGGAACATTATCGGACCCAACACTGATCCCTGTGGTACTCCGCTCGTCACACTCCTCCACTGGAAATATTTGTCTCGTATTGTGGTCCTCATTTCTCTTCCTATTAAAATGTTTTCCATCCATTTTAACATCCTACCATGTACACCTCCAACAACCTGCAATTTCCACAATAACCTTTTGTGAGACACCCTGTTAACCCGGCAAGTGCGGATCTACTAATAAGAGTTTTACCGCTGCGCTGCGGAACTCCTCATATAATCCAAGGCCTAAAAAAAAAACATTTAAATCAGCCCCGTATCATTTTGTTTTTATTTTTTATTTTATTTGTATTTATTGTTTTTATTGCCCCTTGGCCATGCCAAATATCACTCCTCCACATCCTCTCCACCCCCCCCCCCCTGTCAATTATCACCTTTTCTCCCTGTTATTCCCTTATTCTTAGGTATATTTTCGTGCTAACAGACTACCACGCAACAGTGTCTCTCCAGCCGTCTTCACGGCTGGCTGGCTGGCAGGCTGCCTCAGCCATATGTTATGTAACTCCCGGCCTCTATCGCCGATTTTGACCATCCAAACGCTGTTTCCACTAGTTTTATTGTTGTAACAGGTTAATACCTTTATAATCAACGTAAAATAGGCGCATATGGATAAGTATTAATTATATTTATGGTACGATGACGATTTGAGTTTAGGAAACAGTCTAAATACCTCCGCACAGGGAGGGGTGGCCAATACCCTACCTACGCAGCAGAGAGGTTAAAGGCCTTTTTCAGGTCCAGGTAAACACAGTCAACCCATCCCTCTCTCTCCTGTGTAACATCTACCACTCTGCTATAAAAGCTTAATAAATTAGATACACAAGATCTCCCATCCCTGAATCCAAACTGTTTCTCACTAAGCACCCCCTGTCCCTCTATGAAGTGTGTCGACTTTTTTCTTATAATTTTCTCACAAATTTTGCAAACAATGCTGGTGAGGGACACCGGTCTGTAGTTAAGCGGATTTTCTCTGTCTCCTCCTTTGTAAATAGGTACTATGTTAGCTCTCTTACATTCCACTGGCAGGTCTCCTTCATTCAGTGAAGATTTGATGATGTCATAGATTGGTTCCACTAGCTCTTCCGCACATTCTTTGAGGATCCATCCAGCCACTCCATCTGGTCCCATTGATTTTCTCACGTCCAAATCCTGCATCAATTTCAGCACTTCACTTTTTGTCACTTTCATTTCAGGCATCTGTGGTGTTCTCATTTCTCTATCAGGTTCTATAAACTCCTCTTTTACAAACACTGACTGAAGCTTTTCATTCATAACTTCACACAAGTCTTTATCTTTCTCATAGCTGTTCGTTCCAACTCTTAGTCTGACAATACCTTCTTTTGTTTTATTTTTCCATTTACAAATCTATAAAATAGTTTTGGCTCATTTTTGCACTTCTCTACAATATTCCTTTCATATATATATTGTTCCTCGCGTCGTATCTTTACGTATTCATTTCTTTTCTCCTTGTACTTATTCCAGTTATTTTCACTATGTCTCTTCCGTGCTATATTCCAGGTTCGGTTTCTTCTATCCTGTGCCTTACTACCTCTTATTTTGAACCATTCTTTTTCCTTCTTTACCCCTGGTGAGAACCTTGGGACTTATTTACGTATCCCTTCTTCATATACTGTACTTTCAAGAAAAGTCTATATTTGTCTTGAACCATTTCCAGGCTTTCTAGTTCCTTCCAATTTATACTTTGGAAATAATGTTTCAATGATTTAAAATCAGTTTTAGCATAGTTGTATCTATTTATTTTATGTCGTTCATTTCTCTCCTCATTTTTCCCCAAATCCATCTCCATTTCTAAAATCTTGTGATCACTTTTTCCCAAGGGACAACGATAATTTATCTTTTTAACGTCATGCGGATCACTGGTGAAGACTAGGTCTAGCCTGGATGGTTCATCCAGTGTGATTCGTGTGTTTTCTCTAACATGTTGTGTTAACATGTTTTCTGTTACTAGATTCAGTAATTTACGGCCCCAAGATTCAGTATTATTTCCCGCATCTAACCCTTCCCAATTGACTTCCTTACAGTTGAAATCACCTGTTAATATTAATTTATTTCTCCTATTAAAAGTATTTTTAATGCATCTAGAGATTCCGTGATTAGTTGATCATATTCTTCCCACTTCCATGCTCTAGTTTGTGGTGGTATATAAGCCACTGCTATATCAGTTGCTTTGTTGTCCTTGTCTTTTATTGTCACTGCTATAATTTCTGATCTATTATTGCCTAGGTTAATCTCACTTGCTTTTATATTTTTGTCAGTCATTATTAACACGCCACCCCCCACTTTTCCTTCTCTATCTTTTCTCCACACATTGTACCCTTCCCATCCCAACACTCCCAATTCAGTACCACCTCTCAACTTCGTTTCTGCTAAGCACATAATATGTGGTTTATATTTCTCAATATAGTCATTCAATTCTAATTTCTTAGACAGCAAGCCATACTATATAACAGCTTCATCTCCCCTTTCTTTTTTTCTCTTTCCCTAATATTCCCAGACTCTACTCCCCTCCCGATTCCACTCCACCTTCTCTCCCTTGTTCCCCCGTGTTCTCCTCCTGCCCTGTTTCTCTCACTTGTTCCTGGATTACACCAGTCTCTCCCTCCTGTCCTTCGGTACTGGTACTCGTTTCCTCTGTCTGACCGTTCGTCCCGAAGTTCTCTGTTTGCCCCTTCGTCTTCCTCTGTGGCCCTTTGATGAACCATTTCTTCTTCTTCGTTCCTACCAGTCACCAATAAAAAAAATCCACTTCTTGGTCTGTTCTTTTGGCATTCAATTCCTTCACCTCTTCCCTCAAACTTTTCATTTTGTTTCTTTCATCTAAGTCCATGTCTTTTTCGATGTAGATATGCTTCATACAATCCCTATCTTTCAACCTCCATTTATTCTTCATGATTTCCTCTACTATTCCTACCTTAATTACATCCTTTTCAAAGTTACCTCCCTGCCTATGTATCTTTAATTTTTCCTCGGCTAACTGTTGCTCCTTTACTATCGCCAAAAATTTCAAATTTCTTACCTCCTCGTTCTTTTCAAATTCATCCTTCTTTAATTTAACATCCTTCATATCTTTCTTTGTCCTGTCCATTTCTTCCTGTATTTCGTTAATACAGACCCTTAATACGTAGTTTTCATCTTTCAGAATACTAATTTGGTTTGACATCCATTTTTCTCTCTGTTCACAGTCTACGCATTTTGTCTCCTGTTCCTCTAACTTCCGTTCTAGTTTGTACAACCTTACTGCAAATGCAGATATTGCTGCTCCCTCCTTTGAGAACCCTGAAATATCGACTACATCACGGTGATTACGATCATAAGGGTCTCTGTTGGTTATCACCCTGCTCGGAGGCAGGCTAAGCCGGTTCCTCCCACCACTGGCCATGCTGCCAGCTGGTCTTTGCTTACACCTGTTCGGAGCCAAAAGTTTCGGCGAGAATAGCCATTACTTTTATTTCTATTTTTTTTAATTAAATTAAATGCAACTCTCACCTTTACAAGGGAGTATATTCACTAATTGTTAAACAAAAGGACAACACATATGAACGTTCCAAAATACGAAACCACCAAATAGGCGCTGGCTGAATCAGCTGGTCGCATGCACGTCCTCCCTCCACCACGGTCTGCGTTACTCAGTTACTTGTTCGTCAAGGGGAATCCACGCAATGCGAGCTAAGATCATTATTATCACGCCTCCTTAACTGGGAATGTATTGCGTGAAATGCATGTTAAGTGTTTTGTGTACTGTTGGAATGGCTGTGGATGTGTGTGTAGTCTGTATTTAGCCAATTGGCGACATCGGAAACGAAGGCTTAGGGTGGATCTGTATGGTACCATTCTCACTATAGACGGTACCGTCTCACCCGAAGGCTTAGGTGAACCATATGATACCCATCTCGCCTTGTACCATTTTTGCCAACCCCAGATGGGACGTCACAACGTCGTCCACTTATTCCAGGTTCCTATTTACAGCTAGGTGAACTGAGGCTAACACATGAAAGGAGACAAGCCCAATTTGTCTCCGCCCGGCCGGGGATTGAACCCCCGACCCCTCGTGTGTGAGACGAGAGCTCTACCTACTAGGCTACGGGCTGTGTGTGCATGTGTGTGTGTGTGTGTGTGTGTGTGTGTGTGTGTGTGTGGGTGGGTGGGTGGGTGGGGGGGGGGGGGTACCAGGAGTGATGTACTGTCCACAAGATCGATACATACAGTACATACATATACAAATTTAAAGACCGAGTGCTACACACGAAGCGCGGTTCCGGTCTCACGTCCTAATGGCGGCGTACCAGGCAACCCTATCAAGAGCTGCCTCACTTGTCAGGTTCTTTGATTTATATAACTCTTCTGGCAGTTCGTTTAGCTGCCTGGTATTCCTCCTTACTGCCTGCCTCCCTATCATGCTTTGAAGCATCGCCTTTTCTCTTTCACAGCATGTTCTACCTCATCGTTCCACCACCAGGTCTTATTCCTGGGGTGACCCTTTGTTTTCCTACAGACTTTGTCAGTGGCAGCGAGTAGGCTATGCTTAACCCTCTCAGACATATGACGCGATTTTGAGCCGATTAGGGATACTTTAAAGCCTTTCTTACCATCAGGGGTATTTAGAAACCTTTAGTTTAGTTACTTCAACCTCTGCAGTTGTCTTTGAGTTAGCTGTGGGCAGAAAACTAATTTTGGAGAGTTAATTATAAGAGTGAGAGAACTCCATTTCTTATTGCTAATCTGGCAACCTCTGCATCATATGAGTCTGAAGAGGTTAAGGAAATTCCATTGACTACAGTATTTACATCGCTAAGCCTAGCTTCCTTATTTCTATTCATTTCCTCCTGTTCACTATGAAACCTATCCCTAACTTCTTTGTTCTTCAGCAGCCATACTCTCCTTTTGGGCATGTATACCTTCTTGCGTTCAGGATCTCTATATAACCTCATGTCGCACACAAGTAGCTTATGCTAGGGGATACATTCTTCGCTCGGGATGAGCTTTACATCCCGAACCAGTTTCCAGTCTTTCCTGTTAACCAAGAAGTAATCTATCTGGCTACTGGAGACCCCAGAGTTATATATGACCAGATGGTTCTGTCTTTTCTTGAACTTTGTGTTACACACAACCATGTTGAGTGCAACGCAGGACTCCAGTATATATTCGCCTTCCAGATTCCTCCTTCCGTAACCATTTCCTCCATGTACCCCCTCGTATCCATCTGCAGATGCTCCCACGTGACCATTCAGGTCCCCTCCCAGGATTGTTATTTCATTCTCCGAGAGGCCTGAAATGACACTGACAGTGTCATTCCAGAAGTCCTCTTTTATCTCTTTCTGTAGGCCAGCATGTGGGGCATATGCAGATATCACATTCAGAATTCTTTCACCAACTTTCAAATTCAAAAAAATCAGCCTTTCACTAACTCTCGTAATCTGAAGCACACTTTCTGCCCACCCTTCCAGTAGATCCTATATCTTTTCTTTCTTCCAACAATCCACTGTACCCCATACCCTTTCCATTCTATTGATATCATCCGCTCTGATCGATAGAGTGTACGGTTCGTGCATGTGTGTGTGGGGAGAGGGTGGGTACCAGGAGTGATGTAACGTTCACATGATAATAATAATAATAATAATAAGCATGTTACTTATTTCTCATAAGCGCCAATTTTTCCGAAGAATTCACTAGCGCTCGAAAAGAGAAAGAAAAAAGAACAAAAATCAATGCATCAAAAGAAGGCTCATATACAACACACATTTAACAATCACTAGCAGTGGCAAAATAGCCTAAACTCTATAGCCATCTGTCATGACACCTCTCTCAAGATCATAGCTTCTCTCAAAGAGAAAAGTCTTAAGTTGTCTCTTGAAGCATTCAACAGAACTCAGTTGTCTCATGGACAGCGGCAACCTGTTATACAACCTCGGAGCCATGTAGGAGAATGACCTCTCAAAGAAAGAAGACTGCTGGAAAGCCCTTGGTTCATCAAGACGAAAAGGGTCATTGTCATGACGCACAACTACACCATGGTGTGCCGGTGGGCGCCTGAGCAGCTCCGCAAGGTACCTAGGCTCACCAAATTTGAGAACCTTAAAAGTCACCAAACACAACTTAAATTCTATTCTTGCTCTTACTGGCAGCCAGTGCAGTTCTATGTGAAGAGATGTAGTAGGAGTTCTAGGTGGAACACCAAAAATTAGTCTTGCGGCCCTGTTAAGAACAGACTGAACTTTCTTTAAAATATAATTTGGAAGACCCACCAACAGGGCATTGCAATAATCAACACGAGAGAAGACCAATGAGTGAACCAACGTCAGGAGGCAACGTCTGGTTATAAACGGCTTCACCAAATAGAGATTTCTGATGTGCAAGTAACAACTTTTAACTATCTGGTTTACATGCTCTTTGAAATCTAATCGGGAGTTCACATATACACCCAGATTTCGAACAGAGTTGGCCGGTCGCAGCTGAGATCCACCCACATTGATGGAGAGGGCACCTACTATATCATCAGCTCTTCTATTTCCTCGGATGATGAGAATATCAGTTTTACCATCATTTAGTTTAAGTTTTCTCGCTCTCATCCACTTCTTGATATCAGACATCAACAATTCCATCTTACTCCGTATATCAACTATATTTGTGATTCTCACATAAATCTGGGTGTCATCTGCATAAAAGTGAAAGGTGACATTATGTGCACGAAGCAGAAGAGACAAACTGCTAATATAAATTATAAATAGGATAGGACCTAAAACTGATCCCTGCGGAACACCATACTGCAGGGGTGTCGAGTCCGAGACCACTTGATTTACCATCACACTCTGGGATCTACCTGACAAGTACGACCCAAGAAGCAAGAGAGCGGAGTCACGCACACCACAATCATAAAGATCACTCAATAACAACTCGTGATCCACTGTGTCAAAAGCCGCAGAGAGATCAAGCAAGACCAATAGTGAGGCCACACCATTGCAAATGTTCTCAACTAGATCATTATGTACTCTAATCAATGCTGTTTCAGTTGAATGATGCTGTCGGTAAGCAGACTGAAAAATTGGGATAGTTTCATTCTGCTGAAGTAGTGGTTGTAATTGGTCAAGTATTGCACGCTCTAATATCTTTGATATGAAGGACAGGTTGGAGACAGGACGATAGTTCAACATGTTCTCAACATCAAGTCCAGGTTTCTTTAGAGTAGGTCGGAGTAGTGCATGCTTTTCAGAATGTGGGAAGCTACCTTCAGAGAAGCACTTATTAATTATTTTGGAAATAAACTCAACTGTGTGATCATAGACTCTTGGTAGCTTGGAAACATTTATGGGATCCAACGGGCAAAATGTTTTATTGAGGTTTCTTATGTAGGACGAGATCATGTCCACCTCTACTGAGTGAAAGGATGAGAGGACATTATTAGGAATGTGTCGGGGTTGGAGTACAACTGAAAGTTCTTCACCAACAGAAGCATCATCCAGTTCCTGTCTTATGCGAGTTATCTTACCAGCAAAAAATGCCACAAAGTTGGCAGCCAACTCGGCATCAGGTACAGAAGGTCTTAAGCTGACTCTTGTTTTTCCAAGTAAACTGTTTACAATTGAAGCCAACCTCCTCTGGTCGTTACCACACGAGTCAACTTTTCCCTGATAATACACTTTCTTTTCATCTTTGATTTTGTAGACCACAGCTCTTCTGGCTGACAAATATTGCAACCATGTAGAGTCTGTTTTATTTTTCCGCCATTCACGTTCAGCTCTTCTACGCGCTCTTCTAAGAAATTTAACTCGAGTGCTATACCAGGGCGAATCATCTCGTACTATGATTTTCTTCTCTACTTCTGGACAGTGATGATCGAACACTAATTTAAGTGCATTTCCATGTACCTCCACCAGCTCATCTGAAGTAAGGTTGGAAGTATCAATACTTCCCAAGTACTGTTTTACTTCACTGCTAGCCAAATTTAGGTCTGCATTTTTATAATTTCTAAATCTGATTACTTTTTCATGTGTGAGTGGCTTAGGGAAATCAAAGCTGAAAGTAATCAAAGCATGATCAGAGGTATTAGGGTCAGCATTCTCAACATCAACATCCAGAACACCACCACAACCCACAGGAGAGAAAACCAAGTCAAGGGTGTGTCCTAAGATATGAGTTGGGTGGGACACATGGTTTACAAAATTGTTCTGATCAGTCAACTCAAGGAACTCAGGAGAGAATGGCTTCAGATGAGGGCTGTCAACCCAGTAATTAAAATCTCCACACATCAAAAGTCTTCCAGTTTTAGCAGAAAATTCCTCGAGAAACTGCCCAAACTCTTCCATAAAACCCCTATCTGTGCCACGATGGCCAGGCCTATAGACAACTGCCATTCTTAGAATTTGTTGATGGAGTTTTATTTCCACTTCCAACAGTTCATAATAAAGAGGGGCTGGGTTATGGCTTATTTGCAAGATATTCACCAGAGATGTGGAGTAGACAACTGCCACTCCACCACCCGGATGATCTCCCCTAGGCCTAGGAATATTTATTATGGAATGGGTTTTAGGCAATGCCGCCTGGATAATATTCAGATCTGACTCGAACAACCAGGTCTCAGTGAGACATAATACATCAAGGTTACGTTCATCCAAGATCTCGCAAATATGATCCATTTTGTTACGCAAGGAACGAACATTCAACAGACCCAGTTTCAACCGGCTCCCATGTGCATTTTTCAGTTTTTTGAACCTACAAAATCGGTGTTCTCAATAACTTTATTTCTCTGAGCTGTCATTAAAGGACAATTTCTACTTGAGGCGAAATGATTTGGCGGCTCCGTAACTGATGTGGAGCTCATACAATTTATACACAATAAGGAGTGTATGGTTCATGTGTAGGTTTGCTATTCTGGCCTTTTTTGATACAGTAGTTCCGTTTCGCTTCCCCTCTTTTCCCGTAACCCGAAGGCCCACCAGTGTCCTTGGCTGACATTGTAGCTTATAGATTCAAAATTCCAATGTACTGTACTGTACCGTAAGTACAGTAATTGGTATTTTGGGGGTATTTGTGCATATATTTTGGTGTTTGGATTTTCTATGTAGGTGCAGATAACGATGATTGATTGGAGCGCGGATACCGAGGTCGGACTGTAGGTCACTGGCTCCTAACTACATTACCTCTGAGGCTTTCCCTAGTGCCCACACCCGAAGATCTAATTTAAGGGTTAGGATCTAGTGGCCTTGAAAAAACGACCAGAATCAGCTGCAGGTCTTTCACCTGATAGCAATTCTCCATGTGCAACAATCCTGGGCCATCTCCCTATGCAACCCCCTGGCCTGGAAACCTTTCTGCAATACCTCCCTCCAGTTCTCTCTCTGTCCACTAGGGTGGCAAACAGGGGCAATGTTGGTTTGGGATTGAGTAGTGTGTGAGAGGATATATAGAGAAATTGAATGAAGTTAGTTTATTATGGCCATTAATCACTTCCCGGGTCATAAAGACAACCATACTGTATAACTTTAACTTTGAATATATAATATCATCATCATCATCTCTGACGCCTTGTTTCCCCCTGTGAAACCCCCCCTAAAGGATGGCTATGACAGAAATGTCTCCAGGCTACTTTGTCAAGACATGCTTCCTTTGCCTGTGCCACAATGCCCCTTCCACTACGTGGAAGTTTTTCCTCAATGCATTTTTCCACTTTCTTTTCCCATACCATAGGTGATCTTCCACTACTAGCTGCTCCACTCACTTGCCTCCCATATATCTTTCTTACATACATACATACATACATAGTCGATTCCGAATCAATAAGGGAGTTTGAAAGTAATCTTGATAAAGCATGGGGAAGACAAGATTTGAAGTTTGATTATAAAACAAAAATACAGAATAGTAAAAATGTTACGTCTGCTACCGCCGCCGCCAACACCGTGAACGACCGCAGCAGTGCAAGTACTGGTACTGAGCTGGATACACAGGCATAGTTTGCCTTTTTCCAGAGGATCTACTGTAAGAAACTGTAAGAAATATCATTTTAAGACCGAGTGTTCCACACATACGTGCAGTTCCAGTCTCTTGTCCTAATGGCGGCGTTCCAGGCAACCATGTTAACCCGGGAACTGCGGGGAGACTCTTAAGAGTTCCCCCGGCGGACTGTGGGAAGACTCTTATGAGTAAGGAAAAAAAAAATCCATTTAAAACACCCCAGCCATGCCAAATATCACTCCTCCTTCCCCACTTTCCTCCCCTCCTTCAGTTATCACCTATTTTCCCTGTTATTCCCTTATTCTGTGGTATATTTTCGTGCTAACATTAGCGAGTTGGTAGCAGGGCGTTGTCATCACTGTTACCAAGCGTGGGAAAGAGCGAGAGAGAGACTATTGCGGAACAGTGTCTCTCCAGACAAGGGGAGGGGTGGAGGGCAGGGAGGTTGCCTCAGCCATACATTATGTAACTCCCGGCCTGTATCGCCGATGTTGACCATCCAAACACTGTTTCCACTTGTTTTATTGTTGTAACAGGTTAATACCTTTATAATCCACCTATAATAGGTGCATATGGATAAGTATTAATGCTATTTATGGTAAAATAACGATGTTAGTGATGGGAACAGCTCAAATACGTCAGCACAGGAGTGTGGTGTCTCATACCCCCATGCGCACTTCTTAGGTTAAGGGCTGCTTCACTTGTCAAGTTTTTGGATTTGAGATCGGCATGTATAGTCCGATCCCAGGTCTTCCTCAGTCCACCGCTTGGTGCAGCTCCCTCCACAATCACAGACCTGCATTTTTTCACCCAATTTTGTTCATCCATTCTCTCCACATATCCATACCATCCCAGTCTACTTGTACACAATACCAGACATCTGGAAGCATGGTATCATCATCACATTCCCCAAACCCAACAAAGACCCCACGCTACCTTTGGATACCTTTGGATGTGTTCGCCGCTCCTCTAGCGGCACCAAGGAGCGCGACGCCCCTCGTTATGGGTGGTGATTTGGTGCAGTAGACTGTTTGAAGCGACAGCTCGCTCCCTTGCGAGGATGGGCTCGTCTGGCACTTTTTGCAGTTCGACATCTAGGGCTCTCTTGAAGTTGTCTAACGAGATCTCCCTCATGTCTCTTACTCGCCGTGGGAGTTTGTTGAAGAGACGTGGGCCTCTGTGTGATAACCAGCCCTCTCGCAGAGAGCCCATAGCACCCCTGTTATTCATCCGGGGGATTTCGCATTCCCAGCCTCTCCTATCACTGAATTTCATGACTATCGGAGTATGTAGGTTTGGTACTAAACCCTCTGCGATTTTCCACGTGTATATTATTAGGTAACGTTCTCTTCTACGTTCCAGTGAGTACAGATTCAGTGCTCTTAAACGCTCCCAATAGTGTAGATGTTTTATCGAACTTATATGCGAAGTGAAATTTCTTTGTACACTCTCTACGTCATTTATTTCACCTGCTTTGTATGGGGATGTTAATACGCTACAGTATTCAAGCCGCGGTAGCACTAGAGATTTGAAGAGCGTTATCATAGGCAATTCACCGCGTGTTTTAAAAGTACGCAGAATCCAACCCGTTAGACGTTTCGCAGCCGCCACTTTGACCTGGTTATGTCATTTGAAACCCATATTTTCAGACATTAATACCCCAAGGTCTTTCACACTGTCTTTCCGTTCTATTATGTGGTTAGATTCTGTTAAGTAATTTGTAATTTCTTTAACACCATTATTATCTCCGTACCGTATTAATTGGAATTTTTCCTCATTGAATTGCATGTTGTTTTCCCTGGTCCACTGGAACACTACATTCATGTCTTCCTGCAGTCGGCCCGTGTCCTCTTGTGTGTTTACTATCTTGCTTAATTTTGTGTCATCAGCAAAAGACGACACCGTACTGTGTCTGGTGTTGGTATCTATGTCGCAAATTAGTATGAGGAACTACCCTCCTCACACCGCCCTATCACACTCCTTTGCACCCCCTCCAAAGTCATGGAGCACCTTGTACTACAACTGATGACACCTGACTTACCCCTTTCTCTAACACAACACAGCTTCAGGCCATTGCACTCCACAAACACTCTTCTTACAGACCTTACACAAAGAGCTTTTTACGGCATCAACTCAGCTAGACCACCACACAGATCAGTACTTGCCACACTCGACATTAGTAAAGCCTTCGATGCCATCCCCCGCCACAACCTAACAAACAAAATCTACAACACAAACATGCACAACAACACTAAAAGATGGCTGGCCAATTTCTTAGCAGGCAGATGTGCACACGTATCTTTTGCCGGTCAGTCATCTAGCATTAGAAATTTCCCAAACGGAGTCCCGCAAGGATCCGTCCCGTCGCCCGCACTCTTCAATCTGTACATGCATGATAAAAATACACCAAATTCACCCCAAATAACCATAGTCTCCTACGCAGACGACATAACACTCACAAGCACGCACCAAAACCCAGACACAGCAACAAGACTCCTTCAAGAATATCTTGACACATTACGTGAATGGTGCACTACAAACAGACTCGATTTAGCCCCAGCTAAATCCACTGCAACCCTCCTCACAAGCTTGACAGGAGAGCACGATTACGTCCCAGGACTCAACATAAACAACACACCCCTAACACACACACACACACAAAAACCTAGGAGTAACATACGACACCCAAATGACATTTAAACAGCACACCACAAACACGAAAAAGAAACCGACACCCAGACTTAACGCCCTCAGATCACTTGCCCACACAAAATTTGGACACAACAAAGAAACCACCACCACAGTCTACAAACAATACATAAGATCAGTTATGGAATATGCAAGCCCGGCCTGGGCTTCTAACCTTGCTGAAACACATCATAAGACCTTACAGACTATTCAAAATAAAGCGCTGAAAATCATCACAGAATGCACAGCTACTACACCCACAGATCACCTACATCAAGAAACCAAAGTCCTCAAAGTCAAAGATCATCTAGACATGAGAGGCACTCAATTCCTGGCAGCAGCCTCCACAAATCAACACCACCCACTACACTACATGGCAACACACCCACAGACACCAAAAAATATCAAAACAACACCCAGCACACACTATCACACACAAATACTGTCTTCTCTCCCTCCCTGCCCACCCCAAACCAACTTCCGGAAACACATCCATACTCATATCACTCGCCGTTCCATCCACTCATTCATAGACAACATGCAGCTGCAAGCACGACCTCCCGAAATCCATCCTTCTGAATCCTCCCTTCCTCGCGAGGACAGAGTCCACCTGGCCAGGCTGAGATGCGGACACCATCCAGCTCTTCTGAGCTATCAGAAGAGACTGGATGACTCCGTCGTCGACACCTGCCCGGGTTGTAACACAGCACCCCATACCATTAAACACATCATAGAAGACTCCATTTCACACAACCACTTACGCCAACAACACAATTTACACTCTTTGAGAGCTCTGTGGGAAAGCCCGACCGTGGCCATGGCCTTCCTAAGGACTCGGGGCGGTTCGGCCAGGCAGCTTAGGGAACAACAACAACTTGTACGCATCACCTCGCTAATACTCTTTATACCTAAACGTCTCCTCAGCTCAACATTTGTTATTCTATCATGTAGCCTGGCCCCACACATCCATCTCACCAAATTTCTCATCTCATTACGTTCCATTCTGTTGACATTCTCTACTTTAACGGCCCATGTTTCTGAGGCATACGTCATTGCACTTCTAACACATGAGGCATACACCTTTCCCTTCAGGGGGAGAGGCATTCTTTTCATGGTCAGGATTGGCAGCAGTTCTCTGAACTTCCCCCAGCCACATCGAATTCTAGCAACAGTGGCAGCCTCGGCCCCACCACCGGCAGAGATGGTATCTCCTAGGTAACAAATCTTGTTCACCAGCTCCAAAAGACTCATTTCCAAAATTCAGAGCCACAGGATCATCACTTAACACTAGCTCGCCTTTGCACACTACGCACTCAAATTTCTCTATTTCTGACTTATCCTTCGGCAGGGGTCCCTTTATTCTACTACAGCGCTTACTCCCATGGTGCACCCAGCGTCGACAGATGCTACATTGAATCGCGTTAACGCCCACACCCTTTCCACACACTGCACATGGGTATGCACCGCTCTTTTCCACATTGCCTCGTCTCAATCTATAATGCATAACCTTGGTTTTGTTAATATTGACTCTTAAACCCTTGCTCGCCATGCCCTCTCTCCATTCTCTTAATTTGGCCTCAGCCTCTTGCATACTGTCAGCAATTAGGACTAAATCGTCTTCATAAAACAGTTCCAACGGGAGTCCGCCTCTAAAAACTCTAGACAGTGCCTCCAGGACGATTCTGTATTCATTCATTCTCTGAGCATGACCATACCACCTCAAAGCACTTCTCTTTATCCACTCAACCACTCCACATTCAATGCCCAGCTTACTATTCCATTCCAAAGAACTCATACACTTCCCTATTACTTGCCTTATCTAGCCTATTCACGCCAGCTGCCATTCTGAAAAAGCTCATATCCACAGCCCTCAGTTTGGATTGTTGGGGGCAGCACACTGTTTCTCAGTGACTTTTTCACTTCTTGACTAACCATTCTTCCTTTCAGAATACTATCAAGTTTTCCAATTACAGTCAATCCTCCAGTAACGCGCGTTTTGGAAACGCGGTTTTGGTGGGACGCGGTACACCCCAATATTCCAAAATTTATACTAACGCGGTCACCGGTCAACACTTACACAGACGCGGGGTATGGCCGGGCGCCTAACCTTTACTACCGACTTTCGTCATTTACCGATGCTCATATCTCTGCAAAAAATGGCCTAACCAAGTTTTTATGCATACCAGAGGTAGATATGGTCATTGCCGTGCGATGGGTGAAGACTAGAACACTCTACATTGCGTAGTTATTGTGCGAGGTGAGAAATAATTACCGAAACATATGTGTTATTGTTATTTGGCTATGTCGAGTGAGTGTGTGTGTGTTCTTGTGAGGCTATGTCGGCCGCCACTGATATACGGTATGCAATAAATATTATTATAATTATGCTCTATGGAATTTAATTTCATTTTACCTAATAATATTTATAATAGTAAAAGCCAAAGAAAACTCCATTAAACTAAATTCATTGAAGGCGGTAGATTGTTGGCCAGCTTAGCAATTTGTAGCCACACTTGCAGACGACACGTATTGTTATTGTTCAACTAAAGATGCACAGCATTGTTTTTGTGTCAAATAAATGGCATTTCATAGTACCAATGGACTTAATTGGATATACAGTAAACTTCCGTTAATCCGAAGGGCAGCGGACCGGCCCTCGTTCGGATTAGTGGATTTTTCGGATTATCGGACTTTACCCCTATGAACCTGTGTATGACGAAAACATTGAGGCATTAGGCCACCCAAATGACACAATGGTGCACACACACATATCATATGTTCATGAAATCACTTCAAAAGTTTACCATTGTCATTGTAGCCTATTACCTACTTCAAAACATTCAGATTAATGGTCAAAGGAATCTGCTGATATAAACATAAACACCATATGTCCGCATCTTAGTCTTCTTCTACTTCCGTCTTGCTCTTGAAGATCAGATCAGATGTGGTTCGGGAAGTAATGCCTTAACAACGGCACTTCCCTGAGAGGTTCTTGTGATTTTCCTTTTGTGACATGCTCTGTTATATTATATTGTATTGAAAGCACCCTTGTCTTGTTGTCTTGAAAGCACCCTTGGGACGGATCACTGAACTATAAATAGTAGCGTATCGGAACGTCCAAAGGTGCGTTTTCAAGCTCAAGACTGAATGCGCTTGCAGAAAATGCGGTGCAAGCCAGTAGCGCATCGGAGCGTCCCAAGGATGCGTTCAAGAGCAAAACAAACTCTCTAGCAGACGATGTGGTGTTTACGTTTATATCAGTAGCTTCCTTTGACCATTAATCTGAATGTTTTGAAGTAGGTAATAGGCTACAATGACAATGGTAAACTTTTAAAGTGAATTCATAAACATATGATATGTGTGTGTTCCATTATGTGTCATTTGAGTGGACTAATGCCTCAAAAAGGGGACTTTGGGACTTCTTGAAATTCGGACCATCGGGTGAATTCGGATTTGGCCTCAAATTGAAAAATTCGGACTATTGGGAGATTCGAATCATCGGTCGTCGGATTAAAGGACTTTTACTGTATTATTCATCCCTGGTATGAAGGTATGTTGCCACTGTAATAATACTGACAAATAAATAGATAATAAAGGACTAATATATAGATATATATTGAGAAAAAGTGGACTTTGTGGAAACCCCCAGAACACCAAGGTACCTTTAAGATGTAAACATATGAGTTTGTTAACGCGTTTTTTGGTAACACGGAACGTTGCCAGAACACATTAGCCGCGTTACCGGAGGATTGACTGTACCTTTCACCCTTGCATTTTTCTCTCTTTTATCTCACTCTCCATTTTACCCTATTTGCATAGTACAGCTCCCAAGTACTTGAAACTTTCAACCTCTTCCAGTACTTCATTTCTCATTATTATTTTACAACTTTTCTCATGTTCTTTCTTAATTCTATATTTTGAATTAAAATCTATGGTTTCAAATATATAATAATAATATACAGTATAATATATAATAATTATGACTAAAAAACAAAGGACTTAGGTTTAAGACTGGACACCCTATGTCTCTACTTCCTGTCTCCAACTATAGCCTACCTGTGGAACCTGTGAAGCAGACTGTGGAATGGTGGTGGCAGTGGTGGTGGTGGTAGTGTTGATAGCCTGTAGACCCCTCACAGCTGATGCAGTGGTGACAACAATGATCTGTGATGTCTGAGGTCTGACCCCCACACCACCAGGGGTCACTGCTCCCCCAGGTTTGGTGATCACGATGGTCTGTTTGCCGCCCACTGTCGTTGTACCCAGCTGTAGGTGGATCAATACATGATAATATTCAAGACCTCTTTCGCCGCCCTATTAGAAATAATTTATTAGGGAAAATAGGGACCAATAGACTCGCCATAGTTTTCTCATTATATCCACATGGAGGAATTTCGTTATCGACACTTGAAAAAACCCGATTACACCGAAAAATATAACAAAAATAATGTCCCGAACGTAAACAAAGCATTGCACCCAATGAATCCTTCGACCTGGGTCCTCTTCTTCTTGTTTTGAAAGATGCGGTGAGTGCGATTCACCCAATAAATGGCTTGAACGTTACTCACAAAAACTATATTATATTATATTATATTAGGGTTAGGTTAGGTTAGGTTAGGTTAGGTTAATCTAATCTAATATAATATTTGTACATTTTGGAAGCGTGCATGGCCTCCCCACAATTTCCCTTACCTACTGTAAAAGCGCGATTCACCCAATAAATGGCACCATTTTACGGAGTATCTTCAGATTAATGAATAATGGGTAAGTTAATGCAAATCCTCCACTCCAACCATGAAAAACAATAAAACACTATATTCCTTGAAAAAAATATACAAAATCTTGGTAAATAAGGTGGCTCTAGCTGTCTTGAATTTTACCCAATACATTTGTTGGTGTAATTGAATTTCAGAAGACCTCATTCAAAATCAAACTACTATTTTAATAATTATTAGGATACAGTTAAGAAGTATATGCGTGAAAGCGGTGTTGAATGGGAGGAGGGGCATCGACTGACTGGGAACAGAGGTGCATGGGGGCGATTAATTCGTGGCCACCCCTTCGGGGATCATGGCGTCTAGTAATAGATAGATTAGAAATGTTACGGCCGAGGTAACTGCGAACCCAAACACCAACTCACTAGGTGAGAATTCCAGAAACCTGTAGGCCTACTGTGTTCTCCTGTCTGAGCCATTACAATGTAATATAAATATACAGTATGTAAGTATGTATTAGATAGATAAACATTACGGTTAAACAATACTGTTTTTGTCACAGTTACACAAGTAACAGTTAGATTGGACAAGAAATTTGTTTTATTGCGTGAAAGTCAGAAACAGATGTATACCTTGGTCACAAAGAGTAGCCATCACAAAGAGTAAGGCATCTACATGGACAAATGTAAGTAGCGGGGTACCCCAGGGATCGATACTAGGACCAATTTTCTTTCTAATTTACATCAACGACATAGATGAGGGTCTCACCTGTACAATCTCAAAATTTGCTGACGATACAAAAATTGCATATAGCGTACTCTCAAAAGAACAAGTTGACGATATGCAACACAATCTAGATAAGTTGTCATGTTGGGCCCAAATTTGGCAAATTAATTTCAATGCGGATAAATGTAAAGTACTACATATCTGATACCAAAATGAGAAGGCAAACTATTCGATGAATGGCACTAAGCTTAAGAATGTAAACAGAGAAACCGATCTGGGAGTAACAATATCGAGTAACCTAAAACCGAATCAACAATGTTCAGAAGTTGTTAAGAAACAAACAAAATAATTGGCTTTATAGGCAGGTCATTTGAGGATAAATCCAAAGAAGTAATCCTAACTCTTTACAATTCCTTAGTCCGCCCTCTTCTGGAATACTGCGTTCAATCCTGGTGCCCGTATTACCAAAAAGATATGGACAAGCTAGAACGAGTTCAACGTAGAGTTACCAAAATGATACCTAGCCTAAAGAACAAACCATACGAGGAACGTCTTAGAGAATTAAATCTATTTCCTTTAACCCAGCGCAGATTCAGAGGCGACTTAATTCAAGTGTTCAAAATCATCAAAGGCATCGATAATATGAACTGTAGTAAGTACTTTACTATCGACTAATCTAATTACACGCGGGGAAACGGTTGCAAAATTATTGGTAAATCTTTTAACTCACACGAATCTAAGAATTTCTTCTTCAATCGAGTTGTCAACTTGTGGAATGGGCTTCCCCGGGACGTTATAGACTGCAGCACCGTTGATTCATTTAAACTTCGCCTAGACAAATATCTTGCATCAAACCCGCGACTGACTGCGTTTGTAAATGAATAACTTTATTTTATTCCTCCCTCAGTTACTAACCCATCTGTCCCCTACTAACTTCCTAATCCTGCCACAGACATTAGTTCCCTTACCCACTCTAAACCACTGTTTGGACACTTGATCCTCAGTGTTTTGGAGGACAAGCAGCCTAGAAGGGTCACTACACCTATTGTTGCTTGATTTCCTTTGTACTCCTTTGTCACCTTAACTCCTTGTGACATATTATATTCCAGTAAGTCCACGGAGGCGGGAGCCCGGTATCATTGCCACTGCACCACACAACTGTCAAAACCACACTGCTGGCCGTTAGAATTGTCGGAGAAACCTGGGGTTGCCACCAACCGACAGATCTTCATCTAACTTACCGGACTTACTGAGCTCCATATGACGCTCAATCGCGTCATAAACTTATTGGAGAGGCATGTAGATAAGTCCATATGATGCGATCACGTCATATGAGTTTTTGGTCATAAGTTCCATATGACGCTATCGCGTCATATGAGTCGCAAGGAGTTAAAATCTTCACTCTGCTGTATACTGCTAAATCCCCTGAAGTGTCTCACTTATATGTGGTTAGGGTTCCACAGGTTTCATAGTTAGTCATGTTTATTTTAGCCTGGTAGGGCAAATACTCACCCTGTCCACCCCCTCACAAGAAACCAGTGATGATATCATCTAATGTTAACCAAAGATAATGGAGTTTATTTGGATACCAAAAGAAGATACGAAGCAAGAGTCCACACAGTGTGTGGTTTCAGTCTATGTTCCAGGCAGGTCTGTTCTGGGTTACCTCACTTGTCAATTTTTGTATGAGAACATATCATATGACGTCTTTCCAAGTCTCCCCTAGCCCTAGGTGCAGCTCCTTTCACATTCAGATGTGTTTTTCATCACCCAGTATTGATCATTCACCCTATCCACATGCCTGAACCATTATTACTGTATATCAGATCATATGAAGTCTTTTTAAGTCTACCCCTAGGTGCAGCTGCTCTCACATTCAGACATGTTTTTCTTCACCCAGTTTTGATCATCCATTCTCTCCACATGCCTGAACCATTCAAGGCTGTTTGTACGCATCTCTTTACTGATACTTCTGATACTTAACTGCCTCCTCAGCTAATTTGGTAGGGTAAGACGGGGTAATTTCGCCACGACGCTAATAATTTTCATTTAAACGCCAATATCTCCGAAAATATTGCATGGATTCGGCTGCAGTTTAGCTTAGGTTGTAGAGCGTGTTTGGTTTAGGTTGTAGAGCTAGTTTGGTTTAGGTTGTAGAGCTAGTTTGGCTTAGGTTGTAGAGCTAGTTTGGCTTAGGTTGTGTTGCAGTTTGGCGAGGCCTGGCGGCGGCGCGTCTAACGGTATGGTCGGGTGTGTGTGGGAGTGTTTGTATGTGAGTGCGCCCACTGTGGTGGCGTGTGTGACAGTGTTGGCAGTCGCCATCAGCTGCTGCCTGGTACTTCGCACTAGCACCCTACACGCCGGACCCACACGAGGCACGTCCACACCCGCACTAGACACAGGCCTATACGTCTGACACACCTGCATCTCTGCCCACCCCGTTCAGTTGTGTGTATTTACCTAATTGCCTAATTGTATTTACCTAATTGTAGTTTACAGGAGTTGAGCTAAGCTCGTGTTGTCCCGTCTCTCAGTCTACTTTCATCCAATTTTTTCTTGAAAATATGGATGTTCCCTGCCACTACCACCTCCTCCTCCAGCCCATTCCATTTGTCAATACATCTATAGGGGAAGCTAAACTTCCTGATATCGTTCTTGCAGGTAGGTCTTTTTACTTTGTAGCTGTGGCCTCTAAGTTATTCCTGTATCCATGATTAATATATCCTCCCTATCCAGCCTTTCCAGCCCTCGGGTGCATTTATACATCTTTATCATGTCTCCCCTCTCTCTCCTCTCTTTTAGACTCGGTAAATTTAATTTGTCTAGCCTCCTTTCATATGGCAGTTCTCTAAGACTTGGAACCAATCTAGTAACTGCTCTCTGGATTCTTTCTAACTTGTGAATATGCTTCTTAAGATGCGGGGCCCACACCACTGCTGCATACTCCAATCTTGGTCTAATCATACTTTTTATAATCTTCGCTAACATGTTCTCATCCAAGTAGTTCAGAGCAACTTTCATATTCCCGGCCATTGCATGCATTCTGCTAAAGAGCTTGTTAATATGTTTCTCTGGCGACAAGTTATCTTGTATAATCAACCCTAAATCCCTTTCTTTTTCGGCCTTGCTAATTATATTATCTCCCATCCTGTACTCCCAATTTGGTCTATTCACACTTCTTCCCATATTTAACACATGACATTTACTTATATTAAATTTCATTTTCCACTTGGTGCTCCATTCGTATATTTTATCTAAATCCCCTTGCAGCTCCTCACAACTACTTATATTTGTTATTTGTCTCATAATTTTTACGTCATCTGCAAACATTGCCATGTAGGAGTTTATGTCTATCGGCAGGTCATTCACGTACATAAGGAACATAAGAGGTGCCAACACAGATCCCTGTGGCACACCACTCTCAACTTTCCGCCACGATGAGTAAGTTCCTCTAATGTTGGTCCTCATTTGAGGCAAGTAAATTGTTCCATAAATTTAATCTTTTTAGGGTCAATTATTGTGACTGTATTCTAAAATTTGACATCAATAATTTTAATCAAGCATTTTTAACTTGAAGTTTCTTGTATAACCTCTGCTTACTTTTTGTCTGTATTTATTATTTTTTGTCTGTATTTATTGTTTATCTTATCAATATTTGTATTTTGTACTATTTTAATGTCTTGTCATGTTGCAAATTTGATTTTAAATAATATTTTGACATTTAACATATAGTTTCTTTATTCATGCAGAGTTTAGTAAAATTTGCCAGAACATCCCGGACTTCCCAAACTTGACTACTTCCTTTAACGTGACGATAGTGCGTTGTTATATGTGCGATTAGTTTGCTTGGGAAACAGATTAACTTGCTCATTTAGTAATGTACACCCTATGTGGTGGATTGTGTTCTTTTATTTAATAATTTTCATTTTAGTAAACGTTGTTTCCACATAGCGATTTTGATAATTTAATTTGACTTTATATTGTCCTTGTCCCAATTTTGGTTTGTTTAGTTTGCAAGTTTTACATTTTAATTTATTGTTTATCTTTTTCTTTTTCTATTATTAATATTAATATTGATGATTTTTTAAATTGATTGTTCTTGTTAAAAGAGTACTCTTTGTTTAAATCTGTTGTTACTTCATATTTTGCAATTATTTGTCTTTATATTATATGTATTCATTGTCGATAGTATCAATTGCTTGCTTTTGCGATTTCCTTAGTTTATTTGTGCGATAAATGTAGGTTATTTGTAGGGTAGTTATTGATAGGGGTCACTTGAGGCATGCTATTCTTACAGGTACCTACCCGATAGCACTATCGTTAGTGAGTGCTGTACTGTATTTTATATATTATTTTGTAATAGTATAGATATCTTATCAATATTTGTATTTTGTACTATTGTTAATGTCTTGTCATGTTGCAAATTTGATTTTAAATCATATTTTTACATTTAACATGTAGTTTCTTTATTCATGCAGAGTTTAGTCAAATTTAACAGAACGTCCCGGACTTCCCAAACTTGGCTAATTCCTTTGACGTGGCGATGGTGCGTTGTTGTGTGTGCGATTGGTTTGCTTGGGAAACAGATTAACTTGCTCATGTAGTAATATACACCCTATGTGGTGGATTGTGTTCTTTTATTTAATAATTTTCATTTTGGCAAGCGTTGTTTCCACATAGCGATTTTGATAATTTAATTTGACTTTATATTGTCCTTGTCCCAGTTTTGGTTTGTTTAGTTTGCAAGTTTTACATTTTAATTTATATAGGTTCAGGGACAGTATAGATGTGAGGCCGGTCTGTACTAGTGGCAACATTAGTATACGACGTGTTCCCCATGTACTGTCCCTTCCTTTACTTGTATTCGTTGATGAACCAGGACCGGCCACGGACTATGCGTTAGAAAAATTCTCTGTACCCTCGCAACAACAAAAACAACAAAACAACAAAAATGATGAACAAAAAACTTAAAATGAACAATAAAAATGAAAATAACCGGCGTCTTTTCGATGATAACTGTAAATGTAAACTCTGTGTGAATTGAACATTAAATTTTTTTTTAAAGTTACATTACCAATACAAAAATGTTGTTTTTAAATTCTTCTGTTAATGTAACATCTCCATGTAAAGTAAAGAATGTTATCTATTTAATAACCTGCGATAAATGTGGTATACAATATGTTGGAAAGACGGAGCAATGTTTAAGAGAAAGAGCCGACGGGCATAGATCAGGAATTAAGAACGGCATCGACTCCAAGATTCTTCTATATAAGCATTTTAACACAGATTGTACTAAATTTGATTGTAAATACAAAATTATAGAAATTGTTCAAAGTAATCAAAATGTTTTAGATAGAGAAAATTATTGGATTGGAAAATTAATGACCATCTATCCATTTGGACTTAATAATCAAATAAAAAATGTAGGCAACATTTTGTATAAAAATTTATTAAAAAACTATTTTAATAACCCATATTTTAACTTCCTGTTTTAAACAGAAGACCTGGTAGACACGGTAATAGAAGACTAAATTAATTTAATAAAAAGAAAAACAGGTCCGATATTAAAATTATTGTTAACCTCTGAAGTGCGCATGGGGGTAATTGGAAACGTCCCCTTGTGCTGACGTATTGGAGGTGTTTCCGTCACTAAAATATTCATTGTGCCATTAATAGCATTAATACTTATCCATATGCGCCTATTATGGGTTGATTATAAAGGTATTAACCTGAAACAACAATAAAACGAGTGAAAACAGCGTTTGGATGGTCAAAATCGGAGATATAGCCCGCGAGTTGTATAATGTATGGGTGAGGCAACCTGCTTTCCCGCCAATTTCCCCCAAGGCCACTGAGACACAGTCGATCGATACTCTCTCTCTCTCTTGCACTCGCTTGCCATCAGTGATGACAACACCCTGCTTGCAACTCGCTAATGTTAGCACGAAAATATACCTCAGAATAAGGGAATAACAGGGAAAATAGGTGATAACTGAAGGAGAGGAGGAGAGTGGGGAAGGAGGGGAGGTAGAGGACTGAGATTTTGCATGGCCCAGGGGCCAAAATTTTTTTTTTTTTTTTTTTTTTTTTTCGATGTCTATCTATCTATCTATTGCCTGACGCCGTGATCCCCGAAGGGGTGGCCACGAACGAACCGCCCCCATGCACCTCTGTCCCCAGTCAGTCGACGCCCCTCCCCCCAACCAGCACCGCCTTCGTTCATGTAGTTCCTCACTCCATTCTTCCACCTCATATTCGGTCTACCTCTCCCCCTCTGTCCCTCCACCTCACTCTCGTACACCCTCTTAGTCATTCTCTCGCTTTCCATACGTTCCATATGGCCGAACCATCTCAAGTTGTTCCTTTTCACACTTTCCAGCACATCTACCTCCACACCACACCTCCTTCTTACTTCCTCATTAGTCTGTCTATCCCTCCATGTAACTCCGCACGCACTCCTTAAGTAATTCATTTCCACTGCTCTCACTCTTGGTCTGAGTCTCTCAACCAACGTCCATGCTTCGCTTCCGTAAGTCAGTGTCGGGATTACCACACTGTCATGCAAGGACTTCTTCACTTCCATACTGACCACCCTATTTCTTGTTACTGCTTTTAGCGTTCCTACAACCCTCTTCCCCTGTTGTACCCTCTCCCGTACCTCTTCATCCATAGTCCCATCTTTACTCAACACACTGCCCAGATACTTAAAAGAGTTGACGATCTCCATAGCCTGACCGTTCAGCTTCACCTCACACTCTGTGACTTCACCCCTTTCGAAGACCATAACCTTGCTCTTCCCCGTATTTACCTTCAAATTCCGTTTTTCGCACACTGTTCCAAACTCATTTACCAGACCCTGCAACTCCCATTCATTATCACTCATCAGAACTGTATCATCCGCAAACAGCAGTATAGGTAGCTTCCACTCAATTCCCTCCCTTTTCAGCGATACACCAACATCCACTGCTCTTGATAGTATTTCTTTCATAACTCCATCCATATATACAGTAAACAACCACGGGGACATCACACACCCCTGTTTCAAACCAACATTCAGGTCAAAGAACTCGCTCTGCTCACTCTCCACACGTACTGCCGCCTTTGCACCCTCATACATGCTCTTCACTGCTTTCAGCAACTTGCCCTCTACTCCGTATATTCTAAGTACTTTCCACAAACCTTCTCTATCCACTCTGTCATAGGCCTTCTCCAAGTCCATAAAGGCAACATACACCTTTTGTTTAATTTTTCGATGTCAAAAGTTGATTTTTTTTTTCACTCACTCATAAGAGTCTCCCCGCAGTCCGCCGGGGGAACTCTTAAGAGTCTCCCCACAGTTCCCGGGTTAATAATTTATATTCATTATATCGAAATTTCGGAATTAAAAAATTAAAAGATTCATTGAAAGGCCTACACAAGAAAAGTTTTGCTCCTTTTATAGAAAATATTCTTAACAAAAAACATAATTTCACAAATAAATTTAAGAATATAGTCTTTGCTTTTATGGGATATATTAGAGCTAATTCTAAGAAATCCAAAGATAACCGTATTAAAGATAAAGTCATGTCCACTTTAAATTATTCCTCTAAAATTTTAGACAAAATTAATGTTAACAGTCTTATTAATTCAAAGAAAGTTAAGTCCATGTTACCCGATGGTTGTAAAGATTTCAAACCATTAATAGTGTATTCATATGAACGACCCGTTGGGTCTATTATTTGTAATTATAATAAAGTTTTAGGAAATCTTTCAGATAATGATATTTTCAATAATAATAAATGCGTGTGTGAAAGAGTCATGGATATGCCAGCTAGCAGACGTGATGCACTAGCAAAGTTCATTTATAGTCCGATATGTCACATATTAACAGGTGATGTAGAACTAGTTAAACATTTTGCAAACAACAAATTAGCGGAGCTATGTCGAAAAGGGTTTAAATTTAGAATAGGGAATAATAAAGTAACATGGGACATAATTTTAAAAGATATTGTTTTTTCAGTCAATAAATTTAAAGATAAATTGTTAAACATTGTGTGCTGCGATGCGAGAGAACTAGAAGCATGGTATAAATTATTAATTAAGTTAATTAGAAATAAAATTTTCTCGCTTAAAAATGAATTTAATCTTTCAGATTTTATAGACTATAATTATAATAAGCTTAACCCTCCTGGCCCGGGCTGTATCTCCAAAGGACAGGGTGGGCTACCCGGGCAATTTGGCCGCAAAACGTCTAGGCCTAGGCTACCGTATTTTGGTTAATTTTAACTGCTAGAAATTTCCCACGCATCTATAATTGTAGTGCGGTTTCCAATCTGTAGACTGGCATTGAGTAGAGCTCTCTAAGTCAACTGGTTCAGTTGTGATGACGAATTTAGTGGAGAGCATTTTCAGGCGATGTTAGCAATACGACGCTCTTTTCACTACTGAAACAACGACATACAGACATACAATAACAAACGAGTCTTCTCCTTCTTGTTTTCGGAGGTGCGGTGACGCAACGATCGGCTTTGTTTACATGCGTCGGACGCACAGCGTTCAGACCAAGCTGAATAGGCTTTCAAGCTTACTGACCAGGTAAGGACACCCGGGCACCAGCCCTTATTTCGTGGTGTCATATTAAAATGACACCCGGGGAGGAAGGGTTAAAGCTGATCTAATAAATTTACATAAACATTTTGTAATCACTACAGTAGATAAAGCCAGTAATAATTATAGCTTCACACGTAAGAAATTTTTATCTTGAAAACATGAAAAAAGAATTAGGCATTAAAGGTAACATATTACGTACAAATATTTGCGGTAATTCTGTTTATGAAATTCAAAATAATCTGAATATTGATAACTTAATCGATGAACATACCAAGAAAAATATAACATTTGATATTAAACTTTCTGATAAGAACAAGTGCATTGCAAAATTATACATGTTACCTAAATTTCATAAAAGACCTAAAAAATATCGCTTTATTGCCGGAGCAAAATTTCTATCTATCTATCTATTGCCTGACGCCGTGATCCCCGAAGGGGTGGCCACGAACGAACCGCCCCCATGCACCTGTCCCCAGTCAGTCGACGCCCCTCCCCCCAACCAGCACCGCCTTCATTCATGTAGTTCCTCACTCCATCCTTCCACCTCATATTCGGTCTACCTCTCCCCCTCTGTCCCTCCACCTCGCTCTCGTACACCCTCTTAGTCATTCTCTCGCTTTCCATATGTTCCATATGGCCGAACCATCTCAAGTTGTTCCTTTTCACACTTTCCAGCACATCTACCTCCACACCACACCTCCTTCTTACTTCCTCATTAGTCTGTCTATCCCTCCATGTAACTCCGCACGCACTCCTTAGGTAATTCATTTCCACTGCTCTCACTCTTGGTCTGAGTCTCTCAACCAACGTCCATGCTTCGCTTCCGTAAGTCAGTGTCGGGATTACCACACTGTCATGCAAGGACTTCTTCACTTCCATACTGACCACCCTATTTCTTGTTACTGCTTTTAGCGTTCCTACAACCCTCTTCCCCTGTTGTACCCTCTCCCGCACCTCTTCATCCATAGTCCCACCTTTACTCAACACACTGCCCAGATACTTAAAAGAGTTGACGATCTCCATAGCCTGACCGTTCAGCTTCACCTCACACTCTGTGACTTCACCCCTTTCGAAGACCATAACCTTGCTCTTCCCCGTATTTACCTTCAAATTCCGTTTTTCGCACACTGTTCCAAACTCATTTACCAGACCCTGCAACTCCCATTCATTATCACTCATCAGAACTGTATCATCCGCAAACAGCAGTATAGGTAGCTTCCACTCAATTCCCTCCCTTTTCAGCGATACACCAACATCCACTGCTCTTGATAGTATTTCTTTCATAACTCCATCCATATATACAGTAAACAACCACGGGGACATCACACACCCCTGTTTCAAACCAACATTCAGGTCAAAGAACTCGCTCTGCTCACTCTCCACACGTACTGCTGCCTTTGCACCCTCATACATGCTCTTCACTGCTTTCAGCAACTTGCCTTCTACTCCGTATATTCTAAGTACTTTCCACAAACCTTCTCTATCCACTCTGTCATAGGCCTTCTCCAAGTCCATAAAGGCAACATACACCTTTTGTTTCTTCTCCAGATACTTCTCCACAACACAATTCAGGGTAAAAATCTGATCTACACATCCTCTTCCCTTCCTAAAACCTCCCTGCTCGTCGCCTATCCATTTCTCCGTTCTCACTCTCACTCTCTCAATCACTACCCTACTGTATACCTTCCCTACTATGCTTAGAAGACATATTCCTCGGTGGTTACCACACACTCCTCTTTCCCCTTTGCCCTTATATAGGGGGACTATTATGCCAGTCTTCCAGTCATCGGGTGCACTCCCCTTCTCCCATGCTAGTTTGCACATTTTCCATACCCATTCTATCACTATCTCACCACCATACCTCAACATTTCCCCACACACTCCATCTGTTCCTGGTGCTTTCCCCAACTTCACTCTTTTCATGGCTTCCCACACTTCTGACCTCCTGATCCCCACCTCCTCCTCCACTACTTCTCTTCTTCTCCCTCCCATACCATATCCAGCTATGTTTGCTGGCTCTTCATTCCTTTCATTTAGCAACTCACTGAAGTACTCCCTCCATCTTTCGACTCTCTCTTGCTTCTCGGCTAGCATTCTCCCATTCTTATCTTTCACACCCTTACTGTTTCCCTTGCTACCTTCCCTAACTTTCTTGACTTCTTTCCAGAACAGTTTCTTACTCTCCCTCCATTTTACACTCAGATTCCTTCCAAATTCCTCATCTACTCTTCTCTTACTTTCCTTCACTACTCTCTTCACCACCCTCTTACTCTCCACGTACCTCGCTCGTTTCTGTCTCTCGGAATCTTCATTCCCTCTACTACCCAACCACTCTCTATATGCTTTCTTCTTTTCTTCCACAGCTATTCTTACCTCTTCTGTCCACCATGCTGTACCTTTCACTCCCCTCCCTCTTCTCCTCACTCCACACACCTCCTCACATGCTGCACAGATCTCATCCTTAAACACCTTGCTCATCTCCTCCACTTCCTCCATAACTTCCAGGTCGAACCCACCTAGTCGTCTTTCCACTGCTCTCCTGTAGCAAAATTTGCTACCACTAAAACTCTATCAGAACAAGTCGTAAATTGCTTAAAATACATTAAAAATACTCATAAAAGATATTGTAATACCATCATGAGAAGAACTGGCATTAACTATTATTGGAGTGTTGACAATTTGTTAGAAGTTATTAATAAAATAAATACCATGCCGAAAGTTACCTCGGTACATAGCTTCGACTTTTCAACTTTGTATACCAATTTGCCTGTAGATTTAATATATTCAGAGCTTTGCTTTATTATAGATTTGCACTTTGACAGGTTCGTTAGGAATGGTAATTATTTCATAAATGTTTATACATATTTTAATAATGCATCACTTAGCTCTACTCCCACTAGTTCTGTATATTTTGATAGAACTTAACTTAAAGATGCCCTTAAATTCCTCCTTTTCAATACTTATGTTAGATTCGGGCCTTACATTTTCAAACAAATATTAGGAATTCCTATGGGTGGAAATGCTAGCCCTTTAAATGCAGACTTATTCTTGCTTGCTTTAGAATTTAAATATATAAAAGACTTAGTTGACAGTAGCAAGAAAAATAAAATCCCAGAAAAATTAGCACTTGATAAATTGTTAAGTAATAATAGTAGATATATTGATGATATTCTCGTTTGCAATTTGTTAAATTTTAATCAAGTTGCTAAACTTATTTACCCTAATTCTATTCCCCTCACACAATGTAACGTAAATTATAAAGTTGAAAATGTTCTTGATATAAATATAGAAATTGTTAATGAACAGTGCATACTTAAAGTACAGTATATCACAAAGTTGATGATTTTAATTTTAACGTAATAAACTTTCCTTTCCCTAGTAGTAATATCGATAATAAAATAACTTTTAATTGTTTTTATTCCCAGTTAATAAGATTTTGTAAAATTTGCACTAAAGTAATGACTTTTGGGCTAGAGCTAGGTTACTATACAGACTCTTAGTAGACAGAGGTTTTGAGGCAAGTAAATTGTTCCATAAATTTAATCTTTTTAGGGTCAATTATTGTGACTGTATTCTAAATTTTGACATCAATAATTTTAATCAAGCATTTTTAACTTGAAGTTTCTTGTATAACCTCTGCTTACTTTTTGTCTGTATTTATTGTTTTTTGTCTGTATTTATTGTTTTTTGTCTGTATTTATTGTTTATCTTTTTCTTTTTCTATTATTTCCCAAACTTGAGTACTTCCTTTAACGTGACGATAGTGCGTTGTTATATGTGCGATTAGTTTGCTTGGGAAACAGATTAACTTGCTCATGTAGTAATGTACACCCTATGTGGTGGATTGTGTTCTTTTATTTAATAATTTTCATTTTAGTAAACGTTGTTTCCACATAGCGATTTTGATAATTTAATTTGACTTTATATTGTCCTTGTCCCAATTTTGGTTTGTTTAGTTTGCAAGTTTTACATTTTAATTTTAATTAATATTAATATTGATGATTTTTTAAATTGATTATTCTTGTTAAAAGAGTACTCTTTGTTTAAATCTGTTGTTACTTCATATTTTGCAATTATTTGTCTTTATATTATATGTATTCATTGTCGATAGTATCAATTGCTTGCTTTGCGATTTCCTTAGTTTATTTGTGCGATAAATGTAGGTTATTTGTAGGGTAGTTATTGATAGGGGTCACTTGAGGCATGCTATTCTTACAGGTACCTACCCGATAGCACTATCGTTAGTGAGTGCTGTACTGTATTTTATATATTATTTTGTAATAGTATAGCTATCTTATCAATATTTGTATTTTGTACTATTGTTAATGTCTTGTCATGTTGCAAATTTGATTTTAAATAATATTTTGACATTTAACATGTAGTTTCTTTATTCATGCAGAGTTTAGTAAAATTTAACAGAACGTCTCGGACTTCCCAAACTTGGCTAATTCCTTTGACGTGGCGATGGTGCGTTGTTGTGTGTGCGATTGGTTTGCTTGGGAAACAGATTAACTTGCTCATGTAGTAATGTACACCCTGTGTGGTGGATTGTGTTCTTTTATTTAATAATTTTCATTTTGGTAAGCGTTGTTTCCACATAGCGATTTTGATAATTTAATTTGACTTTATATTGTCCTTGTCCCAGTTTTGGTTTGTTTAGTTTGCAAGTTTTACATTTTAATTCTCTATCTGTTAAATAGCTCTCCATCCATTTCAGCAAACTCCCCCTGACACATCCTATCGTCTCAAGCTTAGATAACAATCTCTTATGTGGTACCTTATCGAATGCTTTGGAAAGGTCTAAGTATACGCAGTCCACCCATCCGCCTCTTTCTTGCAGTACATGTACATCTATCACCCTACTGTAGTAACATAGCAGAATGGTAACACAAGATGTCCCTTCTCTGAATCCAAATTGCTTTGGCATTATTATCTTCTTTCTCTCCACCATTTTCATCCATCTCTTCCTAATTAGCTTTTCACAAATCTTGCATACAATACTAGTAAGTGAAACTGGTCTATAGTTTAAAGGGTCCTCAGGGTTTCCATTCTTGTATATCGGAATGATATTAGCTCTTTTCCATTCAACAGGAACCTGTCCTTTATCTAAGGAAATTTGAATTATGTCCCTCACTGGCTCCACTAATTGCTCTGCACACTCCTTTAAAACCCAGGCAGACACTTCATCCGGTCCCATAGCTTTCCTTACTTCAAGTCCTCTCATCGCAGATAACAGCTCATCTCTAGTTATTTCAATCTTGCTAAGACCACTCTCCACTACTCCCACCAGTGGTTCGTCAAAACTTTCCTCTCTAGTAAAAACCGACCCCAATTTGTTGTTCATTACCTCGCACATGTCCGATACATTTTCATACGTCCTAGCATCTACTCTTAATTTAGTAATTTGTTTCTTTACCTTCAACTTACTGTTTATATATTTATAAAACAATTTAGGGTCACTTTCACATTTATTTACTATGTTCTTCTCATAGTTCATTTTAACTTGCCTAATTATGTTAACATATCTATTCCTCTCCTGTTTATATTTATTCCGATTACTCTCAGTGTTCCTTCTTCTTAATCTAGCCCAAGCTGCATCACGCCTATCCAGAGCTATTTTGCATTTCAAATTAAACCATTCTTTCTGCTTAGTAAAATTTTCAGTTTTGTATCTTGGGACAAACAGATTGATTCCTTCTCTATAAATTTCGAGGAACCTACTATATTTACCTTGTACATCTTGTTCCTTCAATATAAGATCCCAATCTACTTCCTCTAAATATATTTTCAAGGATACATAATCAGCTTTACTATAATTTAGTCTGTTATTTATATAGCTATTGTCTAATCTATTGGCATTACTCGAGATCAACTTCCATTTCAGTAATAGGTGATCACTTTTGCCTACAGGACATAGATAGTTTATATCACTAATTTCGTGAGGATCTTTTGTAAAAATCAAATCGAGTTTAGAAGGTTCGTTATTACCCCTCATTCTAGTATTCTCCTTCACATGTTGTGCAAGTACATTATCCGTAACCAACTCTAATAGCCGACTTCCCCAAGATCTCTGATTTGGCTCTGCATCTCCCGATTCCCAATTAACCTCACCACAGTTGAAATCTCCCACAAAGATCAATCTATTCTTTCTTAAAAGCAATCTTCTCAACGACTGAATCATATCCTCAAACTCTAACTCCCTCCATGCCCTGGTCTTTGGTGGCATGTAAACTACTGCTATGTCTAGCTTTTTTCCTTCTATATCAACTGCCATTATTTCTGCCTTGTCATTATTTAACTCCACTTGCTTTGCTGTCATAGGGTTCTTAACTAATACTGCCACTCCACCTCCCCTTTTTCCCTTTCTATCATATCTCCATATATTATATCCTTCACTAAACACTATATTGCTGTCAAAGTCCTGGTTCAGTCAAACAGACTATCTGTGGTTGATCCTTTCTTAACCCTTTATTAGCGGGGTCGGACTTAAGTCCGGTACGAGATAATTGGACTAAATGGCGGGGTCGGACTTAAGTCCGTGGGTGTATTCCCACCCTAATTTAGGTGGAAAGCGGAACCTGGTGGTCAGGCGGTATACTACAAGGGCCCACCCACATATCCCCACTGCGTGACCGTGACTCAGTGACCCTCAAGCAGCCATAATGGAAGGTCAAGATTTGCCCGTGTTCGATTCGGTGGCCGCCATCCCTAGTGCGTCGCACCACCCTACTAACCACGCCCGGCTTACCACCCAGGAACTAGATATCATGCTGAACTCTTCAGAACTTTCTAATAAGCTGTTGGATGAAACCGTCGAATGTCTGGGTGAGAGTTTTGGTAGTGTGGATGACTCGGAAGACGAAAATAACCCGATCATAGGCTTTCATCCCAAGCATAATTTGCGTGGGGTTGATGTTGAGGTTGATGTTGGACAGACCGTTGACCATATTGAAGACGTTCCTGACGAAGAACATACTGGTGTGGGTGTTGGTAAGTACAATTTATATTTTATAATTGCTTGAAAGTTTGATTGCAAGCATTTTATCACCTTACGAGCGGGTGGTGGAGTATATTTCCCTGTGCCGCCCAGCGGGTTTTTTTTTTTTTACCCTAAATGGGGTTGTTTCGTGCTCTTTTTCATGCATAAACAAGACCCAGAGCGTAATACAAGTATGTATCCATGAAAGGGCGTAAATTGAGCTTTACAATGACACCCGAACCATCCTTCTACGATCATTGGTTGTCTTTCAACGATCGTGCAACACGAGTGCAAAACCCTAAAATACGGTAATTTCCTTATATAATTCCCTGTAGTAGGTCCACGGCGGCTGTGACGAGCGGTCAGGAGGTACATTATGCTCTAATCACCGCTCCGCTCTCTCTCAGAGCACATTACGTCCTCAAAATTGCACTCTACAAGAAATGTCCTTTGCATTTTATAGCGTATTATTTGCAGGCGTTCGGTAAATTTCTCACGATAACCAGGGTATACGGTACATTTCTCACGATAATATAAGCAACAACGAAGCTTGGCGAAGATTGTGGTCTACAATATACCTTTTTATAATTGCATGTGACCTTGTAATTGCTTGAAAGTTTGATTGCAAGCATTTTATAGCGTATTATTTGCAGGCGTTCAGTACATTTCTTACGGTAATACAAACAACGAAAGATTGAATATTTGTGCTTGGCATTATATGATTGTGGGGAACAGATGTAGGCCTACCGTATATATTATTTTATCATAATATATGATACATATGTAACATTGTTATATTATCACGACACTCTCTCTCTCTCTCTCTGTCTCACTCTCTTTGTTTCTACACCTTTGTACTCCTTGGTACTCTCTTTCTCTGATGTAGGCCAGGGCACGCCCCTAACTAATCTTCTCTTCCCTCCCAGGGAAAAATCACACCTAGCAGATGTTCTTGACCTCTCTCTCTCTGTCTGTCTCTCTACCTATATATACATTTATAATTGCATGTGACATTGAAATTGCTTGAGAGTTTGATTGCAAGCATTTTATAGCGTATTATTTGCAGGCGTTCGGTAAATTTCTCACGATAACCAGGGTATACGGTACATTTTTCACGATAATATAAGCAACAACGAAGCTTGGCGAAGATTGTGGTCTACAATATACCTTTTTATAATTGCATGTGACATTGAAATTGCTTGAGAGTTTGATTGCAAGCATTTTATAGCGTATTATTTGCAGGCGTTCAGTAAATTTCTTACGGTAATACAAACAACGAAAAATTTAATATTTGTGCTTGGCATTATATGATTGTGGGGAACAGATGTAGGCCTACCGTATATATTATTTTGTCATATATATGATACATATGTAACATTGTTATATTATCACAACACTCTCTCTCTGTCTGTCTAATCCTCTCTGGGTCTACCTATATATACTTGTATAATTGCATGTGACATTGAAAGTGCTTGAGAGTTTGATTGCAAGCATTTGATAGCATATCATTTGCAGGCGTTCAGTAAATTTGATAAATATATCAAAATAAGTCCTGTGGGACTATGAAATAGCTATTATTGGACAAGGAAAATATTTTGTTCATCCCTCCACTGGAACATCAACAACAATGTCAACAACGTATCGCAGTCGGCAGTGTGCAGTACTGCCAATACGTATAGCGACTTCCGCTAGATCTAGAGACCTTTACTTCGATCTAGCAGCAATGACTTACACTAGCGGTTTTGTTTTGAAATTTCAGAACAATTTCGAAGTGATATTATATGGATTTTGACAATTCATATTTCTAGTGGTATTTATCATGTCTTACATCTAACAATATATGCTAGCGGATTTAACTTCAATTGGTAACCCTCCCGCTCCATTCGGCTCGAAGAAAATCGATAATGGTGGCACTTTAGTAAACAGGTGATAAACATAACCGCATGCGTATCGGTTTGGTGTATCGGTATTATGGTAAGTTGGCTACCTACTATTGTTTATACGATATAGTAAGTAATGATCAGTAAATTATTATATATTATATATAAAACAAAAACAAAATTCCTGCAAAGCAAGCGAAACAGAGAGAGAGCGAGAGAGAGAGAGAGACAATGCAGAAACTGAACTGAAGAAAGAGTGAAAAAGATATAATAATACAGACATTTTTACAAGCAAATAAAGAAAGGGATTATAGAAAATAATAATGAGAATTACATATACGGATGAGGAAGAGAGAGAGAGAGAAAGAGAGAGAATACAGAAACTGAACTGAAGAAAGAGAGTGAAACAAATATAATAGTACAGAAATATTACAAGCAAATAAATTAAATAGACGGATTAGTTAGAGAAAATAATAATGAGAAATACATATACGGATGAGGAAGAGGGGAAGCGAGCGAGCCAGAGAGAGAGAGAGAGACAGGAGGCGTGAGAGAGATTAGAGAAAATAGAGATATTGCAAGCATTTTATAGCGTATTATTTGCAGGTGATCAGTAAATTTCTTACGGTAATACAAACAACGAAAGATTGAATATTTGTGCTTGGCATTATATGATTGTGGGGAACATATGTAGGCCTACAGTATATATTATTTTTTCATATATACGATACATATGTAACATTGTTATTATCACGACACTCTCTCTCTCTCTCTCTTGTCTCTTCCTCTCTGGGTCTACCTATACATATATAATTGCATGTGACCTTCAAATTGTTTGAAATTTTGATTGCAAGCATTTTTTAGCGTATTATTTGCAGGCGTTCAGTAAATTTCTTACGGTAAGGTAGGCAAAAGGCAGTTATGAGATTGAGGTAGGGAAAAGGCAGAACTGCCTATAGCGAGTGTATGAATGGGATTGAGGTAGACAAAAGGCAGAACTGCCTATAGCGAGTGTATGAATGTGATTGAGGTAGACAAAAGGCAGAACTGTCTATAGCGAGTGTATGAATGTATGTATGAATGAATGACATGGATGTATGAGGTGGACCAAGAACCAGATGGATGGATGAGATTCGAAACTTTGATAGACGTATATATCACGGTATACGGTAGAAGTAATTCCTTACAATGTACCGTACATCGTGATATATACGCCTATCAAATGATTGCCATCAATATACGGTATATATATATATATATATATATATATATATATATATATATATATACACCGTGATATATACGCCTATCAAATGATTGCAATCAATATACACCAATATATTTATATATATACCGTATATTGATTGCAATCATTTGATAGGCGTATATATCACGATGTACGGTACATTGTAAGGAATTACTTCTACCGTATACCGTGATATATACGTCTATCAAAGTTTCGAATTTCATCCATCCATCTGGTTCTTGGTCCACCTCATACATCCATGTCATTCATTCATACATACATTCATAGACTCGCTATAGGCAGTTCTGCCTTTTGTCTACCTCAATCACATTCATACACTCGCTATAGGCAGTTCTGCCTTTTGTCTACCTCAATCCCATTCATACACTCGCTATAGGCAGTTCTGCCTTTTCCCTACCTCAATCACATAACTGCCTTTTGCCTACCTCAATCACATGTGGATAACACCTCCTGGGAACACCACAAACAAAAAATGAGTCTTCAACACTACCCCATAGGGTGATTTGGAAATGTGTTGTGAAATAATATTATATATAAAACAAAAACAAAAACCTGCAAAGCAAGCGAGAGAGAGAGAGAGAGAGAGAGAGAGAGAGAGAGAGAGAGAGAGAGAGAGAGAGAGAGAGAGAGAGAGAGAGAGAGAGAGAGAGAGAGAGATAATGCAGAAACTGAACTGAAGAAAGAGTGAAAAAGATATAATACAGAAATATTACAAGCAAATAAATGAAATAGAGGGATTAGTTAGAGAAAATAATAATGAGAATTACATATACGGATGAGAAGAGAAAGAGAGAGAATACAGAAACTGAACTGAAGAAAGAGTGAAAAAGATATAATAATACAGAAATATTACAAGCAAATAAATGAATAGAGGGATTAGTTAGAGAAAATGATAATGAGAATTACATATACGGATGAGAAGAGAAAGAGAGAATACAGAAACTGAACTGAAGAAAGAGTGAACAAGATATAATAATACAGAAATATTACAAGCAAATAAATTAAATTGAGGCATTAGTTAGAGAAAATAATAATGAGAATTACATATACGGATGAGGAAGAGAGAAAGGGAACCCGAGAGAGGGAAAGCGAGCGAGCCAGAGAGAGAGAGAGACAGACAGACAGGAGTGAGAGAGAGACAGACAGACAGGAGTGAGAGAGAGAAAGAAAGAGAGAGAGAGAGAGAGAGAGAGATAATACAGAGAATACAGAAATAAGGAGAAATAAGAGAAAAATAAGACCGATTACCGAAGGAATAGTAGACGCGCGAGAGGCCGAAGTCAGGCCAAAGCGAACGCATCCGAACGCGCCCGGGAAATAGACCAAAAAGTACCTCCTCTTCCTCACCTCTTCCCACCCTCCACACTCATTCATAACATTCATTCATAGACTTATATGGGGAGACGAAGAGTTGCTCTTTCCAAAAATGATCGTTTCGTTCGCATTGGAGCCAGAGTAACAGCGCTAGGGCGAGTGAAATTGAGCGAATATTTCGGGATTATGCCCGCTGAGCGGTACAGTGTAAAATACCTTACCACCCGCTAAATAAGGGTTAATATATCATCCAATTCTACCTTTTTACTGTTTATTCCATCTATATTAGTGTAGTAGCACAGTATATTGGAATCCTCCTCCTTGTTTCTCTTCCCTTCCTGCCTATTACGTTCACCTCCTCCTCCATCCCTTCCCTGACCTACCTCCACATTCCCTGCTAGTTCTATTCTCCTTCCCCCCCCCCCCCCCCCCCCCCCCCCCCCCCCCCCCCCCCCCCCCCCCCCCCCCCCCCCCCCCCCCCCCCCCCCCCCCCTCCACAATCTCCCGCTCCTCCCTCACCATCTCTCTGTCTTCGGTTTGATCCACTACCTGACTCACTGTCTCTATCTCTTGCTCCTCCCTCACCATCTCTTTGTCCCCGATTTGATCCACTACCTGACTCACTGTCTCCTTGTTCATTTCTCCTCGTATTTTCCGTTCTTTCTGACTCTGAGTGTACCACTTCTTTAGTTTCCCTTCCTTTACTCTCCAAAAAAAAAATCCCTTTCTCCTCATCTGACAATTTTCGATTTTCCTCATCAGCCCTCGCTTGAACTTCTCTCAACTTTTCCCTTTCCTCTATGCTTAAGTCCTTTTTCACCCTAATATGTTTCATTCCAGTACAACTATTTAGCCTCCAGCTTATATTGGTTAATACTTCAACCACTGACCTAGATTTAAACTCTGCTTTTATCGGTCTCATCTCACCCTTTTTAAATCTTCCTAGCCGTCTTACTTCGTCCAGTTCTTTCCCCCAATCACAGCCTTCGTCTAGACACTCCAATATTTTCTTTACTTGGTCCTCATCCCTTCCCCTTCTTTCCCTCATATCTGCTAAATGTTCTTCAATGTCTCCAAAAATTATTATACTTTTACCTCTATCTACTGTTTGCCTCACTACCTTCTCCTTGCTCTTCAAAACCTGCACTACATTCTTCTCAAACTCTCTTTTCTCTTTTTCTCTCTCTTCCACCTGCTCCTTCATGATTTCTTCCAATGCATCCACCTTAGCATTCCCCACCCTTGTCCACTCATTTTTCTCCTCACTTATTACTCCCTTTACTTTCTCACTTAAATGGCCCTCATACTCCTTTAGCTGCTCCTTGAGTGCCATGTTCTCTGCCTCCAGCTCATCTACTTTCCTTATCACAGCATCTAGGTTAGCAATTAATGGCCCATCTGCAGTTGCTACTGAACTGGCTCCACATATTTCTGTCAGTGACTCCACCTTCACACCTATATCTCTCCTCCAATTCTCCATAACTCCCTTCCATCTTAACAGACCCATCATCTGTCTCTTCACTAGTCAATTGATACTCCACTTCATTACCCTCTGCCAGAAATCCCTCAAATTCATAGCTCTCTTCATCTCCCAATAAACTCTGCCTCCGTTTGCCTTGGCCGGCCATTGTTTATATTTATGTAGCCTACAATTAAAAATATACAAAACACTTAATAAAATTAGAGTAAAATTAAACTACTACCTGGGATAAACCCAGGTAGCGCCGCCCCCGTTTGTGTCACCCTATCTTGAAAAAAGAATAAATGGAAAAAAATAAATAGAAATGGGTGTTTGCGAGGTCACCACGAGCAGGTGGGGTACGACTTGATTACCTTCCTAAGAAGGTAACCCAACCGAGGTGTCGCAAGTACTAGGCAAAGATGAAATGTGAAAACTTTAACCGTGTTTTGGGCCTTCAGCAGTAGCAGATACGTCACTCGGAAAACTAAACCCCATTGGTTACGATACTGCCACTGCGCAAAGCTGTGTGTGTGTGCGTGCGTGCGACGTTTTTCTAGTGGCAGTTTGGGTTTGTGCAGGTCTTCATTGGTTTTACCTGCGCGCTAGTGTTTTGTCTGGCCATTAATCATATAATTTTATCTAGTTTAATAGCAAGAAGATGCGTAAAATAGGTTGCGGAGAAATTACCCCGCCCGACGGGGTAATTTCGCCGCAAGAGTAACTTTAAAAAAAAAAAAATGGCGGCATGGCCAAAACATTATAATTATATATATATATTTTTTTTTTTGGGGTCATCTATAGCAGAAAGGCTGAATGTATAGATAGATAAAAAAAAAAAAAAAAAAAAAATCCATTTGTGGCAATTTCTATTCGTCAAAAACCATGATTTTCGGCGAAATTACCCCGTCTTACCCTACGGTATCTTATAATCCAGTTCAACCCCACACATCTATCTTACCATTTTCATTGTTACGTTCCATTCTGTTAATACCATTTACTGACACAGGAAGCATACAAACTGCCTGCAAGTGAAGTGGGGAGTCCTCTTATGTTCAGGATCGGCAGCAGTTCTCTGAACTTTCCACAATCACATCTGACTCGGACAATAGTGGCAGCTTCAGCAATATATGTTCAATTGATTTTGTGAACAAAAAACAAAGAGGAGTGAAAAATACCCTTTCGCTCAACATTTATGGCAGCCTGAAGAGTAACACACCTGTTGTTTGGCTATAACAATATTCTGCTTCCCTCCGGCCTGAGCACCGGCCGGTAGACTAAGGATCTGTCCCTGTGTGGTGGAGGTGGTCATTATAGGCTTCCCTGTACCACCAGCTTGGGTCGTCACCAGTTTCACAATTGTGGCTCCTTGACCTCCCACGCCAGGTTTACTCTGGACCAAATTCACCTTCGACATCTGTGAGAAAAATAGGGATTTGATAGATTGGAAAAAACATTCACAAGTTATAGTTGATGATGATGATGATGAAACATTTCTATAGTAGGGATAAAATTCACTGCATGACAGAAATGCATGATAAATGGAGATAAATAATATTCACATGATATATTTATGAAAATATGGGCGGCATGTACATACATACATATAAGTTTAAAGACCTCTTAATCTATGGTGTAATAGGGGGAAAAGATTAAATTCCTCAAGACGCTCCTATAAGCGGGAATCATTTTGGTAACTACGTTCAACTCGCTCCAGTTTGTTTATATCTTTTTGGTAGTACGGCACCAGGACTGAACACCATATTCTAGAAGTGGATGGACAAACAAATTGTATAGAGTGAGGATTACATCTTTGGAATTATGCTCAAAAGATCTGCCTATAAAACCTATAATTTTGTGTGCTTTCTTAACAACTTCTGTACATTGTTGACTAGGTTTTAGGTTACTCAAAATTGTTACTCCCAAGTCCGTTTCTCTGTCTACACTCTCTAGTTGGGTGCCATTGATTGAATAGTTTGCTTTCTCATTTTGGTTTCCAATGTGAAGTAGCCTGCAGGAATTTTGCATTTATCTTCCTTCGTTGAAGCTCATTTAACCGATTTTAGCCTTATGTGACAAGTTTACAACTTATCTAGATAATCTTGCATATCTTCAACATGTTTATTTGTGAGAACAGTATTTGCAATTTTTGTATCATCTGCAAACTTTGAGATTGTACAGGTTAGACCTTCGTCTATGTCGTTGTTGTTGTTGTTGTTCCCTAAGCTGCCTGGCCGAACAGCCCCGAGTCCCTGAGGAAGGCCATGGCCACGATCGGGCTTTCCCACAGAGCTCTCATTGAGTGTACATTGTGTTGTTGGTGTAAGTGGTTGTGTGTAATGCAGTCTTCTATGATGTGTTTAATGGTATGGGGTGCTGTGTTACATCCCGGGCAGGCGTCGACAACGGAGTCATCCAGTCTCTTCTGATAGCTCAGGAGAGCTGGATGGTGTCCGCATCTCAGCCTGGCCAGGTGGACTCTGTCCTCGCGAGGAAGGGAGGATTCGGAAGGATGGATTTCGGGAGGTCGTGCTTGCAGCTGCGTGTTGTCTGTGAGTGAGTGGATGGATCGGCGAGAGATATGAGTATGGATGTGCTTCTGGAAGTTGGTTCGGGGTGGGCAGGGAGGGAGAGAGGACCGTAATTGTGTGTGATACCGTGTGCTGGGTGTTGTTTTGATATTTCTTGGTGTCTGTGGGTGTGTTGCCATGTAGTTTAGTGGGTGGTCTTGGTTCGTGGAGGCTGCTGCCAGGAATTGAGTCCCACGGCCGGAGACAAGATCAAAGACCAGTGGAGGACAACCGGATGCCGGCTGCGGGGAGCAATTTCGGGAGCCAAACCGTCACAACCATCCCCTGGCCCCTCCCTGGGGGCACGGGTCCTTGGAGCGGCTTCGGTCGCGCCGGGAATTTCCACACCTCTCACACCACACACACACATCACACAGTTTTTCCTACACCGAGAAATGACTCTCCGGCTGTCATTTCTCGAAGACTTCTTCTAGCCGGAGACATTGAGAGCAACCCAGGACCCACCTACACATACATATGTCCAACTTGCTCAAAACCCATCACTTCGAGTCGCCACACTAAGGGTTCAGTTCTCTGCAATTCATGCAAGAACTGGACCCACTTCACCTGCACAACACTTGCCTCCAAGAAACACTACACGAACACCTGGACCTGTTCCTCATGCCCCTCCCTCTCCCAGTCGTCTATGTCGTTGATGTAGATTAGAAAGAGAATTGGGCACAATACTGATCCTTGAGGTACCGGTACACCGCTAGTTACATCGGTCCATGTTGATGCTTTCCCATTTATTACTACCCGGTACTCTTTTTTTTTCTTTCTCCGAGCCAATTTTGTTATCCAATTCAAAACATCGCCTTGTATTCTGTGCGCTTTTAGCTTCATTAATAAGCGTCTGTGCGGAACTTTATCAAATGCTTTTTGGAAGTCAAGGTATATAATATCTACAGCTTTACTATCATCATACAGTATAGGTTAAGGATGTCATGGAGAAAGTCTAAAAGGTTGGTCAAGCAGGAACGATTATTTCGAAAACCATGTTGGGTATCCTTTAGTAATTTGTTTTCTTCCAGGTGGTTCACGAGTCTGTCTCTTTCGAGTACCCGGTACTCTTTTCTTTCTTTCTCCGAGCCAATTTTCTATCCAATTCAAAACATCGCCTTGTATTCTGTGCGCTTTTAGCTTCATTAATAAGCGTCTGTGCAGAACTTTATCAAATGCTTTTAGGAAGTCAAGGTACTATATATAATATCTACAGCTTTACTTTCATCATACAGTATAGGTTAAGGATGTCATGGAGAAAGTCTAAAAGGTTGGTCAAGCAGGAACGATTATTTTGAAAACCATGATGGGTATCCTTTAGTAATTTGTTTTCCTCCAGGTGGTTCACGAGTCTGTTTCTTTCGAGAGTTTCTAGCATTTTGCATACAACAGAGATTAGCTGATTAGGCGATAGTTACTAGGCAAGGATTTCCTGCCTTTTTAAAATATCGGGAAACGTTCGTGAGAACTTTGTTTCACCTCGTTTGTTCTTGATCAAGTACTCAAAGCGAATGAACTGATTGAACTTCCACTGACCCAATATTCACTGGGCCATGGTATAGAAGGAAACGAAAAACAACGAAAGAGGAGGTATTGAGGGAGGGTGAGCTGGGTCAAGCGCAAGGCTAGTGTGGGGCGCAGGCGACAGAGTGCGCGGACAGCTGTCCGGCAGATCTGTTGTAAAGTAAAAGTCCTTTAATCCGACGACCGATGATTCGAATCTCCCAATAGTCCGAATTTTTCAATTTGAGGCCAAATTCGAATTCACCCGATGGTCCGAATTTCAAGAAGTCCCAAAGTCCCCTTTTTGAGGCATTAGTCCACTCAAATGACACATAATGGAGCACACACATATCATATGTTCATGAATTCACTTTAAAAGTTTACCATTGTCATTGTAGCCTATTACCTACTTCAAAACATTCAGATTAATGGTCAAAGGAAGCTACTGATATAAACGTAAACACCACATCGTCTGCTAGAGAGTTTGTTTTGCTCTTGAACGCATCCTTGGGACGCTCCGATGCGCTACTGGGCTTGCACCGCATTTTCTGCAAGCGCATTCAGTCTTGAGCTTGAAAACGCACCTTTGGACATTCCGATACGCTACTATTTATAGTTCAGTGATCGGAGCGTCCCAAGGGTGCTTTCAAGACAACAAGACAAGGGTGCTTTCAATACAATATAATATAACAGAGCACGTCACAAAAGGAAAATTACAAGAACCTCTCAGGGAAGTGCCGTTGTTAAGGCATTACTTCCCGAACCACATCTGATCTGATCTTCAAGAGCAAGACAAACTCGCTAGTAGACGATGCGGACATATGGTGTTTACGTTTATATCAGCAGATTCCTTTGACCATTAATCTGAATGTTTTGAAGTAGGTAATAGGCTACAATGACAATGGTAAACTTTTGAAGTGATTTCATGAACATATGATATGTGTGTGTGTCATTTGGGTGGCCTAATGCCTCAATGTTTTCGTCAGGCCATTAACCTGACAAGCGCGAAATAGACCTAGGGGCTAGGGTAGTTATTTGTGCATTTCTAGCCTTGGATTCTGACAGAATTCGTTATATTTACAATATAGAGCATTATTTGTTTTCGGTATGCTTTTATTTTACATATATGATGTATATATGAACCTTCAAGAGTGCTAAAATAAGTGGGAAAAGCATTTGGGTGGTGAAAAACTAAGATATTGGCCACCCGGTCATAATCTCAGGCGAGAGAGAGCCACAGGCAACCCTCCTCTCTCGCTGTCTGTGAGGTAACTGAGACGAGCGGGGCGGTGTGGGCCGGTGTCTGGGTGTTACATAATGATCTTTTCTGCAACCCACTTGTGCTACATTATCGCGGGAGAGAAAAATAACCGATAAATGATGATAATAAGAGGAAAAATAGGTGATAATTGAGGAGGGGAGGGAGGGGGGAATAAGGTGGGGAAGGAGGGGAGGGGGATGGGTGAGATTTACATGGATGAGTACTGGAGGGGAATTATCTCACCTAGAGACAAATTCCTTTGTTTTGATAGGCCCTTTTTTTTTTTGGAAGTTTTTTTTTATGGTCTTGCTTCCGTGAGGCCTATCGCGTTCCCTATAGGAAGCCTTCCGTGAGGCCTATCGCGCTTGCCGGGTTAATACACAGGTTCATAGGGGTAAAGTACGATAATCCGAAAAATCCACTAATCCGAACGAGGGCCGGTCCGCTGCCCTTCGGATTAACGAAAGTTTACTGTATATAGACCTTGCTCTTGGGTAGGCCCTGGTCCTCTCGCTTCCTTCCTTTTTGCTGGTTCTGGGGTGTCGTCAGGATTGGTAGTCGTTCTGCTGGGATGGTGGCTGGCTTGGTGAAGGTGTTGTGTCTCTAGGGGATAACGAAGTCACAGTAACCTGGGTAAGTACTATCTCCAATTGGGGCAGAGAAAACCTGGTTACCTTTAATGCTTCCAAAACCCAATTCCTCCATCTATCTACCCGTAAGGAACTCCCAGCGGACTATCCCTTATTCTTCAACAATACAAAAATAAATTCTTCATCTTCTCTCAATATTCTTGGTGTCTCTTTTTCTTCTGCTCTCAGTTGGAAGCACCATATTACCAGTCTTGCTTAGGCAGCCTCCCAGAAGCTGGGTGTGCTCAACCGCCTTAGGGGGTTCTTTTCCCATGCACAGCTTCTTGCTCTGTACAGGGGCATAGTGTGTCCTTGTATTGAGTATTGTTCACATGTGTGGGGAGATTCCTCTCACACTGCTCTCCTAGACAAAGTTGAAAGGAAGGCCTTTCGTATCATTAACTCCTGTCCACTCACCAACTCTCTGCAATCTCTCTCTCTCCGCCGCAATGTTGCATCTCTCTCGCTATTCTATCGCTACTACAATAATCAGTGTTCCTCAGAGCTTTCCCAGTGTATACCACCTCCTTTACGTAGGGCACGTGGTACCCGTCTTGCAGCTCAATCCCACCCCTACTCTGTGCAACTCTCCAACCCAAGAGTGAAACATTACTCTCAAACTTTCTTCTACTCAACAGCTGAGCTCTGGAACTCTCTCCCAGAATCAGTCTTTCCCTCTTCCTATGACTTAAATTGCTTCAAACTCTGTGTGTCCGGGCATTTTGGCTCGAACGTCCCTTGATTTTGGCCCTGTCACTCTTTCAACTATGGGGGAGGCACTCGCTATAGGCAGTTCTGCCTTTTGCCTCCCTCAATCACATAGAAAAAAGAAAAAAAAATTGTTACTATGTTAGTGTCCTGGGTAAGCGGCACTGGTTGTTCCACCTGGGTAACCGAAGAACAATAGGGGATCTAGGTGAGCATTTCCCCTCCAGCCTGGGTAAGCGCTGGATGTGAGCTGACGAGTAATTTCCACATCCTGGCCTCTACTCTTTCTCGTTGTTGGTCAGTAGTGGCTGGTTTTCGAGGAAGGGCAGGGGAGGTCCTTATGATAGAGCCAAAGGTGAGCCCCTCTATCATGGAGGTGTTAATTGTAGGCCTAGTGCGTGGAGGGGCAGGTAATGGAGAAACTCGTTTTCTGTTGGCTCGCTATGGAGGGGAGACCGTTCTATTTCTGGTGTGACATAGGTCCTTCTTCTTTGGTGTTTCTGGCAGGGGAGATATTAGGGGTAGGGTATCCCCCAAGGGCATTGGCAATACTGGAAGTGATGGACTAGGTTGGTTGGTGGCAATCGCTGCAATCCTGCATTCTGACATCATTACAACCTGGCATTCTGGCATATTATCATAGTTACAATAGTATGTATCCAAGCCATGATTTTATTTATGGAAGGAAACATAGCATAATTGACTTACCCAAATAATTTGATATAGGCTATCATTATTTGATCATATAATTTAACTACTGGACAAGAAATACATACTAAATCTATCATAGTATTTTTTCTTCCATACATAAAATCACAGTGTTTACAAATTCATGTGACCAACTGTATATAATTGAGTATTTTTCCTATTTTTATTATACATTTACGAATGAAGGAATAAAAAAAAAAAGCTATTTAAAGGTTGATGGTACTACAATCTGTTTCTTTTCAACTGACAGTAAATTTCAGTTCTCCTTACGATTTCTCAGATATTTTGAAGATTTTGTAGTGAAATATGGTGCTAATTATATAAACTTGGTCTTAAAATGATGCCGAGACATAGTAGCTTTATATTTTTTCCATTAAGTATCAAAGAATTAGCTGTTAAGGGATTCAATTTACCGCAGTTGAAATAATATCAACTATAGATTAAAACATACCATCAACTACGAAGAACATTAAAATTTATCATCTTACTGGAGTGAGTCCTTTGCTGGTCTTAACGAGGGTAACAATCTGCGGCTGTGACCCCGGTGCTCCAGTCTTCTGTAGGATGAACTGTTTACCTCCCTGTCCGGCCACAGTGGCGCCAGCGCTGTTCAGAACCTGGGTGGAAGAAATGTGCACCAATAGCAGGATGTCAAATTAGGAAAATTTGGTTTTAAGACTGGAATGAATTAATTTTTCTATGTATATGAAGGAGACAAAAGGCAGGTTACCAATAACAGGTGTCTCCCCCAAAGCCGAAAGAGTGACAGAGAGCCGAATTCAAGGGACTTTGGGGTCAAAATGCTTGGACACACAAACTTTAAAGCAGTCTAAGTCAGTCATAGGATGAAGGAAAAATTGATTCAGGGAGAGTTCCAGAGTTTGCTTGTTGAGTAGAAGAAAGACTGAGAAAATATTCTAATGCTTGGGTTGGAGAGCTGGACAGAATAAGAATAGGAGTGGGACGGGTTGAAAGGCAGGTGCCAAGCACTCGCCGCAAGGGAGGGGGGTGCACTGAGAAAGCTTTGAAGAAAACTGATTGTTGTAATAAAGATAGAAGAGTGAAAGAGATGCAACATTGCAGCGTGTAGAAAGAGATTGTAGGGAACTAATAAGAGGAAATGAGTTAATGAGGCGAAATGCTTTTGACTCTACTCTTTTGAGAAGTGTAGTATGGGTGGAACCTCCCCACACATGTGAACAATACTCGATACATGGGCGCACACCGACTCCACCTTACACTACTCTATTAGTTTTCCAGAACGCCCCAGCCAGCAATCCCTCAAAAACAAACGTAATGAAGCCATAGAACACTTACCCACTGATCTAACTACTATTTCCAATTGGGGCAGAGAAAACCTTGTTGCCTTTAATACTTCCAAAACCCAATTTTTCCATTTTACTACCTGTTCGGAACTCCCAGAAGACTTTCCCTTATACTTCAACAATACAAAAATAAATTCTTCATCTTCTCTCAATATTCTTGGTGTTTCTTTTTCTTCTGCTCTCAGTTGGAAGGACCATATTACCAGTCTTGCTAATGCAGCCTCCCAGAGGCTGGGTGTGCTCAACCGCCTCAAGGGGTTCTTTACCCCTGCACAGCTTCTAGCTCTGTACAGGAGCACAGTGCGTCCATGTATTGAGTATTGTTCACATGTGTGGGAAGGATTCTCTCACACCGCACTCCTAGACAAAGTAGAAAGGAAGGCCTTTCGTATCATTAACTCCTCTCCACTCACCAACTCTCTGCAATCTCTCGCTATTCTATCGCTACTACAATAATCAATGTTCCTCAGAACTCTCCCAGTGTATATCACCTCCTCTACGTAGGGCACGTGGTACCAGTCTTGCACACAATCCCACCCCTACTCTGTGCAACTCTCCAACCCAAGAGTTAAACGTTACTCTCAGACTTTCTTCTATTCAACAGCTGAGCTCTGGAACTCTCTCCCAGAATCAGTCTTTCCTTCTTCCTATGACTTAAATTGCTTCAAACTCTGTGTGTCCAGGCACTTTGGCTCGAACGTCCCTTGATTTTGGCCCTGTCACTCTTTCAACTATGGGGGAGGCACTCGCTGCAGGCGGTTCCACCTTTTGCCTCCCTCACTCACATACAGGTACAGTAGGGTCCCGCATAGAACGTGTTCACATAGAACGCTTCCACTATAGAGCGAACGACCGAAATTATTATTCCAAAATTTTCGTTAAGAACGAATGTGTTCTATTGAAGCGATTCCGCTTCTAAAGTAGGGCAAATCCGGGGAGTTCTCTATTAGAGCTCCCTATTATCATACAGGGCGCCTGACTCGTGACAAATATTTATATATACCCTGTACATACTTATAAATGCATATAAATACTTGTAAATACATATTATGAGGAGATTACTTACCATACACTTTATTTCAAATCATTGTCATTATAGCCTAGCCTAACTAATCGTCCATTTCCGCCGCTTTCGTCTGACAAGGTAGGCAGCTTGATTGGCCAATGTTCTGTTTTCATGGTCCCAAGCATTCAATTCTTTCATCATTACCACCAGGCTCACCCTCATTAACACTGAATGCACTGAATGCCCTAATAAATGTGAGATACGACATTTGGGCAGAACAAATCTTGTAAACAGGTGATTTTTCAACACAATGGAGGTTCGGTCTTCTCCTTCTTGCGCAAGTGAAGTCGGATGTCGGATTCATTCAGATTTCGTATCCAAGTAACAAACACCTTGACGTGGCAGATTCATGGAGTTCAGTTTACTTGTTTGTTTGTTTTTATATATATTTTCTAGTTTGATATCGAGTCTCATTAATTTTGCTCTCTTGTTTCGGGTTTTGTCTGAAATATTTTGTTGTGAACATGGAATTAGGGAATGTTTGGGGTAGGCTACGGTACGTACGGAAGGATCGATCGACCAATATCGATTTTTCCCATAGGTTATGTGTTTCACATAGAGCGATTTCACATAGAACGACCTCGTTTATCGACCAATTTCTCATTCAATGTCGGACCCTACTGTATAACAAACAAAAACTGTGCCTCTATACAGAGCAAGAAATTGTGAGGGGGTATAGAACCCACGGAGATGGTTGAGCACACCTAATTTCTGGGAAGCTGCTTTTGCAAGAGTGGTAATATATTATGATCTTTCCATGAAAGGACGGATGAAAAAAATACACCAAGACATTTAGGACAAGAGACTGAAACTGCACGTATGTGTGGAGCACTCAGTCTTAAAATGTTATGTATTTACCTATTTGTATTTACCTATTTGTAGTTTACAGGAATTGAGCAGCGCTCGTGTTGTCCTGTCTTAGTTACTTTACAATCAATCCATTTTACTTAGACAAGTATCGTAATGGATATTCCCAGTTCCCAGTATTTTGGACTAACATATCATAACTTATGTTGCCCTATTTCCATATTTACTTTTATCCAACCTAGATTTGAACATGTTAATGTTCCTCGCTCTCACCACCTCCTCCTCCAAGTTGTTCCAAGTCTCTATACTCCTATATGGGAAGCTGAATTTCTTTGTGTCCTTACGACATCTGCCCTTCCTCAGCTTAAACTCGTGCCCTCTTGTCCTTCCATTATCCCTCACGAATAGATCTTCCCTATCTACTCGTTCCAAACTTTTTACTCCCTTGAACATCGTTATTAAGTCGCCTCGTTCCCTTCTCTCTTTCAAGGTAGGCAGTTGTAGTGTCTTAAGTCTTTCCTCATATGTCAACTCCTTCAATCTTGGGATCATCTTCGTTGCTATCCTTTGGACTTTCTTTAATTTGTTTATATGTTTTTTCAAATGTGGTGACCATATCACTGCTGCATATTCTAATCTTGGTCTTATCATAGTCATTATCAATTTTCTTAACATTTCTTCATCCAAATAGTTAAATGCCACTCTCATATTGGTTATTATTCCATATGCTCCTCCAATGATCATGTTAATATGCTTCTCCGGGGATAGATCATCTTGTATTATCACTCCAAGGTCCTTCTCATGCCGTGTTTTGCCGATTATTTCAATTCCTAATTTATACTCCCAGCTTGGCCTTATCTCACTTGTTCCCACTTCCAAAACATGACACTTTTCTGCATTGAAACTCATTTTCCAGGTTTGGCTCCATCTGTGCAACTCATCTAGGTCCTTTTGAAGATCCTGGCAACTTTCTATACAGGTGACCTTCTTCATGATCTTAGCATCATCCGCAAACATATTCATATGACTATTCAAGTTTTCTGGCATGTCGTTTACATAAAGTAGGAACATTATCGGACCCAACACTGATCCCTGTGGTACTCCGCTCGTCACACTCCTCCACTGTAAATATTAGTCTTGTATCGTGGTCCTCATTTCTCTTCCTATTAAAAAGTTTTCCATCCATTTTAACATCCTACCATGTACACCTCCAACAACCTGCAATTTCCACAATAACCTTTTGTGAGGCACCCTGTCAAAGGCCTTTTTCAGGTCCAGGTAAACACAGTCAACCCATCCCTCTCTCTCCTGTGTAACATCTACAACTCTGCTATAAAAGCTTAATAAATTAGATACACAAGATCTCCCTTCCCTGAATCCAAACTGTTTCTCGCTAAGCACCCCCTGTCCCTCAATAAAGTGTGTCCACTTTTTCCTTATAATTTTCTCACAAATTTTACAAACAATGCTAGTGAGGGACACCGGTCTGTAGTTAAGCGGATTTTCTCTGTCTCCTCCTTTGTAAATTGGTACTATGTTAGCTCTCTTCCATTCCAATGGCAGGTCTCCCTCATTCAGTGAAGATTTGATGATTTCATAGATTGGTTCCACTAACTCTTCCGCACATTCTTTGAGGATCCATCCAGCCACTCCATCTGGTCCCATTGATTTCCTCACGTCCAAATCCTGCATCAATTTCAGCACTTCCACTTTTTGTCACTTTCATTTCAGGCATCTGTGGTGTTATCATTTCTCTATCAGGTTCTATAAACTCCTCCTCTTTTACAAACACTGACTGAAGCTTTTCATTCATAACTTCACACAATTCTTTATCTTTCTCATAGCTGTTTGTTCCAACTCTTAGTCTGACAATACCTTCTTTTGTTTTTATTTTTCCATTTATAAATCTATAAAATAGTTTTGGCTCATTTTTGCACTTCTCTACAATATTCCTTTCATATTTATATTGTTCCTCGCGTCGTATCTTTACGTATTCATTTCTTTTCTCCTTGTACTTATTCCAGTTATTTTCACTATGTCTCTTCCGTGCTATATTCCAGGCTCGGTTTCTTCTATCCTGTGCCTTACTACATCTTATATTGAACCATTCTTTTTTCCTTCTTTACCCCTGATTGGAACCTTGAGACATATTTATGTATCCCTTTTTCATATACTTTCAGGAAAAATCTATATTTGTCTTGAACCATTTCCAGGCTTTCTAGTTCCTTCCAATTTATACTTTGGAAATAATGTTTCAATGATTTAAAATCAGTTTTAGCATAATTGTATCTATTTATTTGATGTCCTTCATTTCTCTCCTCATTTTTTCCCAAATCCATCTCCATTTCTAATATCTTGTGATCACTTTTTCCCAAGGGACAACGATAATTTATCTTTCTAACATCATGTGGATCACTGGTGAAGACTAGGTCTAGCCTGGATGGTTCATCCATCCCTCTGATTCGTGTGTTTTCTCTAACATGTTTTCTGTTACTAGATTCAATAATTTACTGCCCCAAGATTCATTATTATTTCCCGCATCTAACCCTTCCCAATTGACTTCCTTACAATTGAAATCACCTGTTAATAATAATTTATTTCTCCTATTAAAAAGTATTTTTAGTGCATCTAGAGATTTCGTGATTAGTTGATCATATTTATCCCGCTTCCATGCTCTAGTTTGTGGTGGTATATAAGCCACTGCTATATCAGTTGCTTTGTTGTCCTTGTCTTTTATTGTCACTGCTATAATTTCTGATCTATTATTGGCTAGGTTGTTGTTGTTGTTGTTGTTGTTGTTGTTGTTGTTGTTCCCCAAGCTGCCTGGCCGAACAGCCCCAAGGCCCCGAGTAAGGACAAGGCCATAAACGAGCGCCCCCACAGAACCCTCCCTGCCGACCACAATAAAGCCTGGGTGACCGAAGCCACTCCAAATTATTGCCTAGGTTAATCTCACTTGCTTCTATATTTTTGTCAGTCATTATTAACACTCCACCGCCCACTTTTCCTTCTCTATCTTTTCTCCACACATTGTACCCTTCCCATCCCAACACTCCCAATTCAGTACCACCTCTCAACTTTGTTTCTGCTAAGCACATAATATGTGGTTTATATTTCTCAATATAGTCATTCAATTCTAATTTCTTAGACAGCAAGCCATCCACATTACTATACTTCAGCTTCATCTCCCCCCTTCTTACACCTTTCTTTTTTTCTCTCTCCCTAATATTCCCAGACTTTACTCCCCCCCCCGCTTCCACTCCACCTTCTCTCCCTTGCTCCCCCGTGCTCTCCACCTGCCCTGTTCCTCTCACTTGTTCCTGGTTTACACCAGTCTCTCCCTCCTGTCCTTCGGTACTGGTACTCGCTTCCCCTGTCTGACCGTTCATCCCTAAGTTCTCTATTTGCCCCTCCGTCTTCCTCTGTGGGCTTTTGATGAACCATTTCCTCTTCTTCGTTCCTACCAGTCTCCAATAAAAAAAATCCACTTCTTGTTCTGTTCTTTTGGCATTCAATTCCTTCACCTCATCCCTCAAACTTTTAATTTTGTTTCTTTCATCTAAGTCCAAGTCTTTTTCGATGTAAATATGCTTCAGACAATCCTTATCTTTCAACCTCCATTTATTATTCATGATTTCCTCTACTATTCCTACTGTGCGAAACTGCACTTTCATTGGCCTAGACAGGCTAGACTCTTGTTTATATTTTCCAATTCTATGCATGTCTTCAATTTCATTCTCCCACTCTCTCACACCCTCGTCCACTACCTGTAGAATCTCCCTCACTCGGTCTCTCTCTATCCTACTTCTCTCCTCTCTCTTTACATTGTGATTCTCCTTATCTCCTCTTATCACAATACATTTCTTTCTTCCAGCAGTCTCCCTCACTAGATTTTCCTTTTGTCTAATTACCTTAACTACATCCTTTTCAAAGTTACCTCCCTGCCTATGCATCTGTTGCTCCTTTACTATCTCCGAAAATTTCAAATTCCTTACCTCCTCGTTCTTTTGAAATTCATCCTTCTTTAATTCAACATCCTTCATATCTTTCTTCATCCTGTCCATTTCTTCCTGCATTTCGCTAATACAAACCCTTAACACGTAATTCTCATCCTTCAAAATACCAATTTGGTTTGCCATCCGTTTTTCTCTTCGTTCATAATCTAAGCTTTTTGTCTCCTGCTCCTCTAACTTCCGCTCCAGTTTATCCATGTATGTATGTATGTATGTTTATTGAAGATTAATTGATACTTTTGGAAAATTGCGATGGGTGGATAGAAGGAGAAATTGGGTCTTGGAGGCATTGAAAGTAACAAGATTTGTTCTGCCCCAATCAGAACAATTGGTAGATCAGAAGATAGGCGTGCTATGGCTTTGTCACATGATTTGGAGATTGCATGCTGGGTTGTTGTGAAAAACTAGTTGAATAGTGTAAAGTAAAGTTATCAGTATATGAGTCGAATGGGACTAGAGGTACATTTCAGAAGATCATTAATGAATATTAGAAAGATAACTGAAGACAGGGCAGGGTCTACACTCCTCCTCCCAACCAGCACTGCTTTCATCCATATACTTCCTCACTCCATTCTTCCACCTCCATTTCGGTTTACCTCTCCCTCTCTGTCCTTCCACCTCGCTCTCGTACACCCTCTTAGTCATTCTCTCCCTTCCCATACATTCCATATGGCTGAACCATCTCAAAGTGTTCCTTTTCACACTTTCCAGTATATGAATGAAGCTAGCTCCATTGCTAGAGTCAGAAGTGGCTGGGGAAAGTTTAGAGAGCTGTTGCCAACCCACCTTAAAGCGAAGGTGTATACCTCGTGTGTTAGGAGCGCGATGACCTATGACTCTGAGACGTGGCCGGTTAAAGCGGAGGATGTCAATAGAATGGAACGGAATGAGAAGAGAATGGTGAGATGGATGTGTAGGGTTAATCTTAGGGACAGGGTATCGAGCGAGGAATTGAGAAGGCGTCTGGGCATTAGGAGTATCAGTGAAGTGATGCGCACGAGCCGACTTGGTTGGTTTGGACATGTGGAGAGAATGGATGATCAGAACTGGGTGAAGAAATGCCAGACTGTGAACTTGGGGGGAGCTGCACGTAGGGGTGGACCTAGAATGACGTGGGCTCGGGTACTCCGGTCCGATCTCAAAATAAAGAACTTGACAACAGAGGCAGGCCTTGACAGGGCCGCCTTGAAAGCTGCCATGTAGGCCGTGAGACTGTAACCAGAGTCTCTGTGGACAAACGGTCTTTAAACTTGTATGTATGTATGTATGTGTGTAACAATCGGGGGGGGGGGGGGGGAGGGGGGGACCAGAATGGTCACGTGGGAGCATCTGCAGATGGATACGAGGGGGTACATGGAGGAAATGGTTACGGAAGGAGGAATCTGGAAGGCGAATATATACTGGAGTCCTGCGTTGCACTCAACATGGTTGTGTGTAACACGAAGTTCAAGAAAAGACAGAGCCATCTGATCACGTATAACTTTGGGGTCTCCAGTAGCCAGATAGATTACTTCTTGGTTAACAGGAAAGACTGGAAACTGGTTCGGGATGTAAAGGTCATCCCGAGCGAAGAATGTATCCCCCAGCATAAGCTACTTGTGTGCAACATGAGCTTATACAGAGATCCTAAGTGCAAGAAGGTAAACATACCCAAAAGGAAAGTGTGGCTGCTGAAGAACAAGGAAGTTAGGGATAGGTTTCATAGTGAACTGGAGGAAATTAATAGAAATAAGGAAGCTAGGCCTAACGATGTAAATACACTCTAACCTCCATTTAACGGATTCCGATTTAACGGATATCGGCAATAACGGTCAAAAAATGTAGGCCGGACAACGGACACAGCAACGGACATAGTCCGTTGCTATAAAAAAGTTGGAGCAAAGTCCGTTGCTCTATCTATTTATCTCTCTAATGCACCTACCTAAATCCCTTATACATTAACATAACTATGTCTTATTTGGACTTTTTGTAATCTTTGAATCATTTCTAATATGATGGAATTGAAAAATATAATATCCTTCCAGCACATAGATAAATAATAAATAAGATAGTCAATAAAATATTTCAACTCTCCCCTCCGTGCCAGCAGAGACGGAAGATTTACGTTTGATAGATTTTTTGTTTTGTTTTTTTCCCTCGATATACACACTCTTTCTATCTATCTATCTCTCTAATTCATCTACCTAAATCCCTTATACATTAACATAACTATGTCTTATTTGGACTTTTTGTAATCTTTGAATAATTTCTAGTGTGATGGAATTGAAAAATATAATATCCTTCCAGCACATAGATAAATAATAAATGAGATAGTCAACAAAATATTTCAACCCTCCCCTCCGTCTATGCGCCGAGCTTCCCAGACGGGAGATTTACGTTTGATAGATTTTTTTTTTTTTTTGTTCCCACGGTATACACAAAATGATGGGGAAATATTATAACATGTTTTTAATTGACATTTGTGTCGTGTTTGCTGATTATGAGTTGGTGGAAAATAAAATCTTTAATTCTATCATATCGGAAATGATTCACAGATTATATTGAGACCAAATAATATACACTTTTAAGTGTGTTCAATAGTTTTGCATTATCAATAGGGTGTAGCACAAGGGATTACCAGGATTTATTTCAGGTACAGTAAAAAAAAGGATGCATAACAGTTAAATGTCACGATCCGGACACCTGTACTCAACACCGAATTTTTCTCAAGGAATTTCCGGATTACATCCGGACTGGACAGTATTTAGCAGCAACGGACATTTAGCAGGAACGGACAGGTGCTTGCACGCATTTGTCCGTTAAATGGAGGGTCTAGTGTAGTCAATGGAACTTTCTTAAGCATAGCCTTATCGCTGCCACTGACAAAGTCTGTGGGAAAACAAAGGGTCACCCCAGGAATAAGACCTCCTGGTGGTGGAACAATGAGGTAGAACATGCTGTGAAAGAGAAAAGGAGATGCTTCAAAGCATGGAAGAAGGGAGGCAGCAAGGAGGAGTACCAGGCAGCTAAACGAACTGCCAAGAGTTATTTACAATGCTAAAAAAGGCATTAAGGACCTGGTCCTCGAACAAGTGTGTAACACTGACAATCCCAATGGCATCTTCAACCTAGCTAGTGCGAGTTAAAAATGACAGTAGGGATATTATAGGTGAACAGTGTGTTAGAAACGATAATTGGAAGATTGTGTATGCAGAAAATGAAATCAGGGAAGCATGGAAAGCACACTATGAACGATTGCTAAATGTAGAGTTTGAATAGGATAAGGAACAGCTTAGTATCGAAAAACCAATATCTGGACCCCCTCCTTTAATAGCACCAGCTGTAGTGAGCGACGCAATCAATAAAATGAAGGACGGTAAAGCTCCAGGGTGCTCTGACATTGTCGCTGAGATGATAAAAGCCTCAGGGGAGACTGGTGTCAACTTAGTCACGGAGTTGATCAACACCATTATTAAAGATGAGAAAATCCTAGAGGATTGGCTCATAAGTGTAATAGTAAATATATACAAAGGAAAAGGGGATGCGCTAGATAGAGGAAATTATAGGGGCCTGAAAATGCTTGACCAAATCATGAAGGTTTGAGAGAGTCTTTGAGGGTTTGATCAGGCAAAGCATCTCCATTGATGATATGCAGTTTGGTTTTATGCCAGGACGGGGTACAACCGATGCTATCTTCATAGTCAGGCAGCTACAGGAAAGATACTTACTAAAAGGCAGGGATCTTTACTTTGTGCTTGTAGACCTGGAGAAGGCCTTTGACAGGGTGCCTAGAGATGTTGTGCAGTGGGCTATGAGGAAACTTGGTGTGGAAGAGTGGCTGGTGCGTGTGATAATGAAGATGTATGAGGATTCGCGAAGTGCGGTGAGGGTGAAGGGTGTACCGAGTGATGAGTTCGTAGTCCGTGTTGGAGTCCATCAGGGTTAAGTGTTAAGCCCCCTCCTCTTTATTATGGTCCTGGAGGCACTGTCTAAGAGTTTTTAGAGGCGTACTCCCGTTGGAACTGTTTTATGCAGACGATTTAGTCCTAATAGCTGACAGTATGCAAGATGCTGAGGCCAAATTCAGAGAATGGAGAGAGGGCATGGCGAGCAAGGGTTTAAGAGTCAATATTAACAAAACCAAGGTTATTCTTACAGTATTCTTACAGTAGATCCTCTGGAAAAAGGCAAACTAGGCCTGTGTATCCAGCTCAGTGCCAGTACTTGCACTGCTGCGGTCGTTCACAGTGTTGGCGGCGGCGGTAGCAGACGCAACATTTTTACTATTCTGTATTTTTGCTTTGTAATCAAAATTCAAATCTTGTCTTCCCCATGCTTTATCAAGATTACTTTCAAACTTCCTTACTGATTCGGAATCAACTACATACTGGGGCAGTGCGTTCCACTCATTTACCATTCTATCACAAAATGAGTTCTTTGCCTTTTCAAGCCTATTTCTTTCCTTGTAAATTTTCTTAGAGTGTCCTCTCGTTCTTGTTCCCTCCCGCATCAAGAAGATACCTTCACACACATCCTCATCATACTTTCCTGACACTATCTTAACCCTTTGGCTGCGGCTATGTTTGGGCTATTTAGGGCATATTCAGGCACTCCTGAATGATAAATCAAGCATCTGCATTAAATGAAGTGTACTCTGCCGAAAACTAGGCGAAAATAGCTTCAAAATGACACCAGAACGGACCCTGTACGTGGTCTGGTTCACCCGCAGTGGTGCCAGCGAAACGCGGGAACCCCGCTATTATGTAACACTCGCTCGCTTGGCTACACTGGTGAGAGAGACAGAGGGAGACCCGCGCGAGACACAGCCTAGCTCAGTGAGCCGCTCGGTGCTCTGATGGTTGGAGGTGGGCCCCTCACGCTCCCGCCCACTGAAACTCGATTTTTACGTTTTTTTACAGGCTTTTAAAGCCTGGAAATTGCTGTAACTTGCCAAAACATTCCAGAACGTAATCTGCAGCGATAGGGTTAGAAGTCTCTATCATATCCCCTCTCTTTCTCCTATATGCCAGTGTCGGAAGTCCCAGTGTCCTCAACCTCTGCTCATAGTCCGCATTCTTCAACGTTGGTACCAGCTTGCTAGCTCTCCTCTGCACTTTCTCCACTGCTTCTATATCCTTTACCATATATGGAGCCCACACCTGGTTCGCATATTCCAGGTGCGGCCTAACCAGCGCTGTATAGAGATTCCTGGAGATTCCTGAAGATTTCTTCATCCATTGCTCGTAGCTGCTCTCTGTACCCTCTCAATTTTGTGGATATGTTTCTTCATGTGAGGGGACCACACTACAGATGCATATTCCATCCTGGGTCTTATTATTGCCGTTATTATTTGTTTCATGGTGTTTTCATTAAGATAATTGAAAGACATCTTGATATTTGCCAATAGTGCTAGTGATTCTCTCACTATCTTATTTACGTGGCTTTCAATAGTGATACAGGTCTATAATTCAGTGGTTTATCTCTGCTTCCTCCCTTAAATATAGGAATAATGTTTGCTCTTTTCCATTCTGTAGGTACTATCCCCGTGTCCAATGATTTGGTCATTATATCATATATTGGTATACTCAGTTCCTTGGCATTTTCGTTAATAATCCAGCCTGATACTCCGTCCGGTCCGGCGGCTTTGTTTGGATCCACCTTACTCATTTTGTCTACGAGCTCTTCTCTGTTAAATGTGACTTCCGGCATTTCTTCTCATTGGTTTCTGGTGCAATGAATTCTCCTTCTTTTGTAAATACTAATGCAAAATTTCTATTTAGTTCTTCCGCAATTTCTGTATCATCTTCTATGATTCTGTTTCCACTTTTAATTTTTAGGATTGTGGCTTTTATCTTCCTTTTGCCGTTTACAAACTTAAAAAAAAAATTTGGTTCTTTTCATAGTTCTCCACTATCCCTTTCTCATGGTTTGCCTCTGACCTCCTCATTTCTGTGTATTTGTTTCTCTCCTCTTTATACTTTTGCCTGTTTTCTTCTGAATCCCAGTTTCTCATCTTTTTCCAGGCTTTGTTTTTTGCTTCCTGTGCTTGCCTACATTCGCGATTAAACCATTCTTTGCAATTTCCTTTTTTTCTGTTATTAATGTACTTTGGAATAAAAGTATTTATACCAGTATCATAGATCTCCATGAATGCCTTGAGTTTTTTGTCTACCTCACTTTCAGATAACACTTGATCCCAATTTTGTGGCTTGAAAAAATCCTGTAGTCCTGCGAAATCGGTTCTGGAATACATCCAGTGATTTTCCTTGTGCTTTTCCCTTTCCTTGGGTAGTTTATGCTTCAATAGTAGGTCTATGTCGAGAACTGCATGGTCGCTTTTTCCTAGTGGGCATAGGTACTGAATACTTTGAACCTCCTCCTCCCTTCTTGTGAAGAGAAGGTCCAATCTAGGTGGTTGATCACTTCCCCTTATTCTTGTTGTCTCTTTTACATGTTGGTATATAGAATTTTCCATGGCCATAATTAAAAATTCATAGCCCCAACTTTCCTCTCCTGTTCCGGGTTCAAGTTCTTCCCAATTTACTTCCTTGCAGTTAAAGTCCCCACACATGACTATTTCATCCTTTGAAGCTAAGATATTTTCTAGCACACTAATTGTTTCCTTACGCATTAGGCTATGCTCCTCCTTACTCCATGTCTTCGTCTTGGGAGGTACATACGCTACTATCACTACTATTTTTTCGTTTCCACCAATTTCTAGTGCTAAAACTTCTGCTGTTGAAGTTTCTAGTTTTATCTCAGACACAATCGAATCTTTCCTAGTAAGGATGCACATCTCCACCTCCATGTCGAAGTTTTCTGTCCCTCCTCTAAATCTTGTATTCAGACCATCCTAGCAGATTTATATCAAGTTCCTCTCTTAGTTTTGTCTCAGTGAGACATACTATTTCTGGTTTCTTAGTATTGAGTAAGTCTGATGGTTCTAATTTCTTAGAGATTAGCCCATCGACATTGCTATATAGAATCCTTATACTTTCCAGTCCCCCTTTTCCTGATTCAAGTGCCTTATCTGCGGCGGTCTGTATCCTACCCTCTTTTTCTTTTAGTTTCTCTTTAACGGAAGTTTCATAATCTTCCCTTTTCTCACTCCGTAAAAAAACGTATTCTTTTCTTGTTCTGTCCTCTTGCTATTTTCCTCTTTGGCGGTTTTCCTTAGTTCAGCCTCCTTCTTTCTCTCTTCTTCTGGTATGTCACACCTGATGTAGATTTTGTATGTATATGATAAATAGTACCTATCATGTATCTATCATATATCTATGTGCATTAGTATCCATATATAACACCTCTCTATAATTAATATGTACCATACCATTTACAGGCACTCACCCATAAGAATTGTATCGTATAAGCCCATATGGCAATTATGTGAGTTGCTCATTATCCCCGCTAGGGGTATTGTTTACAAACAGATATGGCCACGTCTCTACCTTCTACAGGCGTGCCTATCAATGTATCCAACTCTCTCCTCTAATAAGAATTACTTCAAGATTACCAGTGTTCAACTTATCCCACCATTAAGATAAGTACACTGTGGACCTGCATAGCAACCAGGACCACCCCTCAACATGGCGCAATGTGTATATACGGAGTTATAAGAGTTGATTTTGAAACCACCATCTTCCTTCAAACCAAGCCAGCAACTTTGAAGTGACTACCCATGATTTTACCTTGGAATGCAGTGTTCAGTGCCCCCTGGATGTACAGCGTTATCAGTGAAGTGTTGTGCATTACTAGTGCAGTGTTTTGTGTGCATTTATTATGTGTGTAAGCCTGGGTAAGCATATCATGAGCGTTGGCCCACATTGGGAAGCGAGAGCGTGAAGCAGCACACCCTCCCCTCACCACGGCCGGAGCAACACTGAGGAGGCCCGGGAGTGAACACACATACGCACGCATACACTGGGACCGTTGCACACAGAGTCACACGCACGCACTAGTTACCAGCAACTTTTATGAGCAAGAACCCTGTTATTTCCCAGAAAAATTGTTCCAGTGAGTTTCTTTCTGTTTTTGTTATCTACCTGTCTGTCTGTCACCCAACCAAGATAATGTCAGACCAGGAGAATGACCAAGCACGACTATCTCCCACACATCCACCCCACCTCACTCCTTACCCCCCAACTACTCCCTCAGCTCCCTCTGGGGCAGATTTCCTACAGTTTATCAAGTATCTGGAGGAATCTATGAAGCATGCTGAACTAGTGAGAAGAGAGGCTGATGACCTAAGGAGACAAGAGGATGCTATCAGAAGAGAAGAGGAGAATGCTAAATTCCAGGCTTTAATTCAACTGGGCCCCTTCCACAACCCAGCAGCAACACTTTCCCTCTTTAACCCTTAATTAGCGGCTCACCACATAAGTCGTATTTAATAAAGCTGGACTATGTGGCGGCGCTCGACATAGGTCGAGTGGCAATTTCAGCACGTAATGTTGCTGAGAGAGAGAGACAAGTGGTGGCAGGAGACTAGCGAGCGTATGACTGCTCCAGACCACCGCGGCGAATCTACTGACACGAATCTCAGCTCCCTCCTCCCTCTCTCACTCGCTACATACTGAATTATATGGGGAAAGTACCGAATTACATGCTTTTTGCACTCGCGTTGCACGGTTATTGCAAGAAAACTAGCCATCATAAAAGGATCGTTATGGTGTCATTCGAAAGCTCTGTTTATTCCCTTTCAGGGATAGGTACTTGTTTTACGTTCTGGGTCTTATTTAGGCATGAAAATGATCACGTAAACAGCCCTATTTTGGCAAAAAAACACCCCGCTGGGCGGTACATATAAATAAACCGCATAGGCCGCTCTTAAGGTGTTAAACCCTTCAGCACCTCCCCCACCACAGAAGGCTACAGCCCAGACCCCTCCACCACTGAAAGCCGACGCCACCTTTCAGATGTTTCGTGAGTGGAGACGACGCTGGGATGACTACGCAGTAATGATGGACCTCTCCATATTACCTCTGGCAAAGCAAATGATCCAGCTTCGCATGTGTCTTACCCTTGAGATGCAGCGCATCTTAGAACACACCCTTCAGATCGCCCCTTCCACTGACAAGACTGTTGATGAGGTGTTGGACACCCTGCAGATTCACATCAAGGGACTTAGGAAAGAGGCACTTCGTCGACGAGAGCTGTTAAGTTGCACACAGCTTGAAGGAGAGTCATTTGCAGAGTTTTATGTCCGCCTGAAACGAATTTCAGAGGAAGTTGATGTGTGCCCTGGAAATTCGTCTGTCTGCGAGGAAACACAGCTCAAGATGGTGATCCTCATGGGTATCAGAGACAAGGAGCTGGTACAGAAGCTCATCTCCCTAGACTCCAAGTCATCACTACAGGTCATTGTGACTACATGCCGTTCATATGAGGCCGCTCGATCTGCGACCACAGCCATTAGTGCTCCTTCTGACCAGTTGAGAGCCATCTCTTCCTACAAAAAAGACAAGAAAGCTTGGGAAAACAGCAGGACTCCGCCTATCAAGACCTCTTCGAAGCCAGCTGATTTTTGCCAGTGTTGTGCTCGCCAGCATGGGTCGGACAAGTGTCCAGCTGCCCAGAGCACCTGTAACGGCTGTGGACGACAGGGCCACTGGTCACGGACAGTTAAGTGCCCCGCCAGTAAGGCCCAATGCCGCCTCTGTAGCCGTAGTGGGCATTATGACAAGTGTTGCCAGGCGACGAAGAAGAATGAAAAACGCCGAGGCGGTTCTCCAAGCTACAGAGGTGCCTCCTCCGACTCCGACAAGTCTCATGAGGCGAGGGACAACAACTGTCGTCGTGTGGGATCAACTTCTTCTGCTGACAAGACACCACAGCCCATCATCGTCACCCTTTCGTACGGCGATGTCAAATCCCGCCTACAGATGCTACCAGACACAGGTGCTGACGTTACGGTGATTGGCCAGCGACACCTCGATGGACTGGGTATCCCTAGGAGCAGCCTGCATGCCCCTTCACCTACTATGACGCTCACGGCGGATGGCTCCCAGATGGCACCTGCTCTAGGTGCGTTCCAGGCAACCCTCACCCTAGGCAAGAGATCGTGTCCCGCCCTGATTCAAGTACACGACGGTGTCCAGACTCCTCTGCTTTCTTACGGCCATTGCAGGGAGTTAGCTATCATCTCTCCTGACTTTCCTAAGCCCATTTTGGAGATCACACACGTCAACAGGTGCGAGGCTACACCTCTTTCAGCCTCCACGTCACCTTCGGCCGCCAAGGAGTACTTCCTGAAGGAGTTCAGCGACGTGTTGGTATCCAAAGATGACCTGAAGACAACACCCCTCAAGCCTATGGTGGGTCCACCTACGAGGATTCATCTTAAGGAGGGAGCTGTGCCCTTCGCCATCCACACTCCACGACAGATTCCCTTTGCCTTTAGGGATCAGGTCAAGCAAGAGTTGGAGTCCATGGTGGCCCAAGGTATCATCAAACCTGCCGGAGACGACCCTTCAGATTGGTGCCATCCCCTCGTCGTTGTTGCTAAGGACGGCACAGGAGTGCGCATCACCGTCGACCTCTCTAAACTCAACAAGCAAGTCTCCCGCCCAGCCCACCCTTCGCAGCAGTTCGCAGTGTCGACCCAGCGGCTCGCTACTTCACCACCGCGGACGCCCTCTGTGGTTACTGGCAAATGGAGCTGGCTGAGGAGGATCAGCATCTGACCACCTTCATCACACCATATGGGCGCTTCACACATTGCAGAGGACCCATGGGATTCGCAGCTACAGGCGACGCTTTCTGTTATCGAGGTGACACGGCCCTCCAAGGTGTCCAGAGGTGCGTCAAGGTCGTGGATGACATCCTGCTCTCCGATGAAGACTGAGTCGCACCTTGACCGTATCCACGACGTGCTCACCAGGTGCCGCAAGTTCGGAATTACCCTTAACAAGAACAAGTTTGTGGTTGCCGCACCGTCCGTGAACTTCTGTGGGTACAACATCTCAGGTGATGGCATTTCGGCTGACCAGAATAAAGTAGCTGCTATCAGGGGCTTTCCGACCCCGACCAACTTGACCGACCTGAGATCATTCATGGGCTTGGTCAACCAGCTGGCCGAGTTGACCCCCGACATCGCCGCTACTGCCCAGCCTCTCCGCCCCCTGATGAGCCCCAAGAGGACATTTCTGTGGACCCCAGACCATGATGAGGCCTTCCTGCGCATCAAGTCAGCCCTTGTCAGTCCACCCATTCTCGCCCTCTTCGACCCAGACCTGCCCACCCTTCTTCAGACTGATGCATCGCGGCTTAATGGCATTGGCTACGCCCTTCTGCAGGACCATGGCGATGGCCATCTGCGGCTAGTCCAGTGTGGCTCTCGATTCTTGGCGGATGCCGAGACCCGCTACGCAACCATCGAGCTGGAAATGTTGGCCGCTGCCTGGGCAATGTCGAAATGTAGACTATATCTACAGGGCCTACAGAACTTCACATTGATGACTGATCACCGCCCACTCATCCCTATCATCAACCACTACACGTTGGATGCCGTGGAAAATCCCCGACTCCAGCGCCTGAAGGAGAAGATCTCACCCTATGTCTTCACAGCCGTGTGGCGTGCCGGCAAGTTGCTCTGCATCCCTGACGCCCTATCTTGAGCCCCTGTCAGCCACCCCACACCAGAGGTTGAGATCGCCTGTGCCGATGCCGCCGCCCACCTCAGGACAGTAGTGACCACAAAGGACGTCATCAACCCAGGAGAATCTTCAGCTCAAGACGCCGACAGGACTCTACAGGATCTTCGAGCCGCAGCAAAAGCGGACCCTGCGTATGTCCGCCTAGTCGACTGTGTTACCTCAGGATTCCCTGCCAACAGGTATGATGTCCACAACACCTTGCTCTCATACTGGAAGATACGGGACGACCTCTACTCTGATGGTGACCTCGTCCTCTATGGCCCTAGGGTCGTGGTTCCTGCTGCTCTCCGCCGCCGCACCCTACAGCAACTTCACGACAGTCACAGAGGTGTGGAGGCCACCAAACGCAGAGCGAGGCAGGCTGTCTTCTGGCCGGGGATAGATTCCGACATTGCCAGCACTGTCCATGCTTGCGAATCGTGCCAGATCCTCCAGAAGGAACCCCTCATGAATGACGACAACCCTACAAGGCCCTTTGAGTCCGTTTCGGCCGACTTCTTCATGGTGGCTGGGAAGTCCTTCCTGGTTGTGGTCGACCGTCTCTCGGGGTGGCCTGTCGTCGTCCCCTGCAAAGGCGACACTACTGCATCTGCGACCATCAGGATCTTCTGTCGCTACTTCCGGGAAGTTGGTGTTCCCCTCCGTCTGAGGACCGATGGAGGCTCACAATTCACCAGCCACGATTTCCGGGACTTTATGGAGCGATGGGGAGTCCACCATGTGGTAACATCACCGCATTACCCACAATCGAACGGCCATGCCGAGGCTGCAGTGAAGTCTATCAAGCACCTCATCCTTAAGACTGCGCCCTCTGGCAACATTGACTGTGAGGACTTCGACCGGGGTCTCTTGGAACTCCGGAACACCCCCAACTTCACTGGCCGCTCCCCCGCTCAATTTTTGTATGGTCATCCTCTTCGGACATGTCTCCCTGCCCACCCCCGATCATTCAATAAGGAGTGGCAGACCAAAGCCGAGGACTGTGACAAACGTGCAGCCGACCGTGCTGAGCAGGTTAAGACCTGGTACGATGCGCACGCGCAACCCCTCCCCAGGTTACGTGTCGGTCAGCAAGTTCGGATTCAAGACCCGACATCGCAACGCTGGGACAAGGTGGGGGTTGTCATGAGTCTTGGCAAGTCCAGGGACTACGAGGTACGCCTCCCTAGTGGCCGTGTGCACGGTGGCGTAACCGCCGCTTTCTCCGCCCTGTGCCACAAAGTGTTGACCCCCTCCCCCAGTCCCCTGTGGCCCCTTGCAATGACCAGAAACAGATGTCCTTAGATCATAGCCATTTAGATTATAGCCCCCCAGTTGCCCCACGTTGCTCAGTATGACTCAAGGAAAAGAAGTCCGCTCGAGATTGAAATACAAGCGTGAGGGGGGAGGGAGGTGTATGTATATGATAAATAGTACCTATCATGTATCTATCATATATCTATGTGCATTAGTATCCATATATAACACCTCTCTATAATTAATATGTACCATACCATTTACAGGCACTCACCCATATGAATTGTATCATATAAGCCCATATGGCAATTATGTGAGTTGCTCATTATCCCTGCTAGGGGTATTGTTTACAAACAGATATGGCCACGTCTCCACCTTCTACAGGCGTGCCTATCAATGTATCCAACTCTCTCCTCTAATAAGAACTACTTCAAGATTACCAGTGTTTAACTTATCCCACCATTAAGATAAGTACACTGTGGACCTGCATAGCAACCAGGACCACCCCTCAACACATACCATCTAACTCTTTTAGCCTAGCTGCTACTGCCATGATTTCATCACATGTCCTTCTTGACTAAATTCGATTTTTACCAGTCTATTGTATTCCTTTGTGTATTTTCCCAGCCTAAACATGTCTGATATTTCCTCCTTCCAGTTGTCCTCCTCATCCTTAATAGATTCCAGAATCTTGTTGATGCGATCTTCATCCTTCTCTCTTCTTTTTATCCAGTCTAGTTCCTCCTTTTCTTCCACCCCTGATATTATGAGGCAGTTAGCCCTACGACTTGCTTCCTGGATGGCCTGAGAGTTTTCGTGGATGCCTTGCTTAACCATTCTTTTTACCTGGTCCTTTATCCTAACATCTTGCTGTTTCTGTTCATCCATTATCTTCCTGAATTCGTCACTGTTTGTGCAAAGGCGAGCTTCTTTTAAGTGATGATCCTGTGGCTGTGAATTTTGGAAATGAGTCTTTGGAGCTGGTGAACAAGTTTTCTTACCTAGGGGATACCATCTCTGCCGTTGGTGGGGCCGAGGCTGCCACTGTTCCTAGAATTAAATGTGGCTAGGGGAAGTTCAGAGAACTGCTGCCAATCCTGACCATGAAAAGAATGTCTCTCCCCCTGAAGGGAAAGGTGTATGCCTCATGTGTTAGAAGTGCAATGACGTATGCCTCAGAAACATGGGCCGTTAAAGTAGAGGATGTCAACAGAATGGAACGTAATGAGATGAGAATGGTAATATGGATGTGTGGGGCCAGGCTACAGGATAGAATAACAAATGTTGAGCTGAGGAGACATTTAGGTATAGAGTATTAGCGAGGTGATGCGTACAAGTACACTGGGATGGTATGGACATGTGGAGAGAATAGATGAACAAAATTGGGTGAAAAAATGCAGGTCTGTGATTGTGGAGGGAGCTGCACCAAGGGGTGGACCGAGGAAGACCTGGGATCAGACTATATGTGCCGATCTCAAATCCAAGAACTTGACAAGTGAAGCAGCCCTTAACAGGGTTGCCTGGAACGCCGCCATTAGGACAAGAGACTGAAACTGTACGCATGTGTGGAGCACTCTGTCTTAAAATGTTATGTATGTATGTATATCTACCTCCACACCACACCTCCTTCTTACTTCCTCATTCGTCTGTCTATCCCTCCATGTAACTCCGCACACACTTCTCGAGTAACTAATTTCCACCTCTCTCGCTCTTGGTCTGAGGCTCTCCACTAACGTCCATGCTTCGCTTCCGTAAGACAATGTCGGGATTACCACACTGTCATGAAAGGACTTCTTCACTTCCTTACTGACCACCCTATTTCTTGTTACTGCTTTCAGCATTCCTACAACCCTCTTCCCCTGTTGCACCCTCTCCGGCACTTCTTCATCCATAGTCCCATCTTTACTCAACACACTGCCCAGATACTTAAATGAGCCGACATTCTCCATAGCCTGACCGTTCAACTTTACCTCACACTCTGTGGCTTCACCCCTTTCGCAGACCATAACCTTGCTCTTCCCCGCATTTACCTTCAAATTCCGTTTTTCGCACACTGTTTCAAACATAATAACCAGACCCTGCAACTCCCATCCATTATCGCTCATCAGAACTGTATCATCAGCAAACAGCAGTACAGGTAGCTTCCACTCATTTCCCTCCCTTATCAGCGATACACCAACATCCACTGCTCTTCTTTGTATTTCTTTCAATTCAAGACTCCATCCATAAACAACCACGGGGACATCACACACCCCTGTTTCAACCCAACATTCAGATGCCTTCTCCAAGTCCATAAAGGCAAGATACAGTAGAGCTTTTGTTGTTTTTCCAGATATTTCTCCACAACACATTTCAGGGTAAAAATCTGATCTACACATCCTCTTCCCTTCCGCCCTGCTAGTCACCTATCCATTTCTCCATTCTTGCTCTCACTCTCTCAATCACTACCCTACTGTACACCTTCCCTACTACGCTTAGAAGACATACACCTCTTTCCCCTTTACCCTTATATAGGGGGACTATTACGGTATGCCTGTCTTCCAGTCATCAGGTGCACTCCCCTTCTCCCATGCTAGTTTGCACAATTTCCATACCCATTCGATCACTATCTCACCACCATACCTCAGCATTTCCCCACACACTCCATCGATTCCTGGTGCTTTCCCCAACTTTACTGTTTTCATGACTTCACACACTTCTGACCTGATCCCCACCTCCTCCTCCACTGCTGCTCTTCTTCTCCCTCCCATACCCCATCCAACTATGTTTGCTGGCGCTTTATTCCTTACATTTAGCAATTTGTTGAAGTACTCCCTCCATCTTTCGACTCTCTTTTGCTTCTCGGCTAGCACTCGCCCATTCTTATCTTTCACACCCTTACTGTTTCCCTTGCTACCTTCCCTATCTTTCTTGACTTCTTTCCAGAACAGTTTCTTACACTGACTCAATTTTACACTCAGATTCCTTCCAAATTACTCATCTAATCTTCTCTTACTTTCCTTCATCACTCTCTTTTTCTCCATGTACCTCGCTCATTTCTGTCTCTCCAAATCTTTATTCCCTCTACTACCCAACCACTCTCTATACACATTCTTCTTGTCTTCCACAGCTAATTTTACCTCTTCTGTCCACCATGCTGTACCCTTCACTCCCCTCCCTCTGCTCCTTACTCGACACATCTCCTTATATGCTGCACAGATCTATTCCTTAACACTTTGCTCATCTCCTTCACTTCCTTCATACCTTCCAGGTCAAACCTACCTAGTCGTCTTTCTACTGCTCTCCTGTACTCTTCCCTGATTTCCTCCTCCTGTAGCCTCTCCACCCTCCACGCCATTCCACCTTCTTCTCGCCTCCCTCCAGCTCTCCTCACTCACTTCTTTTGTATCCTAATTTTAGCTACTACTGCATAATGGTCAGACAGACCCCCTCCAATACCCCTATACACCCTAGCATCCAGCACAGATGTCTTCATTCGTTCATCCACACATATATAATCAATCAGTGCCTTTCGTTCCACCACTGTCTTATCCTTATCCTTCTTCCTCCACACCACTTTCCATGTGTACCTGTGTATCATTCTGTGTCAGAAGTAGGTGTTGGCTATCCACAGCCTCCTCCCCACACATACATCCATAAGTGCACTACCATTCCCATTCACTTCTGACGGTACCCCCCACCCTCCCACCACTCCACCAACTTTCTTATCACCCATCTTCCCATTCATATCCCCAATCAGAAATATTCTTTCGTTTATGCCAAACTTATCTAGGCACGCCTCCACATTCACCCAGAACTCCTCTTTCTCTCTTACAGGTTTATCCTCTGTCGGAGCATAGACACACACAATCACCCCCAGTTTGTATTCCTACTTTCATTCTCACCCACACAATCCTTGAACCCACAGACCCATAGTCTCTTACACGCTCCCTCTATTTGTTACTTACAAACAAACAAGCACCTTCTCTCGCTACTCCCTCACTCACTCCAGCACACACACCCATTCCACACTCCCACTCTCTCACATCTGTACCCCTCTATTTGGTCTCAGTCATTCCACATACATCCAGCCTGGCATTCACTAACACTTCCATACTTTCTATAATATAATGAGAATATATCAGAGTTCCTACTGGCGATGTAAATGACAACCTACTTGTCCTGAGGGAGCCACAAGTCTGACTGTCTGTCCGGCGATGGTTGTAGCTACCTTCACTCCTTGGGGCGTCACTAGGGTGTTTGGTTGCACAACCTGCACAACAAATAAAATAAAAATAACAATGGGACATTTTATGAATTAGCTTGTTCAGGCAAAAATGTTTAGTCCATTCTATGCTAGGGCCCTGTGATTATAATATATTCAGGTGAACACATTAAAATGTAAAACTTGCAAACTAAACAAACCAAAACTGGGACAAAGACAATATAAAGTCAAATTAACTTATCAAAATCGCTATATGGAAACAACATTTACTAAAATAAAATTTATGAAATAAAAGAACACAATCCACCACATAGGGTGTACATTACTACATGAGCAAGTTAAGCTGGTTCCCAAGCAAACTAAACGCACACATAACAACGCACTATCGTCACGTTCAAGGAATTAGTCAATTTGGGAAGTCCGGGACGTTCTGGTAAATTTTACTAAACTCTGCATGAATAAAGAAACATGTCGAATGTCAAAATGTTCATTTAAAATCAAATATGCAACATGACAAGCCATTAACAATAGTACAAAATACAAATACAGTATTGATAAGATATCTTTAATATTACAAACAAAAATTACAGCACTCACTAACGATAGTGCTATCGGGTAGGTACCTGTAAGAATAGCATGCCTCAAGTGACCCCTATCAATAGCTACCCTACAAATTACCTACATTTATTGTACAAATAAACAAAGGAAATCGTAAAAGCAAGCAATTGATACTATCGACAATGAATAGATATAATATAAAGATAAATAATTGCAAAATATGAAGAAGCAACAACAGATTTAAACAAAGAGTAGGCATACTCTTTTAACAAGAACAATTAATTTTTAAAAATCATCAATAATAATAATAGAAAAAGAAAAACAATAAATACAAACAGACACAAAGTAAGCAGAGGTTATACAAGAAACTTCAAGTTAAAAATGCTTGATCAAAATTATTGATGTCAAATTTTAGAATACAGTCACAATAACTGACCCTAAAAAGATTAAATTTATGTAACAATTTACTTGCCTCAAAACCTGTCTACTAAGTCTGTATAGTAACCTAGCTCTAGCCCAAAAGTCATCTACTTTAGTGCAAATTGTATAAACTCTTATTAACCCGGGAACGGCGAGGGGGGGGGGTATTGAACTCGATGCCCATGGGCGAGCATATAGGCTCCATTCAGGCCTATAATCGTCATTGTAAGATAAATATCGTTATTACTTATTCATATGAGCCTATTTTACCTTCACTATGAAGATAGTAACCTGTAACAATAATAAAACAAGTGAAAATGTAATTTTTCTGGTCAAAATCGCGAATATACATGGAGCAGCCCATTCATTAATTATGGAGAAAATTGCGGCAACCCCTCCCTCCACGAGGCCTCAAGCCACACTGAGCCTACTCATACACACACTTGCTTATGTAACCCACTCGCTAGGCACATAAGCACATCCTCCACACATTTTGCTAATGTTAGCACAAAAATATACCAACGAATTAGGGAATAACAGGGAAAATAGGTGATAATTGAAGGGGGAGGGGAAAGGGGGAAAGGAGGGGATGTGGAGGACTGATATGAGGTATAGGGAAGAAAAAAAAAAAAAATTTTTTTTAGTGCTACTGGGGCCGTTTAAATGTTTTTTTTTAGGCCTCCCTCTTAAGAGCTTTGCCGCCCTCGCCCAATAAAACTTCTTATGAGCGTTGCCGCCGTTTATGGGTTAACTGCGAATAAAAACAATTATAAGTTATTTTACTATCGATAATACTACTAGGAAAAGGAAAGTTTATTACGTTAAAATTAAAATCATCAACTTGGACTTCCCAAACTTGACTACTTCCTTTAACGTGACAATAGTGCGTTGTTATATGTGCGATTAGTTTGCTTGGGAAACAGATTAACTTGCTCATGTAGTAATGTACACCCTATGTGGTGGATTGTGTTATTTTATTTAATAATTTTCATTTTAGTAAGCGTTGTTTCCACATAGCGATTTTGATAATTTAATTTGACTTTATATTGTCCTTGTCCCAATTTTGGTTTGTTTAGTTTGCAAGTTTTACATCATTTATGTTACCTTGTGTGAGGGGAATAGAATTAGGATAAATAAGTTTCGCAACTTGATTAAAATTTAACAAATTGCAAACGAGAATATCATCAATATATCTACTATTATTACTTAATAATTTAGCAAGTGCTAATTTTTCTGGTATTTTATTTGTCTTGCTACTGTCAACTAAGTCTTTTATATATTTAAATTCTAAAGCAAGGAAGAATAAATCTGCAATTAAAGGGCTAGCATTTCCACCCATACGAATTCCTAATACAGGTATTTGTTTGAAAATGTAAGGCCCGAATCTAACATAAGTATTGAAAAGGAGGAATTTAAGGGCATCTTTAAGTTTAGTTCTATCAAAATATACTGAACTAGTGGGAGTAGAGCTAAGTGATGCATTATTAAAATATGTATAAACATTTATGAAATAATTACTATTCTTAACGAATCTGTCAAAGTGCAAATCTATAATAAAGCAAAGCTCTGAATATACTAAATCTAAAGGCAAATTGGTAAACAAAGTTGAAAAGTCGAAGCTATGTACCGAGGTAACTTTCGGCATGGTATTTATTTTATCAATAACTTCTAACGAATTGTCAACACTCCAATAATAGTTAATGCCAGTTCTTCTCTTGATGGTATTACAATATCTTTTATAAGTACAGTACTTTTAATGTATTTTGAGCAATGTACGATTTGTTCTGACAGAGTTTTAGTGGTAGTAAATTTTGCTCCGGCAATAAAGCGATATTTATAAGGTCTTTTATGCAATTAGAGTAAATGGGGGCCTGAGTGAAGAGTTCCCAGTGAAAGTTGGAGTTCACCAAGGTTCAGTTCTGAGCCCAATACAGTTTGTCTTAGTCCTGGAGGCTCTGTCAAGGGAATTTAGGACAGGACTCCCATGGGAGATGTTATATGCAGATGATCTAGTTCTTATCGCAGATAGTGCGCAGGAAGCAGAGGCGAAGTTCAAAAGATGGAGGGAAGGTATGGCAAATAAGGGTCTAAGAGTTAACATAGATAAAACAAAGGTCATGATTAGTGGAGTAGGGCGTGGAGCTATGGAAAGAAGCGGCGACTATCCATGCGCAGTATGTGGGAAAGGGGTGGGAAGTAATTCAATTCAATGTTGTGTCTGTAGTGACTGGGTGCACAAGAGATGTAGTGGAGCTAGAGGACCTTTGACAAGAATCATAGACTTTGAATGTGCAGTGTGCAAGGGAGATCTTGTATTAAATGACCCGCCTGTCAGTGTTGATTTCGACAGTGTAACGCTGGAGTGTGTGAATAAGTTCTGCTACCTGGGCGATACAGTTTCCGCTGGAGGTGGCGCTGAAGCTAGCTTCATTGTTAGAATCAGAAGTGGCTGGGGAAAGTTTAGAGCTGTTGCCACTCCTGACCATGAGAGGGCTCCCACCCCCACCTTAAAGGGAAGGTGTATACCTCGTGTGTTAGGAGCGCGATGACCTATGCCTCCGAGACGCGGCCGGTTAAAGCGGAGGATGTCAATAGAATGGAACGGAATGAGAAGAGAATGGTGAGATGGATGTGTGGGGTTAATCTTAGGGACAGGGTATCGAGCGAGGAATTGAGAAGGCGTCTGGGCATTAGGAGTATCAGTGAAGTGATGCGCACGAGCCGACTTGGTTGGTTTGGACATGTGGAGAGGATGGATGATCAGAACTGGGTGAAGAAATGCCGGACAGTGAACTTGGGGGGACCTAAAATGACGTGGGCTCGGGTACTCCGGTTCGATCTCAAAATAAAGAATTTGACAACAGAGGCAGCCCTTAACCTCTGAAGTGCGCATGGGGGTAATTGGAAACGTCCCCCTGTGCTGACGTATTTGAGGTGTTTCCGTCACTAAAATATTCATTGTGCCATTAATAGCATTAATATTTATCCATATGCGCCTATTATGGGTTGATTATAAAGGTATTAACCTGAAACAACAATAAAACGAGTGAAAACAGCGTTTGGATGGTCAAAATCGGAGATATAGCCCGCGAGTTGTATAATGTATGGGTGAGGCAATCTGCTTTCCCGCCAATTTCCCCCAAGGCCACTGAGACACAGTCGATCGATACTCTCTCTCTCTCTCTTGCACTCGCTTGCTATCAGTGATGACCACACCCTCCAATCGGATTTCTAATGTTAGCACGAAAATATACCTCAGAATAAGGGAATAACAGGGAAAATAGGTGATAACTGAAGGAGAGGAGGAAAGTGGGGAAGGAGGGGAGGTAGAGGACTGAGATTTTGCATGGCCCAGGGGCCAAAAAAATAAATAAAAAAAAAAAATATAAATTTTTTTTTTTTTTTCGATGTCAAAAGTTGATTTTTATTTTCTCTGACTCTTAAGAGTCTTCCCGCAGTGCGCCGGGGGAACTCTTAAGAGTCTCCCCGCAGCTCCCGGGTTAACAAGGCCGCCTGGAAAACTGCCATTTAGGACGTGAGACTGTAACCACAGTCTCTGTGGACAAACGGTCTTTAAACTTGTATGTATGTAGGTAACATGTATAATTTTGCAATGCACTTGTTCTTATCAGAAAGTTTAATATCAAATGTTTCATTTTTTTTGGTATGTTAATCGATTAACCCACTGAGTCCCAGCTAGTTTAGAATAAATGTACCACCAGGCACCAGCAGATTTTAATTTTTTTTTTCCAGAAACAATAGGGAATGGGTTAGGAATGAAGGAAAAACCACAAAAAAGCGATCCCCTAGGTCAAAAAGGGGTCCTACGGTGCGCCCGAAAGTCGATTTTACAAGAAGGGAAAAACACCCAAAAACAGGTTTTTGCGCACTCATGCGCACACGGTTGGACTTTGAGAGTTTTCAACCATCGGCATGGTTGCGTGGGATACTTACACAGTTCCCATACAAGTCTGAGCCCTCTAGGTGCGCTAGGACCGGAGTAATTAACCGGGACGACACGTTGTCGTCGCTGGGGTTAAGTTATCAATATTCAAATTATTTTGAATTTCATAAACAGAATTACCACAAATATTTGTATGTAATATGTTACCTTTAATGCCTAATTCTTTTTTCATGTTTTCAAGATAAAATTTCTTACATGTGAAGCTATAATTATTGCTGGCTTTATCTACTGTAGTGATTACAAAATGTTTATGTAAATTTATTAAATCAGCTTTAACCCTCCAGACCCGGTAGGGCTCTGAGGCACCCATAACAAACACCCTCCGCGCTACCCGGTAGGGCTCTGAGAAACCCATGAGCTTGAAAGCCTGTAAACTTGGTGTGCGAGGCGTCCGTCTGACGCATGTAAACAACAGCCGGCTGGACCGACGCCGCACATCTCCGACCACAAGAAGGAGTGCGCCGCTTGTTCGTGTGTGCCTGTATGTTATTGTTAAGTAGCGAAAAGTAGTGTAAAGTGGCTATTTTTGCCACAAAGTTATCTCCAATTAAATCGTCATCACAACTGAACCAGTTGACTTAGAGAGCTCTACTTAACGCCATTCTACAGGTACGAAACACATATACGCTTGGGGATGCGCGGAAATGCGGAAACAGTCAAAATAACAATGATACGGTAGCCTAGGAGTAGACGTTTTTCGGCCAAAACCCCCGGGTTTCGGGGAAATTATATAATACAAAAGCCGGGGCTGGAGGGTTAAGCTTATTATAATTATATACTGTATAGTCTACAAAATCTGAAAGATTAAATTCATTTTTAAGTGAGAAAATTTTATTTCTAATTAACTTAATTAATAATTTAGACCATGCTTCTCGCACACAGCGCACAATTTTTAACAATTTCTTTTAATCAATTGACTGAAAAAACAATATCTTTTAAAATGTTGTCCCATGTTACTTTATTATTCCCTATTCTATATTTAAACCCTTTACGACATAGCTCCGCTAATTTGTCATTTGCAAAATGTTTAACTAGTTCTACATCACCTGTTAATATAAGACATATCGGACTACTGTATAAATGAACTTTACTAATGCATTACGTCTGTTAGCTGGCATATCCATGACTCTTTCACATACACATTTATTATTATTGAAAATATCATTATCTGAAAGATTTCCTAAAACTTTATTATAATTACAAATAATAGACCCAACGAGGTCGTTCATATGAATACACTATTAACCTAAGAAGTGTGCATGGGGGGTATTAGACACCACACTCCTGTGCCGACGTATTTGAGCTGTTCCCATCACTAACATAGTTATTTTACCATTAATAGCATTAATACTTATCCATATGCACCTATTATAGGTTGATTATAAAGGTATTAACCTGTTACATCAATAAAACAAGTGGAAACAGCGTTTGGATGGTCAAAATCGGCGATACAGGCCGGGAGTTACATAATGTATGGCTGAGGCAACCTCCCTGCCCTCCTCCCCTCCCCTTGTCTGGAGAGACACTGTTACGCAATAGTCTCTCTCTCGCTCTTTCCCACGCTTGGTAACAGTGATGACAACGCCCTGCTACCAACTCGCTAATGTTAGCACGAAAATAGACCACAGAATAAGGGAATAACAGGGAAAATAGGTGATAACTGAAGGAGGGGAGGAAAGTGGGGAAGGAGGGGAGGTGGAGGAGTGATATTTGGCATGGCCCAGGGGCCAAAAAAAAAAAAAGAAAAAAATTAAAAAAAAAAAAAAAATTGGGGTGTTTTAAATGGATTTTTGTTTTCCCTTACTCTTAACCCGGGAACTGCGGGGAGACTCTTAAGAGTCAGAAAAGAAAAAAAAATCAACTTTTGACAAGAAAAAAAAAAAATTTTTTTTTTTTTTTTTTTTTTATTTATTTTTGGCCCCTGGGCCATGCAAAATCTCAGTCCTCTACCTCCCCTCCTTCCCCACTTTCCTCCTCTCCTTCAGTTATCACCTATTTTCCCTGTTATTCCCTTATGCTGAGGTATATTTTCGTGCTAACATTAGCGAGTTGCAAGCAGGGCATTGTCATCAGTGTTAGCAAACGAGTGCAAGAGAGAGAGAGAGAATATCGATCGACTGTGTCTCAGTGGCCTTGGGGGAAATTGGCGGGAAAGCAGCTTGCCTCACCCATACAACTCGCGGGCTATATCTCCGATTTTGACCATCCAAACGCTGTTTTCACTCGTTTTATTGTTGTTTCAGGTTAATACCTTTATAATCAACCCATAATAGGTGTGTATGGATAAGTATTAATACTATTAATGGTACAATGAATATTTTAGTGACGGAAACACCTCAAATACATGCGCACAGGGAGAGGTGTCTAATTACCCCCATGCGCACTTGTTAGGTTAAGAGTCTTCCCGCAGTCCGCCGGGGGAACTCAAGAGTCTCCTCGCAGTTCCCGGGTTAATGGTTTGAAATCTGTACAACCATCTGGTAATATGGACTTAACTTTCTTTGAATTAATAAGACTATTAACATTAATTTTGTCTAAAATTTTAGAGGAATAATTTAAAGTGGATATAACTTTATCTTTAATAGGGTTATCTTTGGATTTCTTAGAATTAGCTCTAATATATCCCATAAAAGTAAAGTAAAGACTACTGTATATTCTTAAATTTATTTGTGAAATTATTTTTATTGTTTAGAATATTTTCTATAAAATGAGCATTTTTTTTCTTTTGTAGGCCTTTCAGTGAATCTTTTAATTTTTTTAATTCCGAAATTTTGATATTTATCTATATGCTCAGGCCCAATCCCCATTTTGTATTTTATTTTCCTCTATTTTATTATTATTTTTTATTTTTTTTTCTTGGGGGTGGGCCGACTCAAGACAGAGCAAGAACAGGAAAACACAAAACAGCGAACAAACACAGACAAAATACAAAATTCACACACACATCTTAGTCACCCAGGAGAATACCCAGAGACCAGGGTCACCAAGGTCGCTCCAGCACTCCCCCGGCCCCCAACCACCCGGAGAGGCTCCGATCTCGGCAGGCAGACATGTAGCGGAGCCAAAGCCACAAGCCTGCCCACCACACTTCCAGGCGCACCCTTCATATTAATCGTCTCCCCGGGCCAGGCGCCTGATGGACTATTATCTAGTCCAACTTGCGCCTGACCCATTCCCCCAAATGACCACGTGTTCACTCAACTATTCACAAGCATTCTCCATTCATTCCTGTTTATTACCACTTCCTTTGCCTGATCTACAGTATAGTCATTCCTCTATCATCCAAAGCTTGTCTTACACAGTCTCTCCATCTCAATGGGGGTCTTCCTGCCCTTCTATCTGACTCATATATTCTCTTTGTAAGCCTTTCATCTCCCATTCATTCAACATGACCATACCAGCTCAGCACCCTGCTGTCCACTCTGGCTGACAAATGTTCCTGCTGCCCCACTCTCCTACGTATCTCTTCATTCCTCAATCCGTCTCTACGAGTAACTCCACACATACTCCTCAAGCAGCTCATCTCCATCACATCCAGCTTTCTTCTCTTCTTTTTTCTTCAGAGCCCATGTCTCAGCCCCATACATCACTGTTGGCACAACAATTCCTTGATACATTGCACTTTTTACTTTCATTCCGAGATTTCTCGTCTTCCACATACTTCCCATTGCTCCGAAAACTTTCCTTCCTTCACACACTCTCTGTTTTACCTCCATTTCCATACCTCCACTCCTGCATATCGTTCCTCCTAGATATTTAAAACACTACTTGTTCCAATATTTCCCCATCCAGCCTCACATCTAGATTCACCCTATGATCACCCCTATTACACACCATTACTTTACTTTTATTGACGTTCACCTTCAGTTTCCTCCTCCCACAAACCACTCCAAACTCTTTGACTACCCGCTGCAATTTCTCCTCAGAATCCGCCACCAACGCTGTGTCATCAGCGAACAGCAACTGATTCAACTCCCAATCTCTGGGCGGGTGCCCGACCCCGAAAGGGGTTGAAATAGGGGAGCTATCCCCCCGCCAAAGGCGGCTTTCTAGGGCCTTTCCTAGCTGATGCTGAGAGGATTGGGTTCTAGTCATGTGGTGATGGGCTGGTCTATCAGAGTGAGAACTGAGCGATCTCTGCCATACCCATAGCTTACTCTGACTGTTCCTTTAACTTATATATTTTCTAGATCTCAAGTCTTTTCCGTGGATTGACCTCCCAATCTACCAAGATTGGAAGCCAAAGCGTCACATTTTTCCCTTGCCCCTCAACTTTCTCTTCATAATTGCTGAGGGGCACAGGGCCCTGGGTGGGGCTTTGGTTTCCCGGGCGTTTCCGCACCCTCCTCAGCTCCCCGCCATGGAGTGGCTTTGGTCACCCAGGCTTTATTGTGGTCGGCAGGGAGGGTTCTGTGGGGGCGCTCGGTTATGGCCTTGGAATTGCTCGGGGCCTTGGGGCTGTTCGGCCAGGCAGCTTGGGGAACAACAACTCCCAATCTCTACCATTCTTTCCTACTAAACCCAATCCTCTTCCCATATTTTCACGTCCCTCACCACACCATCCATAAACATATTAAACAGCCATGGTGACAATACACAACCCTGTCGCAAACCTACCTTTACCTGAAACCATTCACTCAACTCACCATTTCCTACTCTAACACATGCTCTGCTCCCTTCATAGAAACTCTTAACTGCTTCCAACAAATTTCCTCCAATTTCATATAATTTGATATAATGAATATAAATTATTGACAATTGTGTTAATATCAGACCTGTTTTTCTTTTTATTAAATGAATTTAGTCTTCTATTACCGTGTCTACCAGGTCTTCTGTTTAAAACGGGGAAGTTAAAATATGGGTTATTAAAAAGTGTTTTAATAAATCTTTATACAAAATGTTGCCTACACCATAACTTAAGCCTATCTATAGCCTACATGCATTCAATAGAAATACATCGGACAGCAATGAATTTGCGCACAAGAGCGATTTCGGTATTTTTCTTGGTTCTAGGTTTATTTCATCATTACCATCAACTTTTTATAGTAACATTTTTGGGACAAACCAAAACAAAAGTAGCCTATAGGGACAGATTACGGTTAGGCGAGACTTGGTCGATTTAGGGTCCTGGGTTAGGTAACTTAGATTGTACTTATAGTAGGTTGTACCTTTACAAATATTGTTTGTATATCCTTTTAAGAAAATGCCTGTAGGTCGTACTTAAAAGTACTGTATCCCCTTAACAATTACAGTGCCCCCCCCCCACCCCCACCCCCTTAAGCATAGCTCTTACATCTGATATATACTGCATTTTATCTAAAATAGAATAAATATAAAGAATATGATGTGAATTATGGCACCCCTCATGTATATATATATCAGCCCCCCCCCCTTAAGCCTGAGCTGGATCCGCCACTGCAGTCAATATGATACGCTCCACAACAAAAGTACTGCAATAATGCTCCAGTATTTCTCACAGACTGGCTAGAAATATGGCAAAACTATAGTAATTACCATTGACAATAATGGGGTTTGTCTAGGATGGGCCTATGTGACAGTGATCTTAACTATACCTTTACTGTGGTGGGAGATGCGCCAGCCCCCGTACTAGTGGTAATCTTCTGTGTGGCGGCGGCTGCAGCGGCCAGTGCAGCAATACCAGACATACCACCCTGAGGAGTACCGGCACCGGCTGTGGTGGTGGTAGTGGCTGGTAGACCACCTCGGAGGATCTGGGTGGTCTGGCCCCCGGCACCGATCACTTTTATTTGACCCGCTCCGGGGGTCCTTACTCTAACAATGTTGCTTGCACCTGAAAATTGGGTAAAATATTGCTCATATTTACTTTACTAACATTTCAAAATAAAAAACTGGGTAAAATATTACTCTGTCTCGAGTCGACCACCCCCAGCTAAAATATATATATACAGTATACATTCAGAGATAGAGAAGGCATGTGGAAAGTACTTAGAATATACGGAGTAGATGGCAAGTTGCTGAAAGCAGTGAAGAGCATGTATGAGGGTGCAAAGGCGGAAGTACGTGTGGAGAATGAGCAGAGCGAGTTCTTTGACCTGAGTGTTGGGTTGAAACAGGGGTGTGTGATGTCCCCGTGGTTGTTTACTGTATATATGGATGGAGTCATGAAAGAAATACTAGGAAGAGCAGTGGATGTTGGTGTATCGCTGAAAAGGGAGGGAAATGAGTGGAAGCTGCCTATACTGCTGTTTGCGGATGATACAGTTCTAATGAGCGATAATGAATGGGAGTTGCAGGGTCTGGTAAATGAGTTTGGAACAGTGTGCAAAAAACGGAATTTGAAGGTAAATGCGGGGAAGAGCAAGGTTATGGTCTTCGAAAGGGGTGAAGTCACAGTGTGAAGTGAAGTTAAACGGTCAGGCTATGGAGATCATCAGCTCTTTTAAGTATCTGGGCAGTGTGTTGAGTAAAGATGGGACTTTGGATGAAGAAGTGCGGGAGAGGGTACAACAGGGGAAGAGGGTTGTAGGAACGTTGAAAGCAGTAAAAAAAAATAGAGTGGTCAGTATGGAAGTGAAGAAGTCCTTGCATGTTCTTTTATTTCATAGATTTCATTTTAGTAAGCGTTGTTTCCACATAGCGATTTTGATGATTTAATTTGACTTTATATTGTCCTTGTCCCAATTTTGGTTTGTTTAGTTTGCAAGTTTTACATTTAAATGACAGTGTGGTAATCCCGACACTAACTTACGGAAGCGAAGCATGGACGTTCGGGAAGAGACTCAGACCAAGAGTGAGAGCGGTGGAAATGAGTTACTTGAGAAGTGCGTGCGGAGTTACATGGAGGTTAAGGGCTGCTTCACTTGTCAATTTTTTGGATTTGAGATCGGCACATACAGTATAGTCCGGTCCCAGGTCTTCCTCGATCCACCCCTTGGTGCAGCTCCCTCCACAATTACAGACCTGCATCTTTTCACCCAAATTTGTGTATACAGTAAACCCTCGCTATCTCGGACTAATTGGGGGGAGACCCAGTCCGAGATGACCGAAAATCCGAGATGTCCGAAGTCCGACTTATGTCCGACTTAAGAGAGGAAAATGTCCGAATTGGAAGAGGGAGTCCGAGCCACCAGAGAAAACGGAGACTTCCCTATCACTAACAACGTTGATTCAAGATAAATTACAGTACCTGTACAGTATCCAGCAGACATATATTATAAATATCACTTTCCTTCTCCATTTCACTGTCCTTCTCCACCTCACTGTAGCCTTAGATCTCGGAATTTGCCCTTAGATCTCGGAATTTTCCGAGATATATGACACCTGTCCGACAGACCATGTGGGCCCTCGGAGTTTTCCCCTTACATCTCGGAATTTTCCGAGAGGCCGATGCCAGTCCGAGTAGTCCGGGTTTCCGACTTCTAGAGGTCCGAGATAGCGAGGGTTTACTGTACGTGGTATACGCGTATACGTGGGCACTAATTAACATAGTTTCAATGGGAAATAGACTTAGGTCGTACCATGCTCACCCATCTTAGACCCTCATTTCCCCCCAAATCCATCCAATATACAGTATACATATTTGAGGAGAATACTTATAAATACATATTATGAGATTATTTACCACATAGACTTTATTTGAAATCAGTCGTATATAGCCTATAGTCTATTCGCTTTAAATAGGCGATAATTCATGACCTCTAACCTCTGTAACTCAAAACCGACTAGAGTAATCGAGCTAATATTTCTACCATTTGGGAAGAGTCAGTTAAGGAATAGATGTGGAAATTTACAGCCAATTTGCAATAGCCATTTTGAGTTACAGAGGATAGAGTTCATGATTTCTCCCCTACTTACAGCGAATAGACTATAGCCTAATTCATCGGCATAATTTCGTCGCTTTCCTCCGACACGGCGTCGGTAGGCTTGACCGGCCATAGCATCAGCTTTGATGGTCCCGGGCATTTAATTCCTTCATTATTACCACCACTCCCACTGTCCCTATCACTTAAGAGTAAATGCCCTAATAAACGCAGGAGATACGAGGTTCGGGCAGTAAAAAAGCTTGTAAACAGGTAGTTTTCCAACACAATTGTGGCTTTGATGGGTGGGCTGTGAGCTGAAACATGGCCGACCAAAACAAAAATCGGGATGATCTAGAATTTTCTAGATAGATAGATAGATCATTACCACCAGGCCCACTGTCCCTATCACTGAATGGACTATCTATCTATCTATTGCCCGACGCCGTGATCCCCGAAGGGGTGGCCACGAACGAACCGCCTCCATGCACCTGTCCCCAGTCAGTCGACGCCCCTCCCCCCAACCAGCACCGCCTTCGTTCATATACTTCCTCACTCCATCCTTCCACCTCTCCTTCGGTCTACCTCTCCCTCTCTGTCCCTCCACCTCGCTCTCGTACACCCTTTTAGTCATTCTCTCGCTTTCCATACGTTCCATATGGCCGAACCATCTCAAGTTGTTCCTTTTCACACTTTCCAGCACATTAGTCTGGGATCCGAGACCTCAAAATTTGATTTTGAAGTGACACCCCTGCTATAAAATGTTTGACCCCTAGATCATGTCTGTGGGGGTGTTAGCCACCAGAAAAGTGACTTTAGCAAGGTAGTTTGGATTGCGCGAATTCTGTAGGGACGTGTTTCAACATGGGGCGTCAACTGTAAAAAACAATAAGTTTAGGGGTAGGGGAAATTCAATTGACCATATATCCCATAATACAGGGGTGAGTGCAACAAATTACCACTCATTCTTTTTGTTATAAAGTTGACTTTTATATGAAACATGATTCAACGTGATTGGACCATCCATGAGGTCAGCAGGGGTCAAAAGGTCACAGAAAGTGGGTTAAGCTGAAAATTTAGCTCCTTTATTAAATAATTCAAAATTTTCCTGCTTCAAGCTCAATATATCCAAACATTTACACCCAAAATATGTTGTTTGTACCCCTCTGATGTTTTTGGGAAAGGAATGCCCCGACTGAACTTAACTTACTGGCATGTATGTCACTTTAGATTTGCATAAATTCAAAAAATCACCAATATCGGGCATTCACACTACCTATTTGCACGGTACTCTTAAACATGTTGTAAAACGAAAAGTTGTTGTTGTTGTTGTTGTTGTTCCCCAAGCTGCCTGGCCGAACAGCCCCAAGGCCCCGAGCAAGGCCAAGGCCATAACCGAGCGCCCCCACAGAACCCTCCCTGCCGACCACAATAAAGCCTGGGTAACTGAAGCCACTCCATGGCGGGGAGCGGAGGAGGGTGCGGAAACGCCCGGGAAACCAAAGACCCACCCAGGGCCCTGTGCCCCTCAGCAATTATGAAGAGAAAATTGAGGGGCAAACGAAAAATGTGACGCTTTGGCTTCCAATCTTGGTAGATTGGGAGGTCAATCCACGGAAGAGACGCCGTCACTTGAGATCTAGAAAATATATAAGTAAAAGGAACAGTCAGAGTAAGCTATGGGTATGGCAGAGATTGCTCAGTTCTCACTCTGATAGACCATCCCACCACCACATGACTAGAACCCAATCCTCTCAGCATCAGCTAGGTAAGGCCCTAGAAAGCCGCCTTTGGCGGGGGGATAGCTCCCCTATTTCAACCCCTTTCGGGGTTGGGCACCCGCCCAAAAACGACAAGTCATACCACATACTGTCTGGAAAAGTGTCATTAGCTCTATTTACTCATCATCATCACTGTCATCAGTCAGAAGCCGTCCACATTTTTCTCTGTCACCATTGCAGGCACATGCAATGATGCATGGTACTCCAGCTTTTGCACAAGGGCAATTGCTCAGGCAGTTCGGTTTCTTCTTGCATTTGCAGTACTTCAACTTCGCAGCAGAAGGCTTTGATGGCTTGCTCTTCATGACAGGAATTAATCTGTCACCATCCACACTCCTGCCATACTCTTCAGGTGGAAGAAACACTGGATTGCTGAGTGAAGCTTGCTTGCATAAGCTGATCTGACAAAGGCTCCTGAGAACGTGGAAGTGAAAAGCATCTTCTGTTGGAGGAAGGGAGCGCAGATCTAGTTTGCTAGATGCAAACAAGTGGGCGCGGAGCTTATCCAGGGATGAATACCCTGGCTTGCCGTAGAGATCACAAAAGAAGCTTCGTGCTTCAGTTATCACCTGATCATGCGCAGAAGGTCCGGATTAATGTCGGATGAAATTGGACAACGCTGGCTGTTTGTCAACATGCTGGAGTGCGACTTTCACTGTTCTCTTCTTACCCCGTTTGAAAGGATAGCTCACCGAATCACAACCTGACAGAATGTATGAGATGAGCAGTGTGTCTGTGAGTGCCAACACGTCCTTTCCAACTGCTTTGGCCAACTCATTCACCAAGTCATGGATGGGGAGGAACAGATCATCCTTTTTTCACCCATAACTCAACAACGTTTGGCAACCGAGGGAAATGATACATTGACAAGACAATGATATCTGTATCTGTAGCCTGAATGACAACTACGCTGTTGTCATCACAGCTAGCAATGTGAGCAAAGATTCCGGTGTCCGCCTCCACGTGGTTAGGGCAGTACAGCTCATCAACATTGGTATGTTCCGTCTGTATCACACAAGTTGCCTGGGCGTTGACCCCAAGGACCAGGCAGAAGCCATCAGGCCAGGATGACTCCTGGGACCAACGTGAAGCAAGATACGACAGCAGATTGGTCTTGTTACAAGGGTTTGACAGGAATGTCTTCCAATCAGGGATTTTCATGCTGTCCGCTGGAACATACTCTGGCAAGTTGGTATTTGACTCCCGTCTCTGGCGTTCATCCCCTTTTAGACTCTTTAACCCAAAATCATATTGATCGCCCACGAAATGCACTTCAGTGCAATGTCTGGGTTTCATGTTCAAGAGTTTGTTTCTGTACCTTTCCTGAAGTTGGCCAAATGTACTCGAACCAAGTGTGTTGAACCGCTGGATGAATGCCATTGCATCGACTACATAAGCTGCATCAGATGCAGAAGGAGGCAACTCATTTAACGGTTCCCACGAGTCGGCAACCTCTGCCTGTAGAGTGGATAGATAGTTGGATTTGCAACCTTTCCGCATGGAAAATCCATTCTTCTCTGGCTCAAACAACGAGGGAGGGTACTCAAGCCATTCGTAACTAAATGCCTCAGTCCGTGCATCATCACTCAGGTCCTGTGCGAAACAAAGTGCCCTTGTCACTGCACTCTCCTCTCTGATGACTTCTTTCAGTGTCCATCTTTTTCTTACTTTTCTTCAGATGCGTGGCGAATGTTTCTATCTTCGGTTGGACAATCTTGTCTGCATTCATCGTCGTGGCAGCATCCATTGCCTCCAAGCCTAGACGTTTGGCATCTACCAGGGTAGTTGCTGCAAGAATCTGACCTGTGGATATGTTTATTAGTTTATCTGTCGCAAGTAAAGGATCAAATGGGTTTTGCATCTTCTCTTCCACGGTCCGTTTGATCTGCAACACGGCTTCCATGTCGTCTTTCCTCAGCTTCTCATGGTGGTCAGATTGGGGCGAGGCCATGTGTGCCATCTGTTTTACACTTTCAGAGACAGAGGTCATGAACGGTAGAGCATTTATGTACTTTTCTCGTGCTGATTCAGACTGTGTTATACCCTTAAAGAGGCTTGTTTTGCCTTCCTTATTGTAAGTCTGTTCAAGGGCAAGGTCTGTCCACACACCATTGAAGTCTCCTGCAGTCTGGTGAACTGTGAATTTGCCAGCTGCAAACTCCTCGTGCACTTCTGGTGCTGTTTCTGGAAGCTTTTGCATCTCACTGAGGTAGATCGGAAGGCAGGACATGTACTTACTATGGCCGGAAGCAATGGTATAGGGTAGCATATTCTGCACCTCTTGTAAGTGCTGTTGCCACAGCCCAGCTCTCTCAGCATGGATGTAACGCCTTAGAATAAGCACCATGTCTATGTACATGCTCCAAAGATGGGCTGTCACTCCTAATCCCTTCTCAAAATCTCCCCAGAGCGACTCCAGTGATTATAGGCATTTCATGACTTCCTCCATGAGTGCAGCAAATTCGTCCTTCTCTTTCCTGTCAAAGGCATTGATAAAGGATAAAGGAGCTAAATTTTCAGCTTAACCCACTTTCCGTGACCTTTTGACCTCTGCTGACCTCATGGATGGTCCAATCACATTGAATCATGTTTCATATAAAAGCCAACTTTATAACAAAAAGAATGAGAGGTAATTTGTTGCACTCACCCCTGTATTATGGGATATATGGTCAATTGAATTTCCCCTACCCCTAACTTTCTTGGTTTTTACAGTTGACGCCCCATGTTAAAAAAACGTCCCTACAGAATTTGCGCAATCCAAACTACCTTGCTAAAGTCACTGTTCTGGTGTCTAACACCCCCACAGACATGATCTAGGGGTCAAATATTTTATAGCAGGGGTGTCACTTCAAAATAACTTTTACACATTTCCAGGCCTTGGATCCCAGACTACATCTACCTCCACACCACACCTCCTTCTTAACCCTCGTCTAGCGGGGGGTTTTGGGCTATTTTGGGCATATTCAGGCCCTCCTGAATGATCAATCAAGTATCTGCATGAAAAGAAATGTATTCAGCAAAAAACTAGGCGCTACAAGCTTCAAAATGAGACCAGAACGAGCTACGTAGCACTCGTCGTTTTCATGCAGTGCTACAACTAACATGGGAGTTTAGCGTATAGCGGCATATTTTTTCCAGCTACGCTCACTACTGGCTACACTGCCGGCCTCTCGAGAACAGAGGGACCGTGAGTCAGTGGGCGGCGGTAAGCCCTGGGTGTCGGCCGAGTGGCCTGCTGCGCTCCCGGCCATTTGCACTTGATTTTAACCCTTTAAAAGCCTTAATAATGCTCCTAACTTGCTGCTTTTTAGATACAGACTTAAGTCGGGCCCCGCTCTTTAAGTGTTAATTCTTCATTAGTCTGTCTATCCCTCCATGTAACTCCGCACGCACTTCTTAAGTAATTCATTTCCACTGCTCTCACTCTTGGTGTGAGTCTCTCAACCAACGTCCATACTTCACTTCCGTAAGTCAGTGTCGGGATTACCACACTGTCATGCAAGGACTTCTTCACTTCCATACTGACCACCCTATTTCTTGTTACTGCTTTTAGCATTCCTACAACCCTCTTCCCCTGTTGTACCCTCTCCCGCACTTCTTCATCCATAGTCCCATCTTTACTCAACACACTGCCCAGATACTTAAAAGAGCTGACGATCTCCATAGCCTGACCATTCAGCTTCACCTCACACTCTGACTTCACCCCTTTCTACCTTCTTTGCATCAGTTTTTACAACAGAAGACCTCAGTGATATCCCTACACCATCGCCGATTCAGATTGATAATTCAGATGTTCTAAGCAATATCACCGTTACAGAGAGAGAAGTATTGAATTGTTTAGATAAACTCAAGTTAAATAAAATGCCTGGACCTGATACAATCTCGCCTAGAGTTCTAAAGGAAGCTAAGGATGAGCTCTCCAAACCACTGACATTACTATTCAATAAATCCTTGCAGTCTGGAACTATGCCTGATCAGTGGAACATAGCCAACGTAACACCGATATTCAAAAAAGGCAGCAAATCCCTACCCAGTAACTATCGTCCAATTAGCTTAACCTCAGTTGTATGTAAAATGCTAGAAACGGTCATAAGAGACAGACTCGTAAATCACTTAGAGGAAATTAACATACTTAACCCTTATTTAGCGGCGAGCAACATAAGTCGAGTTAAATAAAGCTGGACTATGTGGCGGCGCTCGACATAACTCGAGTGGCAATTTCAGCACGTAATGTGGCTGAGAGAGAGAGACAAGTGGTGGCAGGAGACTAGCGAGCGTATGACTGCTCCAGACCACCGCGGCGAACCTACTGACACAAATCTCAGCTCCCTCCTCCCTCTCTCACTCGCTACATACTCAATTATGTACTGAAAGTACCGAATTACCTGCTTTTTGCACTCGCGTTGCACGGTTATTGCAAGAAAACTATCCATCATACAAGGATCGTTATGGTGTCATTCGAAAGCTCTGTTTATGCCCTTTCAGGGATAGGTACTTGTTTTACGTTCTGGGTCTTATTTAGGCATGAAAATGATCACGTAAACAGCCCTATTTTGGCTAAAAACACCCCGCTGTGCGGTACACATAAATAAACCGCATAGGCCGCTCGTAAGGTGTTAAAGATACTCAACACGGCTTTCGTAAAAAACGTTCCTGTTTAACAAACCTCTTAGACTTCTTCCACGATATCCTCAACCTCTACGATGAGAGTAAAGTTGTAGATATTATATACCTTGATTTTCAAAAGGCCTTTGACAAAGTTCCCCACAAACGTTTACTGCTAAAACTAAAAGCGCATGGAATACAAGATGGTGTGTTGAAATGGATAGAAAATTGGCTCAGCGACAGAAAGTAAAGAGTAGTCATAAACGGTAAGGCATCTAAATGGATCAATGTAAGTAGCGGGGTACCCCAGGGATCGGTACTAGGACCAATTCTCTTTCTAATTTACATCAACGACATAGATGAGGGTCTCACCTGTACAATCTCAAAATTTGCTGACGATACAAAAATTGCAAATAGCGTACTCTCAAAAGAACAAGTTGACGATATGCAACACAATCTAGATAAATTGTCACATTGGGCCCAAATTTGGCAAATGAGTTTCAATGTGGATAAATGTAAAGTACTACATATCGGATACCTAAATGAGAAAGCAAACTATTCGATGAATGGCACTCAGCTTAAGAATGTAAACAGAGAAACCGATCTGGGAGTAACAATATCGAGTAACCTAAAACCGAGTCAACAATGTTCAGAAGTTGTTAAGAAGGCAAACAAAATAATTGGCTTTATAGGCAGGTCATTTGAGCATAAATCCAAAGACGTTATCCTAACCCTTTACAATTCCTTAGTCCGCCCTCTTCTGGAATACTGCGTTCAATGCTGGTGCCCTTATTACCAAAAAGACAAACAAGCTAGAACGAGTTCAACGTAGAGTTACCAAAATGATACCTAGCCTAAAGAACAAACCATACGAAGAGCGTCTTAGAGAATTAAATCTATTTCCTTTAACCCAGCGCAGATTAAGAGGTGACTTAATTCAAGTGTTCAAAGTCATCAAAGGCATCGACAATATGAACTGTAGTAAGTACTTCACTATCGACCAATCTAATTACACGCGGGGAAACGGTTGCAAAATTATTGGTAAATCTTTTAACTCACACGAATCTAAGAATTTCTTCTTCAATCGAGTTGTCAACTTGTAGAATGGGCTTCCCCGAGACGTTATAGACTGCAGCACCGTTGATTCATTTAAACTCCGCCTAGACAAATATCTCGCATCAAACCCGCGACTGACTGCGCTTGTAAATGAATAACTTTATTTTATCCTCCCCTCAGTTACTAACCCATATGTCCCCTACTAACTTCCTAGTCCTGCCACGGACATTAGTTCCAGGGCAGTAGTTCCCTTTCCAATGTTCCCTTACCCACTCTAAACCACTGTTTGGACACTTGATCTTCAGTGTTTTGGAGGACAAGCAGCCTAGAAGGGTCACTAGACCTGTTGTTGCTTGATTTCCTTTGTACTCCTTTGTACTTTCGAAGACCATAACCTTGCTCTTCCCCGCATTTACCTTCAAATTCCATTTTTCGCACACTGTTCCAAACTCATTTACCAGACCCTGCAACTCCCATTCATTATCACTCATCAGAACTGTATCATCCGCAAACAGCAGTATAGGTAGCTTCCACTAATTTCCCTCCCTTTTCAGCGATACACCAACATCCACTGCTCTTGATAGTATTTCTTTCATGACTCCATCCATATATACAGTAAACAACCACGGGGACATCACACACCCCTGTTTCAAACCAACATTCAGGTCAAAGAACTCGCTCTGCTCACTCTCCACACGTACTGCCGCCTTTGCACCCTCATACATGCTCTTCACTGCTTTCAGCAACTTGCCATCTACTCCATATATTCTAAGTAATTTCCACAAACCTTCTCTATCCACTCTATCATAGGCCTTCTCCAAGTCTATAAAGGCAACATACACCTTTTGTTTCTTTTCCAGATATTTCTCCACAACACAATTCAGGGTAAAAATCTGATCTACACATCCTCTTCCCTTCCTAAAACCTCCCTGCTCGTCGCCTATCCATTTCTCCGTTCTCACTCTCACTCTCAATCACTACCCTACTGTACGCCTTCCCTACTATGCTTAGAAGACATATTCCTTGGTGGTTACCACACACTCCTCTTTCCCCTTTGCCCTTATATAGGGGGACTATTATGCCAGTCTTCCAGTCATCGGGTGCACTCCCCTTCTCCCATGCTAGTTTGCACATTTTCCATACCCATTAGATCACTATCTCACCACCATACCTCAACATTTCCCCACACACTCCATCTGTTCCTGGTGCTTTCCCCAACTTCACTCTTTTCATGGCTTCCCACAGTTCTGACCTCCTGATCCCCACCTCCTCCTCTTCTCCCTCCCGTACCATATCCAACTATGTTTGCTGGCTCTTCATTCCTTACATTTAGCAACTCATTGAAGTACTCACTCCATCTTTCGACTCTCTCTTGCTTCTCGGCTAGCATTCTCCCATTCTTATCTTTCACACCCTTACTACCTTCCCTAACTTTCTTGACTTCTTTCCAGAACAGTTTCTTACTCTCCCTCCATTTTACACTCAGATTCCTTCCAAATTCCTCATCTAATCTTCTCTTACTTTCCTTCACCACCCTCTTACTCTCCACGTACCTCGCTCGTTTCTGCCTCTCGAAATCTTCATTACCTCTACTTCCCAACCACTCTCTATATGCTTTCTTCTTTTCTTCCACAACTATTTTTACCTCTTCTGTCCACCATGCTGTACCTTTCACTCCCCTCCCTCTTCTCCTCACTCCAAGAGTTTGTAACACTCAACGTTGGAGTATCACTAACTCAAATTGTTTCAACTCCAGCATCCACCACCGCCCCAACGTCATCTGCCAACAATCCAACACCTGCAGTAGACACTGCAGCAGATGCTTCTGACGAACCTGAGCCGACATCAAACCAGGACAGCCGCCCTGTTCACCTTAGTCTCTCCCCCACTCCTCGTGCAAGAAGCCTGCTAGCACGAACAGTACCAACCCCTCGCCCCCGTTCTAACCACTCCTCTCCCCGACCTGTACGTAGAGTCCCGCCACCACAGGTTTCCGGATTTACACCAGTGAGGAACGGTGCACGGCCAACGCAGAAAAGGTCTCATCTACCAGTCACAATGTCAAACAGATTTGCGATATTGGTAGAGATGGAAGACGAACCAGAAGAGACCAGGCTCGTTGGGGATTCCATCCTACGAGGACAGGTCAAAGAGTTCTGCGACAGAGTCCCAAATCAACGAAAAAGATTTTGCATCCCAGGAGCTGGACTGGACGACATTGTGGAAGCCTTCGAAGATACCACAAAGGATGCAAATGAAAATACCCTTTTTGTCATCCATGCTGGTTCAAATGACGTCATGCGCACCAGATCCGAAGAGTTGATGGAGAAATATCGCAAGATGATCCAGCACTACAAAAACAAGTCAAGGAATATCATCATCTCAGGCATTCTCCCCAAGATCGACGCACCTGACAAATTCTACGACAAGGCCTTCAGCACAAATAGCCGACTAAAACATTTGTGTCTGAGGGAAGAAGTTGAATTCATCAACCTCTGGGACAACTTCTACAACCAGCCTACTCTGTTCCGCAAGGATGGCACTCATCTAAACCCTGTGGGTTCAGCACGCATGGGTTGTCTCCTACACGAAGCAGTCCGCAGCCATGGATCAAAAAACGCCATCCGAGAAGAAGCAGCAGTGACATAAATCATCCAACGCCAGGAAAAAAACAGAGGCAACCGAGGACCACCAGCGATAAGGACCGGAGACAGCGAGGACCGAGGACAGCCATGAACATAAATGTAGATCCGACAAGAACCAAAAATATTATTAAAGCGCGTTCCGTGAGTTCTAAAATAACAAATTTAAAGGTTTTCTATGCAAACGCTCGTAGCATACGCAATAAATTTTCAGATTTAGAGGAGCTAGTGTTTACAGAAAATTATGATGTGATTGGCATAACAGAATCTTGGCTCAATACAGAAGATAGCGACTTTTTAGCAGAGTATTCACTTCCCGGTTATGTAATGTTTGAGAAAAGCCGAATAAATCGAAATGGAGGTGGCGTTTTACTTTATATCAAAGAAAGTCTTAACCCTACCCTCTTGTCAAAACCTCAAATTGTGAACGTCGACGGATCTTTTGTGCTAATAAAGAATAATAAAGGTACCAAAATAATACTTGCATTAATATACAGACCTCCAGCTCAATCAGTGCAAACTGACTGAGAAATTTACGAACAAATTGCAGATGTAAGTAACTCACAAGATACCGTAATTTTTGGTGACTTTAATTTACCTGTGACCAAGTGGGGCGATACTCTTACTTCACACTCCGGACATGACTTGTATACGAACTTGCAAGAGAGTTCGCTTTATCAATTTGTTGGAACGCCGACCCGTGGTAATAACGTTCTTGACATTGTACTTGCAACAAAAGAAGAATTAATAGAGAATTTGAATGTTGGTGATGAATTCAGTAACAGCGACCATCATACGATAACTTTCACTTTAAAGTTTACTAGTAACGAACCAAATAGTAGCATCGAAAAAGTCCCTAATTTCATGAAAGCAAACTTCCATAAACTTAGAGCTATGTTTAAAGAAACTGACTGGAGCTTTTTAATTCACAATAACGACATAAATACATCTTGGAAGTTATTCGAAGCCACTTACCTAAAAGCAGTGCAAGACTGCATACCATCGAAAACTCGGCGTCCAGGCCATAATAATAAGCCCAAATGGTGGAATAAAGATATTTCAAACTGCCTGCTTGCTAAAAAATTTGCTAATGATAGATTAAAATCCTCACAAAATGACGAAGAACGGCTGAAATTTGTAGAGCTACGACGCAAAGCCAAAAAGTTAATTAAGCAAAGTAAAAAGACCTTAGAGTTACATATTGCGAATCAAAGTAAAACAAACCCGAAAGAATTCTATAGTTATATCAGAAAGAAAAAAGTAGTTACTTCAACTGTTGGACCGTTAGTCGATGAAAATGGAGAATACACCAAAGACGAAGAACAAATGAGTAATGCCCTCAATACCTTCTTTGCATCAGTTTTTACAACAGAAGACCTCAGTGATATCCCTACACCATCGCCGATTCAGATTGATAATTCAGATATTTAAGCAATATCACCGTTACAGAGAGAGAAGTATTGAATTGTTTAGATAAACTCAAGGTAAATAAAACGCCTGGACCTGATACAATCTCGCCTAGAGTTCTAAAGGAAGCTAAGGATGAGCTCTCTAAACCACTGACATTACTATTCAATAAATCCTTGCAGTCTGGAACTATGCCCGATCAGTGGAAGCTAGCCAACGTAACACCGATATTCAAAAAAGGCAGCAAATCCCTATCCAGTAACTATCGTCCAATTAGCTTAACCTCAGTTGTATGTAAAATGCTAGAAACGGTCATACGAGACAGACTCGTAAATCACTTAGAGGAAAATAACATACTTAAAGATACTCAACACGGCTTTCGTAAAAAATGTTCCTGTTTAACAAACCTCTTGGACTTCTTCCACGATATCCTCAACCTCTACGATGAGAGTAAAGCTGTAGATATTATATACCTTGATTTTCAAAAGGCCTTTGACAAAGTTCCCCACAAACGTTTACTGCTAAAACTAAAAGCGCATGGAATACAAGACGGTGTGTTGAAATGGATAGAAAATTGGCTCAGCGACAGAAAGCAAAGAGTAGTCATAAACGGTAAGGCATCAAAATGGACCAATGTAAGTAGCGGGGTACCCCAGGGATCGGTACTAGGACCAATTCTCTTTCTAATTTACATCAACGACATAGATGAGGGTCTCACCTGTACAATCTCAAAATTTGCTGACGATACAAAAATTGCAAATAGCGTACTCTCAAAAGAACAAGTTGACGATATGCAACACAATCTAGATAAATTGTCATGTTGGGCCCAAATTTGGCAAATGAGTTTCAATGCGGATAAATGTAAAGTACTACATATCGGATACCTAAATGAGAAAGCAAACTATTCGATGAATGGCACTCAGCTTCAGAATGTAAACAGAGAAACCGATCTGGGAGTAACAATATCGAGTAACCTAAAACCGAGTCAACAATGTTCAGAAGTTGTTAAGAAGGCAAACAAAATAATTGGCTTTATAGGCAGGTCATTTGAGCATAAATCCAAAGAAGTTATCCTAACCCTTTACAATTCCTTAGTCCGCCCTCTTCTGGAATACTGCGTTCAATCCTGGTGCCCTTATTACCAAAAAGATATAAACAAGCTAGAACGAGTTCAACGTAGGGTTACCAAAATGATACCTAGCCTAAAGAACAAACCATACGAAGAGCGTCTTAGAGAATTAAATCTATTTCCTTTAACCCAGCGCAGATTAAGAGGCGACTTAATTCAAGTGTTCAAAATCATCAAAGGCATCGACAATATGAACTGTAGTAAGTACTTCACTATCGACCAATCTAATTACACGCGGGGAAACGGTTGCAAAATTATTGGTAAATCTTTTAACTCGCACGAATCTAAGAATTTCTTCTTCAATCGAGTTGTCAACTTGTGGAATGGGCTTCCCCGAAACGTTATAGACTGCATCACCGTTGATTCATTTAAACTCCGCCTAGACAAATATCTCGCATCAAACCCGCGACTGACTGCGTTTGTAAATGAATAACTTTATTTTATCCCCCCCTCAGTTACTAACCCATCTGTCCCCTACTAACTTCCTAATCCTGCCACGGACATTAGTTCCAGGGCAGTAATTCCCTTTCCAATGTTCCCTTACCCACTCTAAACCACTGTTTGGACACTTGATCCTCAGTGTTTTGGAGGACAAGCAACCTAGAAGGGTCACTGGATCTGTTGTTGCTTGATTTCCTTTGTACTCCACACACCTCACATGCTGCACAGATCTCTTCTTTAAACACCTTGCTCATCTCCTCCACTTCCTCCATAACTTCCAGGTCGAACCCACCTAGTTGTCTTTCTACTGCTCTCCTGTACTCTTCCCTGATTTCCTCCTCCTGTAACCTCTCCACCCTCCTCACCAAAAATGGACTAAAGGCCCTAATAAACGCGGGAGATACGAGGTTCGGGCAGAAAAAAGCTTGTAAATAGGTATTTTTCCAACAAAATGGTAGCTTTGGTGGATGGCCGGTGAGCTGCAAGATGGCCGACTAAAACAAGAATCGGTATATGCATCTGCCCGCCCGATTCAAATTCGTGAATAGCTGGTATTTTGCTGGTTTTTTGTGCGGATAACTAGTAATGGAATATTTAGGGTGTCCGCGGATAACAAATTGTACTGTACTTGGAGTGCGGATAACAGGAGTGCACTGTATATATATCTTAATAAATAAAGGTCAATGTTTGTCAGTCTGTTTGTCAGTTACCCGACCTTTGTTACTATACTCCTCCCAGTTTTGGTGCCAGGTGGGAGTGTGGGGCACCGTTGGAAAGCCCAGGCTTTGGAGATGGTTTTAGGCGAGTTTAGTGGAAATCAGAGACACTTTTGTTTAATAAAATTGTCGGCAGAACTTATGTAGTATACGGGAGCGAAAAAAATGGCCGTTTGGGGCAGGAGGCCTCCGATCGAAAAGGTGTATGGAACGAAAGTTGTTCGCAGCCCCCCAAAATGGGGGTACGGATGAGGTCAGATCCTAAATCGGAGGTCATTTAGCGGCCGAAATCGAGGTCGCCGTTTAATGAGGCACAGGGAGGTCGAGGCCGGTGATTATGGTAGTACACTCGACCCTCGCAAATCCGGACTTCACCAATCCGGACTTTCAACAATCCGGAGTCCGGTCCGATCGTCCGGTAGTGCGTACCGTAACGCATACTTGTCCGAATACTTAAAATTTTGTCCGGTAGGTGGCTCTCGCGACGGGTGACGCCACCCGTTCCCGCCTAGTCATTCAAGCTTGTTTACAACCCGCCGTGCGACTACTGTACCTGGTTATTAAGGTGTTTGTGAAGTTATTATCGACTTTCATTGCCAGCCACCATGCCCCCCAAGCCTCAAAAGACTGTCAAGCGGGTAAAGGTTACTCTGAGTGTAGAACAAAAGCTAGAACTGATAAGGAAGCTTGAGAATGGTCGTACAGTGCTCCAGGTTTGTGAGGAGTATGGGTGCAAGAAGCAAACCGTCTCCGATATACGTAAGACCAAGGACAAGTTAAAGAACTATGCTGCTAAATTTTGTGTCGAAGGCAATAAATCTAAAACTGGCAAAGCAAAACCAAGGAAAAATATGACCACAGCTGATCATTCCCAGCTAGATGCAGCTGTACTGAAGTGGTTTCTTCAGGAGAGGTCTAGTGGCGTGAATGTACGGGGTGTGGAGATTATGACCGCCGCAGTGAAGCTGGCTGAAAATTTAGGCCTAGCTAACTTTAAGGGTAGTGATGGTTGGTTATGGCGGTTTAGGAATCGACATGGATTGTTTAATGTTAAAACTCATGGGAAAAAGTGGGAGGGCAGACAGTTCTGGGATAGAAGCTTTCCGTGCTAGTTTCCATAAGCTTGTGGAGGAAGAGAACCTAACCCTCTGTCAAGTATATAACGCCGATGTCACTGTGGAAGATGTTCAAGATTGGCTGGACGAGGCAGAGATAGTACCAGGGCATGAAATTTACACTCATGAACAGATCGCAGAACAGATCCAGAGCCAAGAAGCAGAAGAAGAGAGCAGTGACGAGGAAGAGGAACCAGTAAACCGACACAAACTATCGTCACTGAGGGCCAGTGTGGACGACCTGATTGCCTTCACTGAATACACTCCTGAGGTAGCGTCACACTACACCCAGCTATGTTTACTCAGGGAGGCAATTATACTGAAGCAGCACCAAGTGGGTAGGCAGACGAAAATCCACTCTTTCTTTCGCCGGCCAGCCACAGCCACCCTAGCCACCACCCAGGAGCCTCAGCCGGGTCCCAGTAGTGCCACCACCCAGGAGCCTCAGCCAGGTCCCAGTAGTGCCCCCGACCATCGCCGGCCAGCCACCACCCAGGAGCCTTAGCCGGGTCCCAGTAGTGGATGTGGATGTGAGGTGGATGATCCGATGGTCGTGGATTCGACCTCGGATTCTGATTAACCCCCTTCAATCAACCCCTGTACATAGTGTAAATAGAAGATTTAGGATAAGGTGAGTACTGTACAGTACTGTATATTACGTAACTTTTATTTACTGCTAGGCTATTAATATTAATAATGTGTATGCGTATGTGTATGCGTGTGTGGCCCCCCCGTACACTATTTTCTGAATCCGGACTTTTCCTGAATTCGGACAAGGCCCAGTCTCTTTTAGTCCGAATTTGCGAGGGTCGACTGTAGTAGTATTGTGATGATTGTGGTAGTAGTGATTGATGATACCTTTGGATACCTTTGGATGTGTTCGCCGCTCCTCTAGCGGCACCAAGGAGCGCGACGCCCCTCGTTATGGGTGGTGATTTGGTGCAGTAGACTGTTTGAAGCGACAGCTCGCTCCCTTGCGAGGATGGTCTCGTCTGGCATTTTTTGCAGTTCGACATCTAGGGCTCTCTTGAAGTTGTCCCTCATGTCTCTTATTCGCCGTGGGAGTGATGGTGATTATGGTAGTAGTGGTGGTAGTAGTGATGGTGATTATGGTGATTACCCGGGCAATGCCGGGTACCCCTGCTAGTACTGTATATATATGGGGAATGTGCCTGAGTATATAGATAGATAGATAGAATAACATTTCAAAATGCAAATCTATCTCCACGTATATAAACTCTCTGTTAGAGGACAACCTTCCTACAGTAGAGAGACCATACTCAATGTTTAACCTCAATCCCATAATAGGGCTGAGAAGTTTTGTTAACTTCCCTTCCACCCATTAGTCATGGCCAGTATCATATAATCTGCAGTGTTCTCAAAGGTACAACTCTAAAGAAAGTAAAAGGGGTATCACAAGAGAGCTTTTATTGTCAACTTTCGATGATCAACATTTTTTTGGTATCATTTTTGGGATCTTTTAAAATGGTATCTGAAACTAGACGGATGATAGGTGAAAAACATTTACAAAGTTAACCTTTACCCCTCTTCGACATATGACGCGATTTTGAGCCTATTGGGGATACTTTAACCCTCCAGCCCCGGCTACGCATTACATAAATATTCCCCGAAACCTGGGTGTTTTGGCCGAAAAACGTCTAGGCTAGGCTACCGTATATTTGTTATTCTGACTGCTTCCCGCATTCCCGCGCATCCCCAAGCGTAGCTGTGTTATTTACCTGTAGAATGGCGTTAAGTAGAGCTCTCTAAGTCAACTGGTTGAGTTGTGATGATGATTTCATTGGAGATAACTTTATGGCAAAAACAGCCACTTTACACTACTTTTCGATACTTAACAACAACATACAGGCACACACGAACAAGCGACGCTCTCCTTCTTGTGGCCGGAGATGCGGGGCGTCGGTCCAGCCGGCTGTTGTTTACATGCGTCAGACCGACGCCTCGCACACGAAGCTCACAGGCTTTCAACCACTGGGCGTTCAAGAGCCCTTCCGGGTACCTGTTATATGCTTTTTTATGGGTGTTCAAGAGCCCTTCCGTGGTGTAGGGGTTAAAGCCTTTGTTACCATCAGGGGTATTTAGAAACCTTTAGTTTAGTTACTTCAACCTCTGCAGTTGTCTTTGAGTTAGCTGTGGGCAGAAAACTAATTTTGGAGAGGTAATTATAAGAGTGAGAGAACTCTATTTCTTATTGGTAATCTGGCAACCTCTGCGTCATAAATGCGTGAAAGGGTTAAGTTGCCAGATCAGTGTTGAGGAAAAATGTACTTGTGTGATACCAGCTTTAGTGTGAATTTACCAAGAGTCCTACACATACCTCTAATAGGTTGTGGCGACGTAGGGGTACCAAGTGTAGGTACAGATCCTGGTGTGGTGGGTCTTAACACTGTCTGGGTGAGGGTGATTGCCTTATTTACTGGGGTGGAAGGGGTGCTAGGGGTGGAGGGGGTGCTGCTGGGGGTGGAGGGGCTTGACGCTGTTGTGGTGGGGGTCGGGATGTCATACTTTTGAATCTGTAAAAGAAAAAGAAAGTTAGAACAAATTTGTCTTCAGAGTTTCATAAGGAATCATTATCTATCATCTATTTTTGGGAGAGGAGGAGGTTGTAGGCACTAGCAATGCAGGGTAGTTCTCCCGAGAACTTTAGGTGGAGTACAAGTACAGTATTACTAGACGTCCCATTTCACCATCTGGCCTCCTTGGCAATTTTTGTTTTTCTGTGTCTCAGTTACAGAGCAATTCTAGCTTGCTCTAAATATACACATACGCTTGCTTTCTTATAGAAAGCTACATGCACTATACAATATATCTACTGTACATATTTTTAAATACCTGCTATGTATCTCCATTAGGAGAAGTAGGTTTTGAATTGGGTTTGATGGATTCAGTGGTTGACAGGGACACTGAACTAGTGTGTGTGTTCTTTTGTGGTGTCTGTCCCGTCTAATCATGAATTTGTATATTTCTGCGGAGTTGGCTCACCAGTTGGACAAAAAAAGATGTGTGCCCAGTACAGAACTCTCTTTTTACAACAGGTGGAAAGCTTAGGGGGCCTAGCAGTTGATATTTTTATATTAAATGGAAAAAAAATGGCATCTCTGTACCATATTATTGCCAAGTTACCATATATAACAACAATATTACACAATCTTTGTAATAATAAATGCACAACAATCCAACATAAGGATAAGACTTTCTTTCCGCTAAAAACATACTAGCCAAGAGAACTCTCTATAAGGAGGAAGGTATGCACTGAGAAAGTTCTATAATTATTGTTGATTTGAACAGCAAAAGATAAAGATAAATGATGGGTTATTTGCAGCTCAACAGACTGAATTATCTCTCGCCAACCTAATCCAGTACTGTATATAGAATCTTCAGTCAAAAACCCTATTTCAGTGTTTCAGGAACACAGTAATGTTGTAGGATGTAGGAGAACAGTGTGTCAGGAATGATAATGGGACAATTGTTTGCGCTGACAAAGAAATCAGAGATGCTTGGAAGGTACACTACGAACGATTATTCAACGTACAATAGAGAGCAGCTTAGTAAAGAAAAGCCAATACTCGGCTCCCCCCTTTTATAGCGCCAGCTGTTTTAAGCATTGCAATAAATAAAATGAAGGACAGAAAAGCTGCAGGGTGCTCTGGCATTGTAGCTTAAGATAATTCAAGCCTCAGGTAATATAGGATTGAGTTTGGTAATAGAGCAAATAAACTCCATCATTAGAGAGGAAAGAATCCTTGATGAATGTCACAAAAGTGTAATAGTAAACATACAGCATGTAAGGGCAATGGGGATTCGTTGGATAGGGGAATTATAGGGGCCTGAACATGCTTGACCAAATAATGAAGGTCTGTGAGAGTCTTTGAAGGTATGTTGTTGTTGTTGTTACTGTTCCCCAGGCTGCCTGGCCGAACAGCCCCAAGGCCCCGAGCAGGGCCAAGGCCATAACAGAACACCACAGATCCCTCCCTGCCTACCACAATAAAGCCTGGGTGACCGAAGCCACTCCATTGCGGGGAGCTGAGGAGGGTGCAGAAATGCCCGGGAAACCAAAGCCCTACCCAGGGCCCTATGTCCCTCAGCAATTATGAAGAGAAAGTTGAGGGGCAAAGGAAAAAAAAATGTGACGCTTTGGCTTCCAATCTGCCAACATCTAGGTTGGCAGACTGGGAGGTCAATCCACGGAAGAGACGCCGTCACTCGAGATCTAGAAAATATATAAGTAAAAGGAACAGTCAGAGTAAGCTATGGGTATGGCAGAGATCGCTCAGTTCTCACTCTGATAGACCAGCCCATCAGGGAAATCATTTCTATCAACGATATGCAGTTCATTTTCATGCCAGGACGTGGTACAATCAGTGTGGTGTATCTTGTGTTTGTAGACCTGGAGAAGGCCTTTGATAGGGTGCCCAGAGATGTTCTGCAGTGGGCTATGAGAAAACTTGGCATAGAGGAGTGGCTGGTGCGTGTGATAATGAAGATGTACGAAGACCCACGAACAGCAGTGAGGGTGAAAGATGTACTGAGTGAGGAGTTTACAGTTCGCGTCAGAGTCCACCAGGGCTCTGTGTTATGCCCTCTCCTCTTTGTTATGATTCTGGAGGCACTATTTGTTGATTTCAGAGCTGGGCTCCCCTGGGAGCTGCTATACGCAGATAACTTAGTACTTATCGCAGATAGTGTGCGGGATCTATCTATCTATCTATTGCCTGATGCCGAGGCTAAATTCAGAAGATGGAGAGAGGGCATGACAAGTAAAGGATTAAGAGTTAATATAAATAAAACTAAGATTTTACACAGTAGATTAGGGCTTTGAAAGGTAGGAAAACGTGGTCCATACCCATGCACAGTATGCAGAAAAGGGGGGGTGCAAACTCAATACAGTGTAGCGTCTGCCGCTGCTAGGTATACCACAGGAAGAAGCGCTGCACTAGAATATAGGGACCCCTACCAAGGAAGAAGTCCCAAATTGAGAAATTTGTATGCATAAGTATGCAAAGGTGAGCTTGTGTTCAATGACTGGCACGAGAGTGTTAACTTTCGCAATGAAGCACTTGAGATGGTGAACAAGTTTTGCTACTTGGGAGATACCATCTTCGCCGAAGGTGGGGCTGAAGCTGCCACTATTGCAAAAATATGATGCAGCTGGGGAAAGTTTAGCGAACTGTTGCCACTACAGGTACTTACCATGAGAAGACTTCCTCTTCCCTTGAAGGGAAAGGTGTACGCTTCATGTGTTAGAAGCACAATGACATATGCCTCAGAAACGTGGCCTGTCAAAATGGATTAAATCAACAGAATGGAACGCAACGAGATGAGAATGGCGAGATGGATTGTGGTGCCAAACTGCAAGATAGGATATCTAGTGATGAACTGAGAATAAGTTTAGGTATCAAGAGTATCAGTGATGAGATGCGTACTAGCAGGCTTGGATGGTTTAGACATGTAGAGAGGATGGATGAACAATGTTCGGTGAACAGATGCAAGTCCATGAACGTGGAGGGAGCTGCACCAAGAGGCAGACCAAGAAAGACATGGGATCAGACCTTGCGATCTGATTTGAATCAAAGAACCTGACAAGTAAGGCAGCTCTGAACAGGGCTGCCTGACGCGCCGCCATTAGGACATGAGATCGGCACCGCACTTCGTGTGGAGCACTCTCTCTTTGAATTTATGTATGTAAGTACTGTATGTATGTCGGGTGAGGTCTGGTCCTATCCAGTGTGAGGTTTGGCATCCTCTACCCAACCTTAGCCATTTCTGTCTGTCTCTTTTACTGTCCTACTTTTCCTTGTGGGTGCAAGGGGCTAGGAATCCTCCTACACCTGTATAATTCATCTACTAGAACGAGACAGAAGGGGCGTGGGCCGAGGGTACGCGAAAATGGTCCCGGAACCTAAGAATTGAAACTTATGTTGTTTCAGTTCGGGCTCTGTCTTGAGTCGGCCACCCCCAGCTATGGGGTATGTGCCTGAGTATATATATACATATATACATGTACTTACACTAGTTGTACTTACACTAGTTGTATTTGCGGGAGTGAGCATGCTCGTTAATTCCCGCCTCCTAAGATATGTTTGTCATACCGTGCCTTGAAACTATGCACTGATGGTGCAGACACTACTTAGGCTGGCAATTTGTTCCACCCACCAATCGATTTGGTAGGAAATCTTTTACTTTTCAGATCAGATTTACTATTAAGCACTTTTAGTTTGTAGCTGTGACCTCTTGTTCTCTCACCTCCATCCGTCATATGAAGTTTTCTTGGTCGATTTTGTCAATACCTCTAACACATTTGTATATCTGAATTTGCTGTCCTCGTTTCCTTCTCTGTTCCAGTGTAGGTAGATTCAATCTCTCGAGCCTCTCTTGGTACTCCAAATTTTCCAAACCTGGGATCATCCTCGTAGCTGCTCTCTGTACCCTCTCAATTTTGTGGATATGTTTCTTCATGTGAGGGGACCACACTACAGATGCATATTCCATCCTGGGTCTTATTATTGCCATTATTATTTGTTTCATGGTGTTTTCATTAAGATAATTGAAAGACATCCTGATATTTGCCAATAGTGCTAGTGATTCTCTCACTATCTTATTTACGTGGCTTTCTGGAGACATGTTATCCTTAAATTCTATCCCCATGTCTTTTTCTTTTCTGCTTTGGGAATCACTTCGTTTCCTAGTTTATAATCTTTTCTAGGTCTGTACTTGCTTTTACCCATTTCTAGAGTCTTACATTTCCCTGCATTGAACTCCATATTCCATTTGATGCTCCATTCATGGATCTTTTGCAAATCTGCTTGGAGCTCAAGGCAATCCTCCTGGGTTCTGATTGTTTTAAGCAGCTTAGCATCGTCCGCAAACATGCTCATGTAGCTTGTTAGTCCCTCAGGTAAGTCATTTACAAATATTAGAAACATGATTGGGGCTAGGACAGATCCTTGTGGTACCCCACTCGTAATTTGAGTCCAGTTTGACGATTTCCCCCTTACTGTTGTTCTCATCTGTCTTCCGCTAAGGTAGCTCTCCATCCATTTCAGCAGTTTGTAGGTAGTAGGGGTAGGCAGCCCCGCCCAGGGAAGTACTACCGCCAAGGTTTCGGGAGACTCAGGGAATAGCCTGAATTCCATTTTCTCTCCCAGGCCTTGGTAGCTGGATACATATCTCTCTGCCTCACACATCAGGGGTATCAGGAAAACCCTCTTTATATAACATACACATCCAACTTCACGACATTGCCCTACATTGCTATCCTCTATCCATAAAACACTACTCTTCCCACTACATATCATACATGTAACACCATACACCTTACCCAATAAATATGGCAGTACAATTGTTAAGAGCAAACCTGGTGGTCCCTCGGATATCCACCCCCGGCAGGGTTGGGTCATTGACACAGGGCCCTCCCGGTCGTCATCATGCGACTGTGTCAAGAGCATTGCAACGTCCCAAAGCTGCTCGTCGGTGCAGCTTTTTCTTTAGCAATATAAGGGGACTTCACTCTAACATCAATTCTGTACACCAATTTCTTCAAGCAGAATCCCCTACTCTCCTTTTTTTGACAGAGACTCAAGTAACATCCACATCTGACACGTCTAGATTTAATTTTCCAGGTTATCAACTGCTCCAAAATTTCAGACCTAAAGGAGGTGTATGTTGCTTCGCAAAATCTGAAATTGCCCTGGAGGAGGTTACTAGTTTCAATTGTCCCTATTTTTGATTATTCTATATACAAATTAATTTCTGCTGGTAAATTTAAATACATATGTTGCATCTACCGTTCCCCAAATACTCCTCCAGAGCAAAGTCTTTTTGATTCTCTGTCCTCACAACTCAGTGTCCTCAACTTAAATGCTTCTTCTGAAATCATTGTGTTGGGTGATTTTAATGTCTATAATGTTGAATGGCTCACTCATTCAGCCAGGACTGATGATGCTGGTCTTGAATGTGAGCTATTTGCAGACTCATTTAATCTCACTCAACTAGTCAACCAACCCACCCGTGTACCAGATAATCCTAATCATAATTCCCACCTACTGGACTTATTTTTAACAACCAATTCAGAAAATTATGATGTTACAGTGAGGTCCCCGCTTGGATCTTCTGATCACTGTCTGATACAGGCCACCTGTCTATCACCTACCACACCTTCCCACTCTGAACCTGTTTTGGTGACTAAATGGCATTACGATAGGGCAGACTGGGAGGGTCTTCAAGGTTTCTTTATTGATATTCCCTGGACCTCTTTCTTTTCTAATGATGCACACTCCACCTTGAGCCACATACAAGATTTTGTAAAAATTGGAATGGAAACTTTTATTCCTCATCAAAAGTACAGTAAAAGATCTAATTCACCTACCTAATGGTTTGACCATAATTGTGCTACAGTAACTGAACAAAAAGCAATAGCCTACAATGCATACACAAGATCAAAAACATATGAAGCCTTTAATTACTTTAGAAACATCAGAAATCATGCCAAAACTGTATTAAACCTAACTAAATCAAACTTTCTCCACAAGCAGGCAAATAAACTTCTAAATAATCCAAATGATAACAAAATATTTTGGTCTACTCTTAACTCATTTAAATCCAACTTCACTACTGCTTCATCCATTCCACCATTAAAATCTCCGACTGGCAATCTTGTAAGTGACCCACGAGGTAAAGCTAACCTTCTTGCGGATATTTTCTCCACCAACTCAACCTTAGATGAAATAAATCAAGATGTCCCTGTACTTAATTTTAATTCGCCTGAAATTTTGAGGCAAGTAAATTGTTCCATAAATTTAATCTTTTTAGGGTCAATTATTGTGACTGTATTCTAAAATTTGACATCAATAATTTTAATCAAGCATTTTTAACTTGAAGTTTCTTGTATAACCTCTGCTTACTTTTTGTCTGTATTTATTGTTTATCTTTTTCTTTTTCTATTATTATTATTATTATTATTAATATTGATGATTTTTTAAATTTATTGTTCTTGTTAAAAGAGTACTCTTTGTTTAAATCTGTTGTTACTTCATATTTTGCAATTATTTCTCTTTATATTATATGTATTCATTGTCGATAGTATCAATTGCTTACTTTTGCGATTTCCTTAGTTTATTTGTGCTATAAATGTAGGTTATTTGTAGGGTAGTTATTGATAGGGGTCACTTGAAGCATGCTATGCTTACAGGTACCTACCCGATAGCACTATCGTTAGTGAGTGCTGTACTGTTTTATATTATTTTGTAAAAGTATAGATATCTTATCAATATTTGTATTTTTTACTATTGTTAATGTCTTGTCATGTTGCAAATTTGATTTTAAATAATATTTTGACATTTAACATGTAGTTTCTTTATTCATGCAGAGTTTAGTAAAATTTGCCAGAACGTCCCGGACTTCCCAAACTTGACTACTTCCTTTAACGTGACGATAGTGCGTTGTTATATGTGCGATTGGTTTGCTTGGGAAACAGATTAACTTGCTCATGTAGTGATGTACACCCTATGTGGTGGATTGTGTTCTTTTATTTAATAATTTTCATTTTAGTAAGCGTTGTTTCCACATAGCGATTTTGATAATTTAATTTGACTTTATATTGTCCTTGTCCCAATTTTGGTTTGTTTAGTTTGCAAGTTTTACATTTTAACTTAAGATCCACACCAGACATGTCAAAACTATTTTGCAGAATCTCTCGGTAGATAAGGCTCTTGGTCCATATGAAATTCCTCCAATAGTACTTCAAGAATTGCTCCTTGGTGCTCGCTCCTGTATTGGCAAAATTTTTCCGTCTGTGTACTCATACCTCATGCTTCCCAGTACCCTGGAAAGAAGCAAACATCCATCCAGTTCCTAAAAAAGGTGCCTCTTCAGATCCATCAAACTACAGACCAATAGCTATAACTTCCACTCTTGGTAAAGTCTTTGAAATTATATTAAATAATCACATAATTAAGCATCTTGAGAATAATAAATTAATCAGTGAGAGGCAATATGGGTTTAGACGATGTCGATCAACTGCAGACATGCTTTGCCTTCTTACGCATCAAATCAACCAAGCTACAGACCAACATGGTGAAACACTGGAAGCACTGGATATATCAAAGGCATTTGATAGTCTGGCATCAATCCTTATTGTCGAAGATGTCACACTACGGCCTTGCATCATTAGTTCCACTAATTTCTTCTTATCTTCATAACAGAAAAATACGTGTAATGGTAGATGGCCTTTATTCTCAATTTCACTCAATAAATGCTGGTGTTCCCCAGGGATCAGTTTTGGCCCCAATTCTGTTCCTCATTCATATCAATGATCTCATATCTACCACTCATAATCCAATACATTCCTACGCAGATGACTCAACACTCCACAGTTCCTTCACATTTACCAATTCTTTCACCCAACCTGATCTTATAAATTCAAAAATAAACACTGCAATTTCTCTGAACCAGGACCTTTCTAGAATTAATGGATGGGGACAAAAGAATCTAGTTTCCTTTAATGCACAGAAAACCAAGTACTGTACATTCAATTTTCTAACTGACAGAATCTCACTGACTCCCATATATTTTTTAATTATGTAAATATTCCCACTTCCCCTAGTATTGACATTCTCGGTGTAACATTAACTACTAACTTGAGCTGGACACATTATGTTAGAAGCATTGCTAAGAATGCCTCTAAAAAACTGGGACTCCTGTACAGAGTTCGAGAATTCTTCACTGACGAGCAGTTGGCCGTGATATATAAAAGTCATGTGCGTTCTCAGATGGATTACTGTTCACCTCTGTGGGGTGGAAGTGGAGTGGTTGCATTGAGGCAGTTGGACAAATAAAGCTATTAGATTAATCAATAACCCTGCAATCACACAGGACCTTCCTACATTATCCATACGAAGAAACGTTGCATCCCTTGCATTATTCTACAGATATTTTCACAGCAATTGTTCCGAGGAACTTGCTTCAATTGTGCCGCCTCTCCACATCTTTCCCCGTAGAACTAGGGCGGCTGAGAGCGCCCATGAATTTACACTTTCTCCTCCACAATGCAGAACTTCTGCTTATCAGAATTCATTTATCCCCAGAGCTACTACTCTTTGGAATTCACTTCCCTCGAATTGCTTTCCACAAACTTACAATCTACAAATGTTTAAATCCAGTTGTTACAAACATTTTATGAATGGAGGATGCCTTTAGGCACATGGACCTTTTGTTTTATCTGTGTTTTTCCTTCCTCCGTTCATTGTCTCTTTTAAAAAAAAAAAAAAAAAAAAAAAAAAAAAAAAAAAAAGTTTGTCTCCTACTTTTCCCTCATGTTTTAATTTCCACAGCAATCTCTTGTGTGGAACTTTGTCAAATGCCTTTTTAAAGTCTAGGTAGGCACAGTCTACCCATCCTTCCCTCTTGTCCAACTATGCCTGATCAGTGGAAGATAGCCAACGTAACACCGATATTCAAAAAAGGCAGCAAATCCCTACCCAGTAACTATCGTCCAATTAGCTTAACCTCAGTTGTATGTAAAATGCTAGAAACGGTCATAAGAGACAGACTCGTAAATCACTTAGAGGAAAATAACATACTTAAAGATACTCAACACGGCTTTCGTAAAAAACGTTCCTGTTTAACAAACCTCTTAGACTTCTTCCACGATATCCTCAACCTCTACGATGAGAGTAAAGCTGTAGATATTATATACCTTGATTTTCAAAAGGCCTTTGACAAAGTTCCCCACAAACGTTTACTGCTAAAACTAAAAGCGCATGGAATACAAGACGGTGTGTTGAAATGGATAGAAAATTGGCTCAGCGACAGAAAGCAAAGAGTAGTCATAAACGGTAAGGCATCTAAATGGACCAATGTAAGTAGCGGGGTACCCCAGGGATCGGTACTAGGACCAATTCTCTTTCTAATTTACATCAACGACATAGATGAGGGTCTCACCTGTACAATCTCAAAATTTGCTGACGATACAAAAATTGCAAATAGCGTACTCTCAAAAGATCAAGTTGACGATATTCAACACAATCTAGATAAATTGTCACATTGGGCTCAAATTTGGCAAATGAGTTTCAATGCGGATAAATGTAAAGTACTACATATCGGATACCTAAATGAGAAAGCAAACTATTCGATGAATGGCACTCAGCTTAAGAATGTAAACAGAGAAACCGATCTGGGAGTAACAATATCGAGTAACCTAAAACCAAGTCAACAATGTTCAGAAGTTGTTAAGAAGGCAAACAAAATAATTGGCTTTATAGGCAGGTCATTTGAGCATAAATCCAAAGACGTTATCCTAACCCTTTACAATTCCTTAGTCCGCCCTCTTCTGGAATACTGCGTTCAATGCTGGTGCCCTTATTACCAAAAAGACATAAACAAGCTAGAACGAGTTCAACGTAGTTACCAAAATGATACCTAGCCTAAAGAACAAACCATACGAAGAGCGTCTTAGAGAATTAAATCTATTTCCTTTAACCCAGCGCAGATTAAGAGGTGACTTAATTCAAGTGTTCAAAATCATCAAAGGCATCGACAATATGAACTGTAGTAGTACTTCACTATCGACCAATCTAATTACACGCGGGGAAACGGTTGCAAAATTATTGGTAAATCTTTTAACTCACACGAATCTAAGAATTTCTTCTTCAATCGAGTTGTCAACTTGTGGAATGGGCTTCCCCGAGACGTTATAGACTGCAGCACTGTTGATTCATTTAAACTCCGCCTAGACAAATATCTCGCACCAAACCCGCGACTGACTGCGTTTGTAAATGAATAACTTTATTTTATCCTCCCCTCAGTTACTAACCCATATGTCCCCTACTAACTTCCTAGTACTGCCACGGACATTAGTTCCATGGCAGTAGTTCCCTTTCCAATGTTCCCTTGCCCACTCTAAACCACTGTTTGGACACTTGATCCTCAGTGTTTTGGAGGACAAGCAGCCTAGAAGGGTCACTAGACCTGTTGTTGCTTGATTTCCTTTGTACTCCTTTGTACTTTGTACTGTGTCTATTACTCTAGGAGTAAAAACTCAACAAGTTGCTTACACATGATCTGCCTCCTCTGAATCCAAATTGTCGGTCAGTATGTATGTATGTATGTAGTGTTTAATCCTAAATGCTACCAGGGCAGCTCCTAATTCTCCCAATTCTACCCCTTGGATCCACGTGGGAGAGTTTGAAATGGCAACTTGCTCCCGCCTACAGGGCCGTACAGTACAACCTTACTTTCGTTCAAGAATTGACGCTGGAAAGTGTAACTGGTAAACTTACCTGATATACTTTCCGGCAAAGATGCATTCTCTGTCCAAAACATTGGACACAGAGTGAGGATGATAGGTATCCCCACCTACCATAGAATGAGTGTCATAGAAAATAGATAACTATCATTTAGTCTATGGGCCAGAGCAAAAATCAATACCATTTAAGAGACTTATTAATTCCAATTTTAAGCTAAAAATATTTGCTGATTATTTTTTATGGAGGTGATATTTTGATGTTATAACCTTTTTCCATTACATACTGTATATCCCTTAGCAGCTGATTATTGGAATGCACACAGAAAATAGACCCTTTTGGTATGGTACTGATATGCACATTTTATATTATCTGGCCCATGGATTATATAGTTGGTCTGTTTTCATCTGATGGTAAAGTTCACCCCTGGCAGCTTATTTCTCGATAGATGCTGCAAAAGTATGAAACTACAGTACTGTACTTATTTTCTGAGTCTTATTAATGCTAATCTTTTCAAAATTAACATCATAATTCACCACAAAATCATCATAGTAACCAAGTAATCAAAATGGTGACAATGCAATTTACTGTCAGCTGAAAAACAAAGCAAAACAAACTATAACTACCAGTATCTCAAACCTAAACTGACCTGAAGCAAGTAGGCGTCGGCAGTAGCGGTCCCTCCCCAGCCGACCTCCAGTGTAATGGTTGAGGCCCGGACCAGCTGTACACGACCCGGAGACCCTGGTACACTGGTCTCAAGGTACCACAGATCTTTGCAACACACCTGGGAACAATGGAATACAGTATGAGCCAATCTTTCTTAAGGGGAGGGTTTCCGGACCCCCCTTCTCCCTCACTTAAAGCCTTATTCGCTTTGGAATTTTTATTTTAAGACATTCGCCTCATTAGTTTGGCAACAAAATGATCTTTCGTGCCATATAGGTATACATTTTTTCCTGGCAATTAAGAGACGCGGCGGTCGAGTAGAGAGCACGCTCACGTGTGAATCTGCTTGACCTGGGTTCGATCCCAGCCGTGGCGGACATTTAGTGGGTGTGGTAGTACGTCCTAGCATGTATATCATGTTCGCACCCAGTCGGGGGAACCCTCGACGACGTATACAGACTATTAATTATTATGTTACCTCCACCAACCGACTTTACTCCTAAACTCAATTAATGAAATCAACAAATACATGTGGCAGTCCAGGGATTCGAACCTAGGATGCTCACACCGAAATTCAGTACATTTATCCATTGCGCTACGAAGATAGTTAAAGAATAGTGGACAAGCCTACGATTTATTATGCAGTTTCGAATCCTGCATATCAATCTAAGCATGTACACAATTCAAACTGCGCTATCATAGGCTATGGATAGATGAAAGGAAGGAGTTATTAATGGGGCCTTAACCCTAAGGAAGGCCTCTCTATAAACTACCCCTGAACCTGAATGAATTATTATGTTACCTCCACCAACCGACTTTACTCCTAAACTCAATTAACCCACTGAGCCCCAGCTAGTTATTTATAAATGTACCACCAGGAACCAGCAGGTTTTTAAATTTTGTTTTTTTCCAGAAACAATAGCGAATGGGTTAGGAATGAAGGAAAAACACAAAAACTATCAAATAGGTCAAAAATTGGATTTTACAAGAGTAAAAAATTGAAGGCAAAAACACCCAAAAACCATGTTTTTGCGCGCTCAAGCGCACGCGGTTGGACTTTGAGAGTGTTCAACCATCGGCAAGGTTGCGTGGGATACTTACACAGTTCCCATACAAATCTGAGCCCTCTAGGTGCCATAGGACCGAAGTAATTGGGACAGACGCAACTGTTGCGTCGCTGGGTTCTGGTGATCGAACATTGCCGACGCAACACGTGCGTCGCTGGGATCCAGCGGGTTAATGAAATCAACAAATACATGTGGCAGTCCAGGGATTCGAACCTAGGATGCTCACACCGAAATTCAGTGCATTTATCCATTGCGCTACGAAGACAGTTAAAGAATGGTGGACAAGCCTACGATTTATTATGCAGTTTCGAATCCTGCATATCAATCTAAGCATGTACACAATTCCAACCGCGCTATCATAGCCATTCCAACAGCTTCCTCTATCTTTAACACCCCTTCTCTGCTCTCTACACTCTCCCAGTCGTATGGTCCAAGTGTTGTTGTTGTTGTTGTTGTTGTTCCCCAAGCTGCCTGGCCGAACAGCCCCAAGGCCCCGAGGAAGGCCAAGGCCATAAACGAGCGCCCCCACAGAACCCTCCCTGCCGACCACAATAAAGCCTGGGTGACCGAAGCCACTCCATGGCGGGGAGCTGAGAGGGTGCGTAAACGTCCGGGAAACCAAAGCCCCACCCAGGGCCCTGTGCCCCTCAGCAATTATGAAGAGAAAGCTGAGGGGCAAAGGAATAATGTGACGCTTTAGCTTCCAATCTTGGTAGATTGGGAGGTCAATCCACGGAAGAGACGCCGTCACTTGAGATCTGACTGACTGATGGCGTTATGGGTTTCGAAATGTACCAAGTAATAGCGAGCCCCCAATTAGGAAGTACCGAACTTATGCCGAGGCATTTTGGTACCGAAAAATGCACAAATTTGTCACAATGGGGGGTCTTCAGGGTGAATTTTTAAGCTTAATGGAACTCTAGGGGAAAAAAACATAAAAAAACAAAAAATTATGTACCATATTTATATACTTAGGCACATGCCCCATAGCTGGGAATAGCCGATTCTAGACAGAGCCTAAACAGAAAGAACACAAAATTAAATAATAAATATAAAATTCACACACATCTAGGTCACCCAGGAGAAGACCCAGAGACCAAGGACCATGATACGGACCCCAGCATAAGATTCCAGGTCCCAGATCTCCCAGAGAGGTTCTGGGACCTGGGAATCTTTTGCTGGGGACCCAATCAAATGATTCCCAGGTCGCAGAATATTAATACTAATAATACGTACTGTATAATAAATAAATAAACGTAAAAATAAAAATCTCCACTTAATATTATTTTTATTAATCTCACCACCACACCCCCAATGAAATTAATTAAAGCATATATGATCCACCGGGATTTGAACCCAGGTTATCACACACATATTTTTGCCACCTTAACCATTACACCACCAGGACAGTTAAATGAGGTTTGTAGGTTGTCATAATCTAGGGTGTTAAATTTGGACAATTTGTTTTTAAGACTGGAATGAATATAGGATGGATGTCACGGAAATATGTAGGAAATTACACCAGGGGGTACGGGTGCCTTCATCTTATGGTGGAGGAAAAGAATATGTCCCATTTTCAGGCTCCTATAATTTCCCCTATCCAAAGAACCCCCCTTGTCCTTATATATATTTACTATTAAATTTTTATGCCATTCATAGGGTTAGGTTTGAAATTTCTATTGTTTGCCAACCTTTAACTATCTACAGTATAGATTTGTAACCCCCTAGTTAAGAACAAAATTAAGCCAGATTAAGATAATGGTCAGGAATACGGAAATAACTCTCCATGACCGTGCTTTATTTAACTCCTACAATGCGTTTATTGGCATGGGAGGGATATCCATTATGCGGGAGATTGACGATTTTGATATTGATTACATAATTTAAAGAAAATACCATCAACCTCTTTGAAATGGAAGTGGGCATCTACTCTGAAAATGCTAGTGCCCTAAACTATCTGGTTTTCCCATGGCATTGGTCAAAAATTGTGTGGTTAGCCCGCATAAACATATCCCTGGCACATCCTTAAAGCTCCACTTATACACATTTGCTTTCTATAACCTCATTAGAGTCGTTACAATGTTTTTCCGAGGTACATATGATACCTAAGGAGTAATATAATGTAGGGGAGGATGTGTTGAAGGTACAGGAATGGGATTGCAGCATGATATAACAAATAAAACAAATTAAAATGTAAAACTTGCAAACTAAACAAACCAAAATTGGGACAAGGATAATATAAAGTCAAATTAAATTATCAAAATCGCTATGTGGAAACAACGCTTACTAAAATGAAATTTATGAAATAAAAGAACACAATCCACCACATAGGGTGTACATTACTACATGAGCAAGTTAATCTGTTTCCCAAGCAAACTAATCGCACACATAACAACGCACTATCGTCACGTTCAAGGAATTAGTCAAATTTAGGAAGTCCGGGACGTTCTGGTAAATTTTACTAAACTCTGCATGAATAAAGAAACTACATGTTAAATGTCAAAATATTCATTTAAAATCAAATTTGCAACATGACAAGACATTAACAATAGTACAAAATACAAATATTGATAAGATATCTATACTATTACAAAATAATATATAAAGTACAGTACAGCACTCACTAATGATAGTGCTATCGGGTAGGTACCTGTAAGCATAGCATGCCTCAAGTGACCCCTATCAATAACTACCCTACAAATAACCTACATTTATTGCACAAATAAACTAAGGAAATCGCAAAAGCAAGCAATTGATACTATCGACAATGAATACATATAATGTAAAGACAAATAATTGCAAAATATGAAGAAGTAACAAGTATGTGAAAGAGGAGTAACATTATGCGGTATGAGAAGGATTTGTGGTCCTCCTTACCCTTGCCCCCGCACTTCGTGCTACTGAAGGGTGTGGGGCTCTGGGGCTGGCATGGGGGTGAAAGGTAATGCACAATGAGCATGAGAAGCACGTCGTGCATGTGTACGTGCACCTCAGGCAGGCACGTGACGGTGGTGTTGCAGGAGTACTGTAGTGTGTCAATTGATTTCCCCCTCGTGGTCCCCCACCCCTCTCATGGCCATCGCTGGACAAAGCAGTATATTTCTCCTCCATGGCTATTGGGTAATTGGTGTGTCTGGGAGATTCACGTCTTATCTAATCTTGAGTTGCCTAGTGTCACTACACCACCCAAGTATGGGGGCCGTGATCACACTGGTGCGGTTTTTATTAGCCTGTTAATTTTGTGTCTATGGATAGGATACTCGCAGCTCACCATATACGACTTTTGAAAGGATACTAGCAGTTTAGAGGTTAATGAGCTAGTAGTTCTTGGATAATACAACTCCCGGGACCATTATACAGTTGCCAAAACATGAACCTGGGACAAGTACAGTAAATGAATACCCTAATGCTTATGTGAGAGGAAAGAACATTTCATGGAGTACACATCACAAAACATCACAAAGGACCGACCTCTCTACAAAATTAAAAAGTTTTTCTTTCAATAGACGGGTCACCTGCAAAGGCTAAGTTAGTCCTATCTAGGGATCCTGTAGTAAGAGACTGCCTATCTGTTCTTCATGTGGACTATATTTTAGTGCCATAATTATCAAACAAAGGGATATTTTGATTTTGTGATACTATATTTCTTGATCATGTCGAATTTAGATTCAAAGACCCAAATATGTATCCTCATTATCCTATACTGTACCATTATTGTCAAATTATTATTATTAACATGGACATACTTGAGTGCAAAAAGAGGCTTATGACACCCGTGGCATGAACATCCATCCTTCCAAAAACCATTAACACACCCTTCTGCAAGTACACACCTGATTATTCCAAGCCTTTCTGTACCCATCTCTGCCGGACCATACAAACAGTCGTGTGTGGATACCGACGGAGCAGTGGCCAGCACGGGCGCGAGGCATCTGGTCCTCAAACTTCTCCATCATAGCATTCTCCCATGACATGTCCTCTGCAACACATGGAGTAGGAATTAATTTAATTAGTCTCAGCCACACAGTTACAAACACCGTTGATAATACCACCTCTACTGAACTTGGTTGATGAACTCTGGCATGCTGGATTGAAGTCAAGTATCAGAATGGAATTATAATTTTCTCTTTTGGAGTACAGTATTCATGCAATAGAATGTTTTCAGATGATGTCAAGCAGGATATCGAAAGTTGGGTAGCAGACTAAACAAAAGGTTAGTCTTGAGGATTTGAAGCAATGTTCCGATTAAAATATCTTAAAATATTACACATTACATATTCAGAGAGCGAGAGCTTAAAGATGGAAGTGTGTATGTGTGTGGGGTAGGAGAGATGCACCTGATGGGTTCTGGAGTGTGGGATGGTGAGAGTGAGCATGATTTGTGGGGTGGGGCAGGATGGGTTATCTGGTCTGGTATGGATGCAGGTTATAAACGTAAGAAAAAGGAAAGGATAGCCGTGATCTTGTCAGACAGGTTGAAGAAGTGTGTGAAAAACTATGGATGCATGGACTCGAGAATTGTGTGGTGTGAGTGAAAGATTGGGATAAATAGGTATACTTTTGTGTGTGTACGCACCGGTCAACCAAGAAACTGGGAAAGGTGTGGAAGCAAATAGAGAGTTTTGGAGTAAAGTAAAAAAATGTATAATACACAAATTTACATACAGTACATACATAACACAAATTCAAAGACCGAGTGCTCCACACAAAATGCAGGTATGTACGCAGAGAGAAATATTTCTGGCTAACACGTTTTTTTAGCATCGTCACATACATAGATATAGGCTACATGACACAGAGGTGAAGGTGAGCAGGAACAGAAATTTCTAATTGACTATGCCATGATTGACTCTGGGCTAAAAGAATTTTCGACTCGAAAGCTGTACGAGGGATGCTGACGCGATCAGATCACTATACAGTACAGTACTGTACTGACAAAAGTGAGGATAAGGAAGAAGTGGAAATATGAGAGGAAAGAGAAAACTGACAGTAGAGAGCATAAATGTGAGAAAACTAACTGAAGAATGTAATGCAACAAAATACAGGGATATGCTGTTAATTACATATATATACATATACAGTATATCTATATACAGGGTGTTCCAAAAGTCTATGTCACTTTCTAAGAACTCATATATCAAGAACTACAAATGGAAGCAACATGAAACTGGTACCATTTAAAAGCTAAAATTGTCAAGTTTTCTTCTGTTAATTTTGTTTTTTGTCTCTTTTCAGATCCAGTAATGTCGTTCACAAAACAAGAGAAGTCGTTTTGCGTCCTAGAATTCGCCAAAACCGAGTCATGGACACGTGTTCAACGCAAATTTCGTACAGAATTTACAAAGCAGCCACCAGACAGACGTTCCATTTTGAATTGGCACGCAAAATTTAAGGAGGAGGGGTGTTTGTGCCCGGCAAAGAAAACAGGACGCCCATCAACTTCAGA